>OZ038507.1:45396763-45624263 GCA_964036315.1 Acanthosepion esculentum | reverse complement strand
CTGAGGAGACAACCAATGTCTGGAACGCTTGGGAGATTCGTACAGAACCCACTTTTCATCACTGGTAAGCACTCGATTGAATAAGGATGCGGGACGGTGGCAAGAAAGCAGCGATATGCAGGCTGCCATTCGTTGTCCCTTGTGGACCTCCAACAGCGTTTGCGGAACCCATTTGCTCAGTTTATACGTCTTACCTAGTCTAACTGTTTCATCGGAAACGTTGAACTGTCTTGCAAGTTCACCACACGTTAGACTACTGTCCTCTTCAATGGCCGCCTTCAGGACTCCGTCATTCAAGACCTGTGGTCGTCCACTGCGAGGCTCATCATGGAGAGACACATCTCCCGACTTGAATTTTCGAAACCAACGCCTTCCAGTACGTTCTTCCACAGCACTATCCCCAAACGCTTGGCATATGCGGCGACATGATGCAACTGCTGATAAGCCCATTTTGAAGTTGTAAAGCAAACAGCCCCGAACGAGATCTCTAGACACTTTCATCCTTCTCACAGCTGTCCGGCTTATAACTGATGGCCGGGCACGGTGCACGTGTTTTTTATAACGTCTGATGTTCCTACTTCCGGCTGTCCGAATTTGAAAACAATTGCTACACGCATTTCGTATATATTTCAACTTCATTCAATGACTAATCAAAAAACGGACAGAACTTTTTTGGTTACCTTGTATTATCTCTTGTATTATCTTATTCTTTCATTGAATAGTTCGGCCAACTGAAAAAAAATAAAATTGAACCAGCTTCATTTTAATTTGATTCAATAGATTTTTTAACAAAGAAACGTAATATTTATGTTTGTTTTGAGTATAAATTCTACATGCATTGAGTTTGATTCTGTGTTTTCCAAAAAGAATATTTATTCCTAGAAACAAGCAAATGGAGGGAGTCGTATCACATTTGTATTGTAAGAGTCAAATACAAAACAATGATTAAGTATGTCAGCATGCGCTTCGAGACATGTGAAGTAATTCAGAAAACTGAATTCTCTTTATTGTCCAATTCATTTTAGGCAAAGTGCGATGCCTGCCATTATTAATTAATTCTCCTGTAGATTTTAACATTTTAAACTGTGATTTTGTTTTTTGTTTTTTTACTTATGAAATATTTAATTAAAATCCATGCCCAACGAAATTCAAGTTTTCAGAACTGTTTGGCGCTATAGACATCTTTTTGATGGAACCAAATGTTAAGCAAAACCAAATTTATGGAGAATAAGAAATGTAATCAATATTTCTTATTGATTACATTTACAAAACAAACATTCTAATCCTTCTATCCAGTAGGGTGGTTTGTCATTAATCAATAAAGCCACATTAATTTATTCATCAATTTAGTCGAGATGTTTTTTCTTCATTTTCCCATGTCAAAGAAGAGTGGTGATCGTGATCCTTCACAGACACGGAAAACTTATGTTCACCCAAGGGAAAACGTTAATGGCATACATGAAAACTGATACTGAAGATATCGTCATAAAATAATTATTCTCCCTTGAAAATATGTCAAAGACTTATAGAACAAAAACAGATTCTACAAAACGATTAAAATCTTGAAATAATTCCTTTCCATTATTTGAAACCATTTCTGATAGTCGAGATAAAAAAATGACACCTGTATGCACAATTTTTTTTCCTTTCCCTTTTCTTTCAGCAAACGCCAGTTAAAATTTCGGAGAAGAATCGACTTTAGCTGAATAAAGTCTTATTATTCTGACTTTGATTTTGAGGTGGGAAAAACATAACGGAGAGAGAGAAGATTAACTGAGGGGCAAGATTTAAGAAAAATGTCAGTCACATTTCGTTACAAAAGGAAACTAAATATAATGTATTCGCAATAACATCCCATTCTGTCCAAGTTCAGAAAACCGCTTGGATATGGATTTTACAATTGTTCAGTATTTCACTTCATCCATCTTCTTCGAATGAAAATGTAATAATGATTTTCAACGATCTGGTGCTTCAAACGAATCTACACTCTAAACACAAATCAAAATCTATTAATGAAGGTTTATCTTACCTGGAAGATAGTCATACCTCGATCATCCTAATTCTATAGAATTTAGTACCTTCATGTACTTGTAAAATCTGCAATACTTATATAGTATAGATTACAGTGTAAATATTTTAATTTACTTTGATTATTATTACGGTTTAAGAGTATCTAATTAGAATAAGATTTAAGATGAATTGCTTATAATATCAACGTGCTGATTGCTGGGAATGTGTTATTGTTACTAATTCTAGTACAAGGCTACGTGTCGTAGATTATGCTAAGGTTATAATAAAAGCAAAACAGGAGAGCCTTGTATATTGCATTAATTATCCAATCAAATTGTCATCTAGTAATGATTGAGTCATTCAGTCACAAAACGATTCAAACATGCGTCATACCAAAGGGGTAATGAAAATTTCTCGGTCTGACCCTCTTAGCAAAATCTTACCAAATAACCAAACTTCAGGATTTTCTTGGTCAAACCAAAAACATATCAGCTCTTCCTCGTAGAAAGGAAACAATAAAATGACTATGCAGTCATGTCACAATTTTACCTGTGTTTTATACCAGGTGTCGAGTGGGCACTTTGATCTGGTGGAATGGTTAGCAAGCTTGTCTCACTAAATCAATTACAACTGAATAATTAGTTCGATCCTCGTTGGGTTCCACATGTAACCTTCGCTTAGTAAATCATTATACAATGCGTTGATTTCTTTACTTGAATAATACCACTGAGGAACAAACGTGCGATTTCCAAAGTAAACGGCACTAGTAAACTAGCGCTAACAAATCTAAAAATATCTATTTAAAATGAAATTATAGAAATGTGCATATTTGTTGATGCTTATTCTTTCGTTCTGTCTTCCTTACAGCAGTCAGATGCCAATCCACCTGAAAATGACCGAGTTTGGATTATACGTTATACGAATTATGGTCTACTTTTTCTAGGGACGAGGTATCTGATTCGTTTTGATACAAACATGAATTAGAAAAGACTTATATAAAATCTATATTATGAGTCACTCAAGATGCTCGAACAAGAAAGCTCAATTTAGATGCAGATCGAAGATATTGATAATGTAGGTGAAGGAAGCGATGACTTTGAACGTAAACGACAACGTTGATAATCCAAATTTCATTATTACTCTAGTAATTGTATTGTGCTATATGTAGCATAGACACCCTGAAGTAACTCAGAGAGAGAGAATTGACGATAAATTTCCTTTAGGAAATAATGTCAAATTTTATATATAATATGAATCATTCATTATTTAATTTTAGAATGTATATGGGAAAAATAACCAAGCACGCCAAGTCAGTGTTCCGCCAAATAAACTGCATTCATTTTTTAAATCATACGAACCCCATTCAAAATTTGATAAAAAAATTTTGTAAACTCTGAATTTAATTTTTTATTTTATTTTTGTTTATATATATTTTTTAGTACCATCTCCATTCTTGGCTTGCAATAGTTTACTTTTTTCTTAAATATCGTTAAATAGAAATTTCTTTTTCTTTTGGGAAAGATCTGTGCCTTCTCTACAGTTTTGAATTCAGAGTTGTCCTTCTCCAGCCTGGTTTTAAATATGATATTTATTAATACTAGTTTACCTCTACTGTCAAAGTATATATTTCCAATATGATTTGCATATATCATCAATGCCAAATTTGGTTGTTCAGGTTTGTTCCACCTCAATATAGCTGGTATCATTGAAGAAATAACCGTATACAGGGTTTTCATTGCTCAGAACACCTAGAACCATCGCAGATAAAGTGAATTTGATGTGAAACACCGTGAGTAACTCCATGGGATCGGCGCAAAGTCACCTATCGTTTACCTGGTCATATTCAAGAATCTCGCTAGGATTGAAATATAACACGGCGAGCTTTTTCATTTTCTGAATCAGATTGAAAGTCGTCATATTAATTTTCTAGATACTTCTGAAAGAATAATAAGTATCAAATCTTGACACACACTGTGTATTATTACAATAGGTTGTTTTCCACTTATGACTCGCTAAACTACCTGCGACACCAAAAACACCAAAAGATTTCTCGTCATTACCAACTTCTCAAAAGTGGACGAAATGAGCAACCATTATTATTTATTTGGGAATTCCTCCTTGGTTAAGTTGTGAACTTTTCAGCATGCCCTCGATATATATATAAATTTATTGCCGGACAGATAAATGCGGGGTGGGGGGGTGCAGAATAAAGTTACTTGTATAGTGCAGTTGATGGTTTCACTGACCGTTAACTGACCGCTGCATTCGATATTCATATGGCCTTGCACCATACTTATGGGGTGGTATTAAATATCTTTTCATCTATATATCTCCATTAAATATCTATGGGTTCTACATGCACATACGTATTGTACATTTATTTAAATGTAACCATTGCTGCATCAACAAAGATTCCATGACGACGAATGAAATATATCATTTATTTCTAAATCTAACAAATGCACTTTTAATTTGCAAATAACTAGTCGTTGACTTACTCATTCGTTAATCTACGGAAATTCAATAATTGAATGTGAGTTGTTAGGCAGACTTAAATGGCTCCCTCAAAAAACAACTTTTTTATCTTAATTCTTTGCTTTTTATTCCTCCTTTCGTATTTTCTCCTTTTTCTCACTTCAAATACCCATATATATATATATATATATATATATATATATATATATATATATATATATATATATATATATATATATATATATATGGTGGAGGGGTGAAAGTACGTGGTAAGGATGTAGTTAATATTGGTTATTTGGCGCACACTTGAAAGTAAGGATTTTCTTTATGGCACGTTCAATTAATAATATCTTCAAGTTGATGTCGTCTACATAAATATCCAATGTTGTTATGAATGAGATGGTTGACAGAAGTATTTTCATTTTGGTTTTGTGCATGACAGGGTGATCTTAATATATCATCGTCGGTTCAGTAAGGTAAATAATTATTTATACATTATTTTTTATCACTTCAGTTAATATATATATTAACTGAAGTAATAGAAATGAAGGCACCTACCTAATAAAGTATCGCTTTACCTTTCGCCTGAATAACAACGGCAACTGGATTTAATGTAGAATGTACGTATATCTATCCAAGCATATTCAAGAGTGATCCATGAGTAATGTTTGTTGGCTGCAGGCAATTTAGTGAGGTCTGCAACATGTCCTGTACAAGCACAATGGAGCTTAAACCTTGGCCAACGCGAGGAATGTTTGAAAATCGGCCGAGTTTTCCCGAGAACCAGTTTCGTGACATTCACGCACGATTGAAACAAACTTACTAGAACAAACCATCACCACCGGGAAACGTGGCTAGTAGAAATGAATCCAAATGGTCTGTAAGAAATACCACGCTTGTAAAGACAGACTCCAGTTTCAGTATTGATCACATCTCACTATGACAGAGCCTCTAAGTGTTTGTGTATGTTTCTGATTGGTTGGCAGCTTAGCATCATTCTGCTTCTTCCGCACGCAAGCTCGGTTGTCTGTCCGAAAGACCTAGTAAAGAGACTCAACTATCCAAGCGACATAGCGAAGACTACGAAACTCCATTGAACGCAGCGTGCACTGAACAGTGTTTACTGACGTGGGGAGATTTGGTGCAATGCTTCCGTTGAGGAGCTACCATTTCGGCCACATATCAGTCATCAGCTGTGAACACCGGAAATTTTCACATGCTGCTGACGCCTGTTCCCAATTCAGATATTCCCTTGCTACTGTAGCTCGTGAAAAACCTAGAGCATCTTCGTTACTTCATCATAGTTGTAAAAGTCCTCCTATAAGTCAAGCAGGGCAAATCCAGTTCATATCTCATAACTACCACTACCACACTGCCACAGATATATCACCTCTTTAGCTATCATGACACACACATATCTCATCAGGCTGTCCATTTTTACAAGTCGAGGTGGATGAAACCATACAATATACCTAGTGTCTCTGATTTTTGGCATTTCACTCTCTCTCCACACACACGCACACACACATATATATATATATATATATATATATATATATATATATATATATATATATATATATATATATATATCACTAGGTATTTACTCTAGCTCCCCACTAAGACGAGTTGGGACACAAGGTCTTTCTTAAGGTGGGGACACAAGCGCGGACACCCGGGCTAGGAACAAAAATTGCCCGCAGCCCCCGCACCAATCCCTCTTTCTGGTTAATGAGAGGGCACGACCTCGGGGAGCTCTTCCCCAGGACTGGCACCTCTCAGTATAATTTTGAGACTTTGTCCTTTGACGGAGTAGCCCCTGAGTGCAATCTGCCCAAAGACAGAGACGCAACTGAGAGATGATAAGTAGATGTGTTACAAAACCCTGAAAAGAGGAGTTTGCACACTATATATATATATATATATATATATATATATATATATATATATATATATATATATATATATATATATCACTATAGTGATATAATTTATAAATAAAAAACGTAAAAATCGACACAATACGAACCGTCACGTGAAGACACAATACTTTAGAAAACCGACATGACTCTTTGTATTTGAAAAACGATGAAATTGACACAGCGGATAAAAATGTTTTTGACAATGGCTTATGGAGTCCGAAAATACTAAGAAAATTGGCATTTTATATTTAAATATGTACCGGAAAGCAGGAAAGTAGCTCGAAATATAGAAAAATAAATAAAAGAATCCTTAATAAAGAACTTTCGTTGGTCTTTAGCCAAACTTGTATAAATGAAATACTACAACCCAAAGATATTCAATTCAAACAATAGCGAAAATTGAATGAACGAGTTTTCATCTGAATTTGCTTGTAGATATGTTTATGATGTGTGACCGTATTAAAGTTTTCGCCGCATAAAGATAACTGAAAAATTGTTAATGAGTATATTAAATATCAAATCTGAATAAAATGATGGAGTTTATTTATTTCTATTTTAGCACCCCGCTACCACTTTCTTATCAATGTCAATTTTTGTGCCAATCTGTGCAAAAAGCGGATCACAGAGCGTATCCAGCTTCATACATATTTTCAGAAAACCTCAACTTCTAATTGGTCAATAAACACACAAGTGGGCGTTGCGATCCACCCACGCGCAAATCTTTTTCCAGCGCGTGGGCAAGTTAAAATTTCGCGCTTCCATCTTAATTACAAACATTACAAGCATGGACACATATTCTCAGCTTTACAGAATTCTTTCAACTCTCTCACAGTGAGATGAAAGAAAAGTCAACCAGACACATCGCTGATACGCTAAAGAAATTTAACTTGCACATTAGCTTTTTTTCCAATTCTTCACCAGCAAGAAATTACTTAAGAAAAAGGTCATCTGAATCTACAAGTTTACCGAACTTTTTCAGCTTTTCAGGACATAATTCAAGAAACTTTCTCATTCATTCAACGAATTTGCTCTTTGGTGAACATTTTTCTTTTAGAAGCAAGATTTAAGTGTAATTATTTTCAAAAGTACAAAAAATAAATTTTATTTATTACCAAACAGAAACATCTTGAAGCATCAAGTAATAATTCAAAATTCCATTTTACCAAACACATTCTCACAGTGAACATTTGAGTGGCAGGTAACTCCTATTAATTATGCTTGTAAATCATTGACATACATAAACATGAATAATTATAAAACCGTTTTGTGTTCCTTCTTGTTGTTTCTCTTGTTGCTTTTGCGTTTGCTTACATATTCGTAAAGTAAAAATGTACGGGTTGATTTAGGCTGTCAAAATCGCTACACTATATCTTGTCATTCGCTTAAATTTATGGAGATATTCCACTACTAAACATGACATCCAAAAGGAATTATTCAAAATATGAACACACTTAGAATCATTTAAAAGTCAAAACATTTATAGGTTTAATAAAAGCGAAATAGAGTAAAGAACGAAAAATGTGTTTTCATTTTCGAAAAATTAAATCAGTCAAATAGGTGCCGTTACTTTCTTTTTTTGTTGAAGGCGTTCACGAAACCTGTCCATAACTCGACGAGTAATTTCATGTGGAATGGCAGCAATTTCTTGGCGAATGGCATCTTTTAATTGTTCAATAGATCGAGGACGATGAGTGTATACCTTTGATTTCATGTATCCCCACAGAAAAAAATCGCATGGGTTCAAATCAGGTGATCGGGGGGAGTGGTCAAGGGGTCAACGCTCCTTGTGTTGTAGTTAACGATTCGTTGTTCTTGATAAACATTTCAAAAATTAAAACGCGATGCTTGTTCATCCAATTCATGTTGACAACTGAAAACGAAATGAAACAAAATGGCATTGTATGTACATTTCGAAAATAAAAACACACTTTTGCCGTAACAGTAGCCTTCATCATGGCATCGAAGACTAATGCACGATCCAGAACCCATTCCCAAAGTTGCAATATAATAGCCCCGATACACCTGTTGATAGATAGACTCCTTCGAAGTTTCTCAAAGGTTTGTATCCACGAACTTTATCTACGAACTTTTCCTTTTATTAAGAACTATATCAAACACGAACATTTCCAAAGACTTACCACTTGCACGTGGTTACTTTGCTTCTTTCAGGACTATTAAATTAACCATATTGGCACATCCACACACACACACTTTGGAACTCTTTTATTCGTTTTAACACTTATCAGAAATCACTTTCAGTTCTTCTTACAAATCAGCAATATTGTACAAATGTTGTTGATTGTTGTCAATAATAAACTTTTGGCCTTTAATTAAGAACTCTGCCTTTGTTTTGTCTCAGTTTGAGTGTCAATTTCTTCCCTTATATTTTTATATTTTATTTACATGGCGACCCTTCCGTGGGCCGCTACGAAGTGGTTACATCTCCATGGGGCCGCTACAGGGGTATTGAGCTTTAGACAATAAACAAAGTGCAAAATGTAACTATCATTTAAAATAACACCACTCATAAATTTTAAAATCATGGAAAATGTGAGAAGAAAAGATACAAAGAGAAAAGTAATCAAGGCTAAAATCAGTTTGTCACACTGGCTATTTATTTACCAAATGTCCATTCATTATTTGTTTTTTTTTGTTTGTTTGTTTTTTTGTTACTGTTGTATTTTTAACAATTAGTCTTTCTCCGTAGTGTTTTTATAGTAATATATAAAAATGTAAATACTTTAGCCAAGCTATGAAAAACAATAAAATCAAGAAAAACAAGATGTATTTTTTCAATGTTACATTTATTTATTTCTCAAATAATCGTTTCTTACTCAAAAATCTCATAAAATAGTGATACAAGTTATCTCCCTTATATGGTAAACTTTTCCAAATACAGTCAGTTCTCCGTCAACAAATATATTGATTTTCAAAACATCGTTTAAATTTTTTTAAATCTTTCTTTCTGACAAGCTTTTTTTTTCTTTCATTTTCGTAAGGCATTGTTTTCTTGTATGTCAATGGTACCTTATGAGAGACTTATTTAAGGGGGCTATAATTTTCTGAACTTGTAATTTTTTTATATTTTTTATTCTTGCTTTACAAATTAATAAATCGTACGTACGTGGAGGCGATTGAGCTATAGTGGGTGGTCCCCTTATCAGGTTGTGTAAATTTTAAACGTTAGCGATTTTTTGGATAGGTAAAAAAAAAATTATGCGCGGATTCCAAGTTCGCAATCATTTTATGTAGGAATCACCCACACGAACGGAGAACTGTATTTCTTGATTTTATTGTTTTTCATAGCTTGGCTAAAGTATTTACATTTTTATAAAGACACTACGGAGAAAGACAAATTGTTAAAAATACAACAACAGTAACAAAACAAATAATAAATATTAGCGATTTTTTGGATAGGTAAAAAAAAAGTTATGCGCGGATTCCAAGTTAGCAATCGTTTTATGCAGGAATCATCCACGAACTTCAACAGGTAACTAACATCTAAAATCTAGCTAAAATTAGCCAACTATTATATGATGGTCCCAAATAATTTAATGTTCTCCGTTTTTTTAAATTATTTTAAAGTTATAATGTAAAATAATGCAATATATAATTTTTCTGTTGAAATGAAATCTTTCGTTTTTGAACAAATATAGAAACAGAAATCTATCATCCGTTGCCTGTTTTAATGATTATTACAAAGATATTTTAAATGCTTATTCAAAATCAAAAACATTCGAAAACTAAGATTAAAATAAATTTACAATTTGTTTAGCTAATCCCTAGATTCTACTCGTTTCTACTTGTACATCGTGGCTCAATTTCCAATTGTCCCCTTTCTTTCTCCAAACAATACCCACACAAACACAAAGAAATAAGAAGTGGTTCATAAAATATTATTTATTTATGATTTTCCCAGAAAATATTCTTATTCGTGAACGGAAGGCGTTAGGGGAACAGGAGTCTTAGGAGTTTCTGCTTTCTTTCGGAAAGTACATTAAAATTTCAGTTTGCTTCTCTTTCTTTTTTCCGCTTCATCTCTTTTAAAATATTTTCATCCACTGAAAATTCTTCTTCCACCCGTTCTTTAACTTTCAAGGAACGTATTATTGACGAGTCAATGTCATATAATTTAGTTCATCTTTTACTCTTCTTACTCCTTCTGAAATGTCTTCTTACTCCTTTTGACATTCAGTTGGCTCATTTTCTTGAGTCTCCGGGACAGTCAGTTCAAATAGATTGTTCTCTGTCGAATCAGTTCACTAGAATCGGCTCTTGAACATCTCCAAGATTGATGTCCGAACTTCACTCTACACCTATCTTTACATTTTACAATATATGTCATTTATAGACACCAAAGAGAAACAAGTGAAATCATTGACGCATTCGGGCCATAGCTTTCGCCAGCACGAGTTTGTTGCAGACTGGCGAATGTATTTTGATTTTTGAGTGATCAGAAGGATTTTTAGTGTTGGTGTTCTAAAACATTCGTCCACAACAATTAAAGAAAAATATTAGAAACAAATCATGCAAGAAGGTTGAAAGCAAAGACAAACATTATGTACAACAATAACATTGGTTTATACAATTCAAGAATACAATTGAGTTGGACTTTGATGGATAAATGAGAATAAATGTATTTGGCTGCGTAGAATATTACTGTGAATGTTTGAACGTGTTTTCAATTGCTATTCAGATTTGTTCACAAAATTAAACTAAGTGTCCAGTTACGTACGAAATTGTCCTTTGTGCTAGTTCAGTTATTAGTGTGTGTAAGTAAATTTGTTTGTATTATTATTCAGAATTGGTAGGAGTTGCGTACCTTTAGTTGTGTGAGAATTTGGTTGTTTGTTTACTAATACTTATTAAGTAGTGAGACAAATGTCACTTTTTAAAGTATTGTAAGTGATGTTTAAATAGCGTTCCTGAGAGAGATAGAGCGTGCTTGTGGATTGTTGAGTTAGAGATATTTTGCGCGGCATAGTCGTGGTTGGTCAGTTTTGACTTGCGTGGGTCAGTTTGGCATCTCTCTAGGAATGAAAGTCTGACAATATTTATTACTGTTAAAAGTACAGCAAATGTGGCACAAGGCCAAAAGAGGAGATGGGGAAAAGGACAGTGATCATTTGTTTTAATTTTAAACTTAGCTAGCCACAACCACTGACCCAATCATACAAAACAATATTCCTACCACCAAAACAACACATTCATACTTACCTTTCTTACTACATCCACCAAAATACCCCATTGTCTCAATGAAAATCCTAAATATACCCCATATGCACAAATCTTTGTCTGCGGGGGGGGGGATAAAAACAACAAGCTAAAAACACCCCAATGGCGGTTATAAACTATTTACAAGAAACTAAACAAAAATATGTTAGTAATAAAAAAAAACCGCAAACCTTAAATGTGGGAGAAAAATCAGTTAGACAAAATCGATGCGGGACTTTAAGAAAATAGAAAAAAACATTCATCCATCCCAAACACTCACACAGACATGCACTCATTCAGACACAACAACAAATACGAAAAACACGCACGGGAAACGAAAGGCGCTCCACATCCACCAGAGAACTGAAATCACTGACCACCTAACGAGGGAGGGGATGGGGAGTTAAACTAAAGGAAAAAAAAGAGGACAGAAATAAAAGGGGACCAATGAGCAAACACACCCTAGCTGAGTTTACTGGAAAAGAAGAGAAAAAACTAAAGAATCAAAAATCTACTTCTAGCCTAAATTCAGGGATGGGTTACCTAAGTTCAAACAGGAAAACAATATCCTGAAGCCTGACCGGCATCAAAATGCCACTCCAGGTCAGCCCCTTTCACTCGACACATACGCGCAAGATTCACCTACCTTTTGCCAAATTCTGATTCAGTCCTAATCTTGACTTTTAAGCTGATGCTTAAAGAACAAGATCAGTTGGGAAGAAGTGGACTTCTTGCCATCGTAGAATTCCATCTGACGCGTCGTCCAAATCACGACTCTCATAACACCTAGTAAGCAACAGAACACATAATGTTCAGTCTTCGTCATCTGCGGCACCACATTGCTACAAACAGAACTGGCCTCAAGGACGAAGAACTTTCCCCACAGCATGCGAACCATGAGACCTTCAACAAACTTGCACAACGGCACTACCGCCTTGCAATGAAAGAAGACGTGACCAATGGTCTCGACTTCTCCAGTACAGCGACGGCAGTTTGGATATTTCTCCAAGCCTGCTGAGCAAAGTCTCTTGGCGACCCAGAGGGCCCCACGAATCACCAGCCAGGTGAGTGATGCCTCATCATTATTGAGGCATTTCAACCTAGGCGCCCAAGGCCATATCGAGCGAGCCTCCTGCTTCGTAAGACCGAGCTCGTCAATCAGATCATCCTGAACAGCCCCCCTGACTAACACTTGATACAATGCCCTACGAGACAACGCCTGGACGTTGGAGAGGCCATTCGACGCCCGTAAGAGGTGTTTCAGAGCACGACGACATTCGCGGTAGAAGGCGCATTCGGCTCGGGATGCACACTTCTCAGGGATGGGAAATGTTTACGGACGTCCAGAAGGCGCCATCCTCATCCGATCCGCGACACATTCGGTCTAGAAAGTTGATGCGAAGCATATATTGACGAATCTCAATGCTAGGCATACCCAGACCGCCCTCAGAGGGATGAAGGCAACAGATCTCGCGAGATACCATAGCGGTCTTGTCTCTCCACAAGAAAGAGAACAAGAGCCTTACTAATAATATTAGTCTGGTATACGGGAGTGGAAGTACAGAGAGTCGGTAAAGGAGAATCGGGTAGATGTATGAAACACATACTTCCGCCCTCCCCTTCAAGGAAAGCCTCCTCCGAGACCACAGATTAACCGCGATCTCGGCCTTCCCTTGTACCTCCGACCAATTCATTTCCAACTGGAGATCAGGACCGAACCAGACGCCGAGTATCTTGATCGGCCCATCCGTCCAGAGGAAAGGTCCGGGAAGAGAAACTCCCTTCCACGCACCCAACCGCAAGCCAACAGACTTATCGCGGTTGATCTTGGCCCCTGTCACCATCTCATACCCACTGATCTCTTTGTTGACTTCGTCAATCTCGGCTCTGCTCGACACAAGAACCGAAACGTCGTCAGCATAGGCAGAATACCTGGCTTAGGTGGTAGCCCCAGGCAGAGAAATTCCGCGCAGGGCCGGATTCGTCCCAGGAGCCGAGTTGCCACTATTTGTCCAAGTCCATGCTACCTCCCGAGGGTGCTCATTCCGGTACTTATCGACAAGATCAAACTCGCCGATAAAGTCCCGAAATGGTTTCACGTCCCGGATGTTAGTACCCGAATTTTGCCCTATACGGTCTATATCAGGGTCAAAGACGGCATTTCAATCCCCCGCTAAAACTACCCGACGAGATGTCGTCAAATACGGCCCAATCTACCGAAACAGGCCGCTCGGAATGGTTATTGGGCGCATAAACCCCAATGAGTCGTAGATCCTTATCCTTTATGGTAACATCCAGCACGCAAAGCCTACCCGCCGGATCTGCGAAGACAAGAGTACATGCAGCCTTCAAAGACCTGCTCACTAATCAAAAGAGACACTCCTCGAACGACCATCAAAACATGCTGAAAAAAGGGAGAACCTCTTAGACAATATGTCCTCACAGTCATGAGAAGAAAACCGGGTCTCTTGCACACAACAAACATTCACCCCGAGGCGCTGAAGGTCACGAGATTATACTTGCTAACCAGATAGCCATAGTGAAGACCGATTAGTGTTGAAGTACTGGTTTGAACATGGCCGTGGTAAGCATACCGACAGCCTCTCCCAGGGACCCATGGCCCATCTCAGTCTTGATGGTACTGTCTTGGGATATTCCGCCGATATCCCAGGGAAATGTCAGTTTTAGGGCTCTATACAGGGAGGGATGAACTAAAACGGGGACCCTCCCTGCACAAAATTGTTTCAGTTTTTGATTTTGAACAATAGCGATCGGCACGGCCATCTTATAAGACATGATGGCCTCGTCCAGCATTGCCCAAATCTGTTTCGCACCAGTTCCCGTTCTGATTACAGTTAGTACCCTTTGGGCAAGCGGGAAGTTTTGCGGCACTTCGATTTCCAAATCTGCATATTGCCTTATGGATAGCAAGTACTTCAAGTCTTTGATGCAATTACCATAGTCGCGGGCTCTCTCAGCCTGAGCAGGGGAAATGCGGCAAACATCCACCCCCGTGTTGAAGATGTGTTTCTGCGATTTCTTCTTTCTATCTTTCTGTTCCAGTGTAGGGCTTTTTTGCCGTTTGGAAGAGGGGGGCATATCTGCTTTTCTAACAGGGGAAAGACTGGGAGTATGCAGAGGGGTATAGGGGGATCTTTGTTTAACAGGGGAAGTGCTGGGAGTAAGGAAGGGGTGTGTGGAAAGTTCTATGTTTATAAGGGCTGGGATCTCTGCTGGGAGGGCGTGATTTGGACGGTGTTGTCAGAGGGGAAGGTTTCTTCTTCGGTGAAGGTGCGGACCGGGCAGAGGACGTGGAACGAATAGGATTTGGGGGTTGAGTCTGTTTTTGTTTGTCTAGTTTCATTTTTAGGTCCTTCATTTTCTCTGATTTCTCGTAGCCAGGATCATATTTTCTTTTTTGGTCTTGAAAAGATTATTGAGAGGCCGGGGCATCGCACTTAACGTTGCCAGAGGGAGTGGGACTGTGTGTGTCTTTCGTCAAAATTTTTTCAAAACAGTGGTAAAAAAAACACAAAAGACAGTAATAAAGTCAAACTTAACCAGAAATAAAGTTCAAACACAATAAGGGTAATATCCAAAAATTTCGGGTGGCAAAACAGCAGTCAGAAAAGGTCAACAACTTTCGAGGCGAATTACTGACTCAGGAATGAGAGTCTGACTGTTTGAAGCGATCAGGAATTTCCTATTTATAGATTTCTGGACAAAAATATAGGCTCCGGTGGCTTGCGCGCGAAAAAACATTTTCACAGTTATAAGGCTTTTGACCAATAGGAAACTTCGTTTGCTGAAACTGGCGTTTTGATTGGCTGATAGATATTTTGGTGTGAAGTGGATTATGCTGGAGGGGTGAAAGGTTTGTATGGATTATTCCATCAAGTTCATGGATTCTGGCTTTATTAATTGGAGATTTTCCAATCATATTTATTGCATCTGCAATGTTAATTTTTTTACAGATTTCCATTATGATCACTTCGTCATGGTCCTCGTCCATGCCTTGTACAATTATCTCCAACGAGTGCCGTGTGTAATCACCCCAATCAAGAGACTGAATGAGAGATATAGTATTCGGAGGTATGAGGAGAACCTGTGTTGTAGTCACTAATCTTGGATTACCAGGGGCATATCAACAAAATTTTAAAGGGAAGTCTCTCTTTTGCAAGATATTTATGTAAACCACTCAATGTCTTTTTGTTTGACATCCAATACACTGGCAACAGTGCTTTATTCTTTCTCCTTAAAGTTCGAGGATTAACTTTATTATAAACTAAAGCTGCCTTGGTCATATATCCCGCTGCATTCCCGCATAACACTATTGTCACACCATTTTTTCCCGTCTCGTAGACGGGTGTTTTCTCTTCTTGAATAATGTATTGGAAATCCTTGAGACATTTTCTTCAAAAACAGTACAGTTTCATCAGCGTTGAACACCTGGTAAATAACCTTTTTCTTCATTTTTTTCTGCAGAATTTAAGGAAATTCTTGTACTGCTTCTTGGTCGGTGAATGCTGTCTCTTCCATTATTTTGATATTTCGTAGGCCAAACTTCATCCCAAACTTATCAAATTAACTTTTGCTGGCCTGAAAGTCTTCAGAACGCATGTTTGAACCTTCATCATTATTAAAAGAAGTATGTAATGACTAACTTTTTCCTTATTATTACAGAGTCTATTGGAATGTCTTTCTTATGGCAGACTTCACCTATAAAAAGTAGTCTTGTCAGCCCGAGACAAATGCTGGTCTTGCTGCAGAAACGGCCTCACTGAGCTGTATTCCATTTCTTTCTAACATAGTGCACAGCTGATTCGTTGATACTGTCGCGGGCTTCGCCAATCATGTTGCGGGTCCCGCCACAATTATTTTACTTTGACTAGGAAAGGCGTGATTAAGGACATGCAAAGACGCTGGAGGTCGCTATCCAATGTGGCGGTCACAATGCAATTTATATATGACATAAAATAGCACATGGTATAAAATACAAGACAGAACGTGATGATTCAAAACATAACAATTGAATTTATTAGTGTTTGATGTACATGCAAATAAGCTGAAGGTTTGATAGAGTTATGTCTCTTAGATTTGGAAATATTTGTACCTGAGCTCATAAGGGTTGGATTAACTATAGTTTAGAAGAATGAGTTCCTGTTGCATG
The DNA here is from genome assembly GCA_964036315.1 of Acanthosepion esculentum. NCBI lineage: Eukaryota > Metazoa > Mollusca > Cephalopoda > Sepiida > Sepiidae > Acanthosepion > Acanthosepion esculentum. Next base: position 45,607,472 of record OZ038507.1, on the reverse strand, counting down.
TTAGGAATTGTGTATTGTACAAGTTGGTAAGATGTTCAGAAGAGTTAAGAGTTCGTACTTGCGTGAATGTTGTAATGTTCTTTAACGTCTGACTGCATGGTCAAGACGGGAGTTCTTGAAGGCTACATTTGGCAGCAAGGAATGAGACGCAAGAGTGACGAAGAGACAGAGAAAGAGAGAGAGAAAAGAGACAGAGAACCACTCGTGTTTTATTTATATAAGATGGTGTATCACGTGATCGGCTCAACCTTAGTACGCGGGAAAACAGATTTGTCGCGTGCAGGCGATTTGATTGGTCGGAATTGACCAATCAGCGAGCTAGTTGTGAAGAGATTAACCAATGAATGCTAATCGAACTATTTCTATGTATGATGGTGGTGATAATCACCACAAACCATAATTAATGACCTACCACAACAACAGTGTTCCACGAAGAATATCCAACAACTCACTTTTTTCTCTTATAAGAATCATAACACTTTTTGGATTCTTCGATTCACTCCTAATTGCACGAGTGGCATTACACTTTGTATCCATGAAAATGATAATATTATTAGGATTTTTTATCAAAAAAGAATAAAAATTGAAGTTCTATTTGTTATTTTTGTGAGAATGTTTGTTCGTAAATTTACTTTTACGTGTGATGTGCGTAAAAATATTTAAGTAAAAAGGTTTCCACAATGTAGTTCACGCGATAATTTTTGGGTCAAGTGTTGATTTGTTGCTAAAAGTGTTTTTTTATTATGCATACAAAAAGTGTTTTAGAATTAAATATAATTATGAATTAAAATTTCAAAAGAAAAATGCAATTTAAAGACAAAAGAAGTAAATAAGCTCAACCTTTTCTGGGTGAAGAATTTCTGTAAGTGAAATTTTGAAAAAAAAAATGATTAATCATTAAAATAGCGTTTTTTTAATGAATTTTGCGATTTTTGCGTGTGTTAAGAGTCAGTGGAAGTAGCTTCCCTTCAATCGTTAAAAATAATATGCATACCGCGGATAACTGAATTTGCGAATACGAGAACTGCGAAAACGGAGGGAAAACTGTACATTAAAGCTTAAGAAAACAAAGGAAAAATATTTAAGCAATTTGTAATACTAAAAACGATTTATAACTCTAGTAAATGTCAACTGAAATTATGGTTTTGAATCTCTAATTAATTAAAGACTAGCACAGCTACTCGGCGGCATCCAACCCAAGTTATTATTTTTAATAAATTTACAAATGAATTTTTTTTTTAAATAACAAAATAACTTTTCTAAAAAATCGACATAATTCATTTTAAGTATAAAGCTCACTAAGATTTTGCTATAAGCATAGGCGATCGCGCCTTTCATTTATTCATCATGGTGTTTTTTAGTTGTTGTTTTTTTTATCTGACATCATATCTGTGCAAAAACTATTCTTTCAACTGTTTTAACACATTAATGAGTAAACAAATTACAAAAATAAAATATATTTATTGAGTTATATAACAATAAGCATCGGTCATGACTGGACAGACACAAAAATATTAAAATATTTATTTAAATTATAAAATTTCTAATTATATAAGTAATTATTACAACACAAAATAAAAAATGCAATCTGAAAAAGCATTAATCTATGTTAAAGACCAATTTCTGTATTTTTGTTGGTGGGTAAGGGGTATTGTAATGTAATCCATTAAAATTGGTGTGTATTATTATCGGAATTTTTATTGGCGCAATAATACCCTTAATTCGCTAACTTGAAGAATAAAGCAATTTTTTGTTAAATTTGGTAATAAGAGTTTTTAAGGTTTTTATCCGTTCTCACCCCGATAATAACTGATTTTTCTATTTCTATGTTTGACCAAAATTGAAAAGAAAATTCTATCAACTTTGAAAGAGGAAAAGTAATGAATAAAATAATAATTCATGTATAAAATTAGAATAATACCCGTGATATGACACATTTATTTTGCACACACACACACACACACACACACACACAGAGTACATGCATACATACATAAATACATATACATACATTATATATGTGATGTTGCGAAATTTAAAACCGTTACTCGTTGAACACATGTCAAATGGTTATTTTATATATTTTTTTAGTGCAAAAGATGTTTTTAGAAAGTGCAAATAAAAATTGAAGCTCCAGTTGTTATTTTTATTTAACTGTTCTTTCATCAAACTATTTTTACGTGAGATTTATGTGTGAGAAGTAAAAATGTTCCTGCTGTATAGTTCACGTGATAATTTTTAAAGTGTTAAAATTTCTTCATAGAAGTCTTTTTTCCATCGTGCATACAGAGTGTTTTCGGTTGTTTTTTTTTTCTGGTATTTACAAATAATACAATAGAAAATTAAATACAGTTACCCAAATTATGAATTAAAAATTCAATAGAAAAATGCAACAAGCGAAGTAAATAAACTCAACCTTTTCTGGATGACGAATTGACTGGAAGTGAAATTTTGAGAAAAAATGGTTAATCATAAAAATTGCATTTTTTTTTATGAATTTCGCGATTTTTGCGTTAGTGGAAGTAGCTTCCCTTCAATCGTTAAAAATATGTATACCGCGGATAACTGAATTAGAGGGAGATGAGGGGAAAAGTATTATTTTGGAGGAAATCAAAGAATTGTTCAACCTAAAAATGAATTCTAGCTGCAGCAGCAGGTCGGATAATGAGGACACAGAGGATGAGTTTTTTCAAAACAAAGTAAAGAATTTCATAACTGCAAATCTGGTAAGCCATTGTTACACTGCCAAGTTTACCATGATTGTAAATTGAAGAATTCTGATGAAAAGAATTGTCTGACATGACACAGTGAACCAATTTTCTTAGCAGTACATCTAGCAATAGATTCAATATAATTACTCCACTTCATCTCAGCGGAAGAAAGGTGCAAAGCATTGCTCTCCTGGAGTTTATCATCAGCCCGATGGCAGGCAGAAAAGTTTCTCTGTGGTGATGAAAACAGTTTTGTTTCAGAAGCATTAAAATTTACAGGCTATTAACAAACTTGTCAGAATTGAAAATTCTATTTAAAAGTTTAATAATACCTTCAGTGGAATCCATCGAGAAACTTTTCAGCCTTGGATGGGGTATTTTCAAGGGTATTTGTGTATCAGTGAATGTATATTTAATGAAACAACACTGAGCACATTTGTTTTGATTTCTGCAGGAGGATCAATTTACAATGAATTTATACAGCGAACTGAACTCCCCAGTAAACTTTATAAAATTTTATTATTTTTTTTTTTATATTTGGAATCTGGAGTGCTTAATCTGTAGTAATTTAAAAAAAAGAAAAGATTATTTTTAGTTGCAGTGCTTACAGTACAATTCCACAAACAAAACAATATTCTTCTGTAGTGGTTTAGAGATCTTGCTTTATTCATTTGAATGTAGGATGGAAAGTGAAAGATCACTCAACCAAACTTTAAGTCAAATCAGTTAAATAAGAAACAACCTTTACTTACTTAAAATTGTCTAACCACATCCTTTAATATTAGCTACTATGTCCGACATCAGGTTTTAAGGTACGAGGCACAGTGAATATTCCCTCAATATGAATGGTTAAAAATCTCTGTGTCTCTCTTTCTTTGATCATTTTGACTCACGGCCTATCCTATATAAACTGCCTATAGCCAAAGCCATATAAGTATGACATGTACTTAGGTAAAGTGACTGGTTTATGTACATTAACCTTATACAACCACATTTTTTTAACACATGATATGTCAATTTTTTCTTTGTCAAGAGACAATAAAAATATCACAAAAACTGCTTGAAGTAATATAACAAAGGTTAAGAGTGCAATAAATGTAGGAATATTCTGGAATGTCATAAGAAAATATTACAAGAAAACATTTGACAAATAAATTAAAAAATTATCACGAACGTACAGACAGGAGATAGTTACTTAAAGAATACCTGAAAAGAGAAACAAAGTTTCTTGCTGAAGAACAGAATCAATGCATTGGGTCCTAAAATAAACAAAATGTGAAAATGAAAACAGAAAATTGGTTTCATAACTGTTTATATTTTAATAATCTTCTTTTCATCTCATTGATACGTTTTATCATAAATTTTCATAAGAACAATCATTCAAACCTTTTCATAATGACCATCATCCAACAAAGGATAATAAATTTTGTACAACATTTAAAAACACATTCCTGTCCACCTTCACAATTCATGAAAATACTTGTTGGCAACAATGCTTGTTGTACAGCATGAAAATAATAAACAAAAACTCCAAATTCTCAAGGTCATCTATCAAAAACAACCAACCAACACTCAACAAAATTTATTACAAGTGTAGCAGCAATATGTTGAAGTGCATTTAACAAACATATATACATAATAGCTAACCATAACTCTAACCTTAGTTTTGAAATATACATACTAGCTAATCCTAAATACATAATCTAACTAATCATTAAACCCTAGTAATAAGCGATACATAATAGTTAATCCTAATTCTAACTGTAGTTTTAATATATACCTAATACAATGTTTCTCAACCTTTTTTACTTCAGGGTGCACTTGTAGAATAACTAAACTTCTGAGGTCATTTTAAAATTTAATAAAAATCATCAGTCATGAAATTTGAAAATATGAAATTTTGGTTTAGTATCCCCAAAGAAGATTAACTGTACAGTTTCCACTTAAGGGAATTTATGAAGAATTTTTTTTGTTTTATTTTTTTTTTTTTTGTTAGATAAGCTGATAATGACTGATTTAAATCCCTTGAAGAAAGGCAAAAGGGAAAGGATTATCCACTCCTTAAAGATTAAGGAATTTAACATCCAGTTTAAAATATGAAATGGCAAAAATTTGTGCCCACTGTCTCTAGCTTTTCAAAAAGAAAATTTTTTTTAAAATATAAAAATAATTCTACATTACTCTTCTGTTAACTTGAGGCACACCTGACTACACTCCAGGGTGCACTTGTGTGCCCAGGTATATCATTTGAGAAACGCTGACCTAATAGCTAATCCTAGCTTTACACCTAGGTTTAGAATAAACTTAATAGTTAATCTTAACTCTAACCTTATTTTTGAAATATAAGAAATACCTAATATTTGAAATATACCTAACTCTAGCCATAAACTAGGCTAACACTAGTTCTATTCCTATTTTTGAAATATTCCTTTTAGCTAACCAAATCTCTAATCTTAAGTGTGAAATATTCTTGATAGCTAATCTTTCTTTTTATACTAGCTTTGAAATATACCTAATATCTAAACCTTGTTCTGACCCTAGGCCTAAACTATATGTAAGCAACACTCAGTGCTCTAACACTAAGTTTGAAATATACCTTGGTAACCTCGGTTTTAAATATACCCTATATCCACACATATGTCTAAATTTTAAATAAACCTACTAGCTACCATAGCTCTAACCTTAGGCATAAATTATAGCTAATACCTAATCATATCTGCAACATGAGGTTTGAAATATGCATAATATCTAATCCTATCTCTAAAGATAGGATTGCATGTTTATTGGTAGTAAATAAGATTTTTCTTTTTGCTCATTAAACTGTAATGTATATTCCATTAGTAATATATAGTCAAAACTAATAAGGCTAGAACAGTAGAGAAAATAAATTTATAGCATTGATGGAAGTAGCAACTATTTCCACCCCTTTTTATTTGGTCACTTTGCTATATTATTTGGCTTTTGTTCATGAATTGTCCAATTATGTTTTTTTTGTATAGATTTTTTTTATAGATGTTTATAGAGACATCCCAAGAGGTTATGTTAATTCAGAGATAATAAATAAACTGTGTTATGGCAGCCATGTTTGCCTGCATTCTGAAGGGACATTTTTAAAGAAATTGTTGATAGCAGTTTAAATGAAACTGCAGATGAAACTATTGGAAGTTAATAAATGGAAGTGAGAAGAAAGACCTAAACACCAATTGCAAGAAGACAGAATATATGTGTTATAATGAATACCAACTACCTTAGCTGTGATTTGAACTTTGTACTGTGATTAACTGTTACCTTCATCCAATTCAGCAGCAGATGTCTTGTCAAAATGAACTCAACCATTTCTTTCAATAAAAACCTTGTCAATTTCTTCCACTCAGAGTCTATTTGTTTTATATTTTATGTGCCTCCAAAAATTAATTCAAGAAGGAAACTACAGCATGAAAACAAACTAGATACCAGTAAAAGGAATCTTTCATTTCAGAAATGAAAGCAAAATGTTGCTACCACCAGTCTTATTTGTGCCAAATCAGGAGATTATCCAAATCAAATGGAATTTTCAGTACTTATGAATGAATTGTATACTGAACAGGTTATATTAAAACTTTGGAAGTTTTTTGTAGGGTCTTTCACCACCTACTCTATCTTCTGTATACTTATTTGGGGGCTTGTAAAAAATCTTTTAGTTATATAAAAATCCCTGGCAATTTTTTGTTAAAAAAATTGTGTAATATGTGAATATGAGGTAAGATTTTTCCTGAATCTTATCAAAAAACAATTCAATAAAATTGAACTTTTCTGACATCTGGTGCTTGAATAATTTAAAACACCTCGGATAGAACAGAAATTAAACTTCTAAAAAAAAAAATTACTCATAAATTTTCAGTGCAATTTTGAACTTCATCCTATTGTTGTTCGTCACTTTTTCCCCACTTTTGTAACCTGATTGAAGAATAGGAAAATGTAAAGTTTAAGAGAATTCTAATTTTTCTCCATCTTAGCAACTGTTACATTATTTTGGGTATGGAAAAGAAGAAAAATTCTGAATTGGGTCCTTTAACAATTTTCCTACCGCTATATGAAGAGTAATAAATTCAATTAAATTCAAAATTACACGTTGGGTGCAATTATATATTGACATCATATAGGTTAAAAAAGAAATGCATTTAAACTCGGAATTAAAAATTAACTAAACTTGTTGCAATAAAAAAAAACATCTTCAAAATTATCGTACAGAATAGAAAGAAAAAAGGTAAATTTGCTTTTTAAGCCCTGCGCTAAATATATATTAAAATTTGTCCAAATGATCATATTTCCGTGTAAATGTACATGCTGAACTCGAAATAAAAATTAAACTTTGATAAAACCTACTGTTTTGGAGTTATCGACAATAGAAGTTCGGACTCAGTCGCGTTCAGCCATCAGCCATTACTGGCCTTGTTTAACTATATTCACTGCGGAACATTTTGCGCTCAGAAACTTAATTAACGGCCTTTTTACTACTCTTAACTGATCTGCAGAAGCCACACTAAATCTCTACAAACGGTTTATCAACGGCAGCCATCAGCAATTCTGGTATAGTCATACCAGTCCATTGTTTGACATTGTCCAATCTCCTACTTCCACCTTCAATGGTGCCTTGCATCATGGCCTTGCACAGGCTGTCGTGCCTTGAAATGTGTCCAAACCACATCCTTTTTTCTCCATTTGACAGTGGCGAGAAGAGGCTCCTTGTGGCCCACAAAATTTTCAACCCTTTTCCACACAAACTCATTGGTTTATGTTCCCAATAGAAGATGCCAAGGAGATTTCTCATGAATTTGTTCTCAAACTCTTGAATCCTTCTCTCTGTATCTGCCAACAGTGTCCACATTTCACATCCATGTAGGAGAATGGAGACTACTAGCAATTTAGAAAGTCTGTACTTTGTTTGAAAGCTGATTTTGCTCCTCCATATTTCTGTCAATTTGGCCATCGCTGCCATGGCCATGGCAATTCATGTGCGGGTTTCCGAATTGCAGGTGCCATCTTAAAGTCAAGATTACTGCTAAGTATTTAAAACTGGACACTTCCTCCAGTGAATTCCCATTCATGGTAATGTTGACACAGATGTTACTGTTTGTGCTATTCATCATTACTTTGGATTTCTTGGAGGAGAGCTCCATTTTATATGCTCCTGCTCTTTCAAGAAATGTGTTGGTCAAATCCTGGAACTCACTGTTATTACCTACTATGAGGCCAATGTCATCTGCAAAACGTAAGTTACAGACACCGATAGAGATTGAAGGATTATGGTCGTTCAAGTTTTCTTGCATGATTCTCTCTAGAAATAGGTTGAACAATGTGGTTGAAAGTACACATCCCTGTATCACGCTGACAGTTGTCTGGAAGAATCCTCCCATTTGTTTTCCCAGAAGAACTGCACTGGTGGCATCTTTCTATAGGTCCTGGGTGACTCTGATAATTCCGTTATCTATACTGAATTCCCTAAGGATTTGCCAAAGACTGTCATTCCAAATGCTTTCTTGAAATCAACAAAATTGTGGAACACGTTCTTCTGATATTGCAGGTGTTTCTCTACAAGGTTCCTACAATTGAAGACCTGCTCCATTGTACTTCATCCGGTTCTAAAAACCTGCTTGTTCCTCTGATAGCAGTTCTTCAGCCTTAGATTTGAAACAATTCAAAATGATACTGAACAGGACTTTACTGGGATGACTAATCAGGTATATTGTCCTACAATTTTGACACTGCTCTAGGCTTCATTTCTTTGGCAGGGGTATTACCAAATCCTTTTGTTTCATAGTCAATTATTAAGTTTAAGGATTAACTGGATTTGTAAAAGCATAACACAGAGAACTCCACAAAAACACGGTATTTAAATTTTAAAATGAATTTTTAAAATTGAAAAATCTTTCTTGAGGCTTCTTCGTTTTAATACAAAGCTAATATAGATTAAATAAGTTTTCCTATTTATAATGCTTTTCCATTTCAAAATTAATTTAAATTGACTGGATGGAGTTTTCGTTTTGAAATTGCTAAAATTGCTGTTTTTATCGTTTTTTTAGCTTATCCACCATTAGGTAATTCTTCCAAAAGTAAAATGCTTTGCTAAAACTTTATTTGATTAACTGATTTAAAGTTTAATTAAACATATTACTTACTTTAAGTTTAAAATATCACAGAAATGCATTTTTAACACGGTGATAGCTGTTTATTTAAGGTATTAACAGCTTGAATGGCAGATGTAAGTTAGTTTTTTCTACGGTGGATATCTGTAAAAAAAATAATTGAGGAATATAAGGTGAGTGCTTTTTAAATAATTGACTACTCAATAATCTTAAAAATTTAGGCAAATATTCTCCATAATATTTTGAATTTTAGATACTTTGGCTTTAAATTTACTGATAATGTCGTGTACGAACATCCGTATCTAGAAAGTCGGCACGTTTAATTATACATATACAAAAAAATCAAATTGTTTTTAAAATATTAGTGTTTGATTTGCACTAAGCTTTTCTATTTATGATTAGTAAATATCAATTTTAATTATCACCTAACAGACAAAGTAATGTAGAAATTTAAAACTTGCGATTTTATAAATTATTCTAATTAAAATGAAAAACATGTGTAAAAATAGTGTCCATATCTTTTTCATCTTAAGAGTAATAAAAAAATTTAATCAAAATGCTTTGGTCTTTGCTCTTAAAAGATTTTGACGATAAAACTTTAACTTTAAGACCTTTTTTTTTTTTATTGTATGTTCATTTTTTAGCAAGTCAGTTGGGGTACCTACGCTTACTTTGTTTAAAAAAATGAAAATAACTTTCACTTACACTACACTACAGTCTGTGATGCCATAGGGCAAGAACAAAAACCGTAATTTCACCCGACCCAAAAAGACACAAAAATTTCAAATTAAATACGAAACACCAATAAAATAATGGAGAAATTGATATTTGCTTCAATTTCTTAACCTTACATAACAAAGTTTTTTTTTTATTCTCTACTTTTAAAGCAAACTTGTCTTTTTATATTACACTAGATGTTTAAAAAAAATTAGAATTATATTAAGTTGAATTCGTTGCTTTTGTAGCATCCCGCTACCACTTTCTTCTAATTTTGTACATTTCTGTGCAAGAAAGTGGACCAGAGGGCGCCTCCTCAGCTGAGTAAATATTTTCAGGAGATATCAGCTTCTAATTAATTGGTCAATAAACACACAAGTGGGCGTTGCAATCCACCCACGTACAAATATTTTTCCAACGCGTGACCAAGTCAAGTTTCCCGCTAATTTGCTGCGATCCTATCACGTGATTACAATAATTATAAATAGCAGACACAAGCTTGCTTTCTCTCTCTCCTTTCTTCATTTGCCTAAGAAGATGTGATCTTAAGGATTCTTGTCTAGACCATGGGTGGTCAGACGTTAAAAGCATATTCACGCATGCACGTACGTGCGAACTTTTCCAACCTACATTACAAACATACAGAACATTTCAAAACATGCAACAAGAACTTTTCTCTTTGAAATATTCTTCTAAAACTACAGTTTATTCAGCATTTCTCAGCTTTATAATTAATTCAACTTTTGTGAGTTCAGATAAAAATATTCACAGTCTAAGGGACATAACTCCAACAGATCTTTAACTTCTACGCATGTACATCAACATACAAATAAATACAAATGTTATGTTCTTAAAACCATTTTGTTCCTTCTTGTATTTTATGTTATGTGGTATTTTACGTCAAATATAAATAGTGTGGTCATGTTATACACGCAGCCATAAACAGACATCTACAATTGTCCATTCTCATCAACATACCACTATGGTAACCCCAACGTTTGACATGGGGCGAGAAAACAATTAGACCACTACACTTTTATTTTCTTACCGGTTTGATGTCATAAAATACTTAATTGCACCCCTAATGTTTTACAAAAATTATTGAGTTATTGAATTACCAGCCCTCTTCCGGAAGAGTATTCACTAAGTAATTCAGAATGTTCTTTTCTAATGATTCATACTAAAAATTAAATTTCTAAAATAAAAATTAACCTTCTTTCTTTTTTTTTTTAAATTAAAAAAAAAAGGTGGGGGAGTTCACTTGAAAATGGCTTTCAACTTTTCAACTTTCTTTAAAAAAAAAAAAAAGAGCGACAATTTTGAAATTGCAATGGAAATTACGAGTCATTTTTTTTTTTTAAAGAATATTAACTTTAGAATTTTCCTGTCCAATCTGAACAAAGGTTTTGATGCAAGAAGCACCAACTAATAGATTTTTCTTTATTTTTCTTTAATTATTTTTTAAGTTCAGGACGAATATTCCGTATGTTCACTTGATATTGCATGATTCTTTTACTGAAATATCAAAGATTTTTCTTTATATAACTCAAAAATATTTTTTTGCAAACAGTCATCCCCCAAATTAAAAACACGCGGGATATCAGTGAGGTGAAACAAAACCTCAAATATTTCCACCAAGTTTTCTAACCAATACGGTATATAATGTATTCATTAATGAATAAGTACTAAGATTTTCTTTCAATCTGATAATTTGCTGGTTTCTTCTTTTTTTACCCCTAATTTCATTTCTGGGGTAAAAGCATTTATTTTGGTGGTACCTACTTAAATTTTGTATTTGTTATAAGGTCAAGTCCTCTGAGAATTTTTGAATCAAATCAATGTTATCAAACAGGACCCAAAGTTGTTCAAAAAATGCCCTGAATGGTAAATTAAATACAATAGAACTGACTCTTCAATTAAAACCATATAAATATTATGGACACTGTCTTAATATTTTTCAATGAAAATCTTTTACAGTGACTAAACGTTTTACCTCTTAAAATTCTGTATTAAGCTATAGCAGTCAAGTGATAGCTTTTAAATGAAAAGGCTCACTACAATTCAACGATCCCCAGTATTTTACGGATTTTGTATTTTTTGCATGTCGATTCTTGTAAATACGGACGTCCACACGCGATATTGAGACAAAAATGGTAGGTTTCTAACATTTTCCAAACTAGCGTCTTTGTAAGTCAGGGTATGAAGTTAAAGTACCTAAAATTCAATAGAATATTAGACTGCTTATAATATTTTATTACCAGGTAGTTAAAAATGTATATAAAAGGTGCTCTCATTGTCTTCTATTTTTTCAGCACTGCCTTCCCCTCCATAAACATCATGCTATCAATAAATCACTCAACATATCAGAAAACACCCTCTGTGTTATAGATGTTCTTTTTGGTGGTGGTGGGGGGGGGCTGTGATATCTTAAATTAAAAGTAAATGTTTAATCAATCCAGATTAAACTTTAAATCAGTTAATTTTCCTCAAATAACGTTTCAGGCAAGTATTTCATTTATGAAAGATTTCTTTTTAATAAATGTGACATCTGTCAATATGGACGAAAATTTTACAGATAAGTAGAAAAAATATCCCAATCTGTTGCGGAGGTGTAGGTTAAATAAGTTTGAAAATTAATCAGAAAGCTGTTTAGTCATATGAGAACGGCGGCGTGTATAAAATTTAACTTCTCCACAAGCATTTAGTCGTATGGCACAATGACAAGGTTAATAAAAGGCAATACAAAAGAAGATGATAACAATTATGTAAAACAACAACAAAATATTTACAGGAATAATACAAATTATCAAGAATAAACTACTCAGAATACTTAGCCGAGTCACGCTGAATTTCAAAGATCAATATTATTAATTAAGCAAATTAAAAATAAAATGCTTTATAATGTTCCTTTAAAACAGTGTTTTTGGTACAGAATATACAATGCAAAAATAAAAATTGTTTACCCTTAACTATGAATTTAATTGTTTGAAAACTTTTCTTTGAAAGAAATATTTTTTTTATCTGATCTCACAATGAACAAGTTTGATTTTACAAGAAATGTTCTTTGTGAATTAGTTGAAAGTCTTTGAGTAATATGAATACTGTGAGAATTTGTTTGGTAAAAAGGAACTTTAAATTATTACTTGATGTTTTAAGAAGTTTCTATTTTGTACTAAATAAAATTTAGTTTGGGTACTTCTGAAAATAAATACAATAGATCTTGCAGCTAAAAGAAAATGTTTACCAAAGAGTAAATTCCGTTGAATAGAACTGGGTGAGGAAGTTTCTTTGAATTATGTCCTGAAAAGCTGAAAATATGTTCGATAAAACTTGTCGCTTCAGAAGACCTTTTTAAGTATTCTCTTGCTGGCGAAGAAATGGAAAAAAAACTGGAATGTCCAAGTTAAATTTCTTTAACGTGGCGGCGATGTGTCTGGTTGATTTTTCTTTAGTCTCACTGTGAGAGAGTTGAAACTCTGTTAACTTGAAGTTGAAAGAGTGAATGTAAGTGTGTTTGAGTGAATTCTTATACAATGTGAATGTTCCGTACGTACGTGTATGTATGTAATGTTTTCATAGCGTCCGCACATCGAAACAGGATTTCTTAAACAGCTACATTTTAGTAATCGAGATAAATCAAAAAGAGGAAGAACGAACTTGTGTCTGGTATTTATAATAAACATAATCACGTTATCGGCTCCGGAAAGCATTTCTGATTTTCGACGGAAAAATGTTTTTGAATAACGCATAGGCGTTGTGCCGACGTAGGCGAGAACATGATTTTAATATTAACTGACCAATGAGAAGTGAGATAATATCAAGGCTCTATGATCCACTTTTTGCACAGGTTTGCACAAAAATTGACATTGATAGAAAAGTGGTAGCAGGATATTAAAAATCAAATTAAATTTGGTTTGAAACATACCAAAATATTTTGCTTATTCAAATATAAAATTTAATCTATTAGGTTAGAACTAAAACTAAATCTTCAAGATTTTTTTTTTTTTTTTGTGCATCTTAAATGTACAAGTGAATTAACTTTATTCAGTTGCTTTGATCCTATCACGTGGTTAGAGCGGGCTTAAGTTAAATGCAAAAGAAAAAAAAAATTTGCCAATTAAATCTCTCGAATATGATCAGCGTACCAAAGAAAACTATTTTGACTAAATAGAATAGTCTCGTAGAGATTTTTGTAAATTTTTTCTCCGTATTCTCCAAGTGCTTTTAACTAGTCAAAGATCAAAACCGGTGCAAGGGTCTTGTGCCCCGATCCAGGTCCATGATAGTCCACCCTCCAACTCTACATCATCTCATTTTCACAAGGTAGTATTCATTCAAAATACAAAATTTATTGTAACCTAATTATGTACAATAATGGATTATATGAAATATAGGTGAACAATTCAAATAGAAAAATTGAAAATAAATGCAATATATCTACAAAATTAGACATGTCATAGATCTATAGTGGCGTGGGGTTTAAGGATTAAAATGAACAGTTTATTTACCCATGCCAAGGAGATTGATGGGGCATGATAATGACTAGGAAACACACGGATAATTTTAACAAAATGAGATTAATTTATTTACGAATTTAAACGCTTGAACTTGTCTGTAGCCCGTTTCAGGAAAATAAATCAAATTTTTAAAGTCCATATTTTAACGTGTAGCTTTAGACAAAAAGTTATCTCCCCTTAACCCAAACAAAAATCGCAATAAAAATTAATTATAAATATTCATGAGAATAAAAATCAGTCACATGACCTGACAAGACATCGTTAGGCGGGAAAGTCGTTCTCTCTCTCTTTTTCTCTTTCTCTCTCTCTCTCTCTCTCTCTCTCTCTCTCTCTCTCTCTCTCTTTTGCTCCTATATATGAAAAGGACAAAGTCCAACAATTATTTTAAGATATTTTTATGTTTATACGTTCTTTTTATAGATACAAATATTTAAGTAAATGCACTGTTTATAATAAACAGTATTCGAACCTGTATCCTATACGGAACCGTCATATAGCCTGACGTGCTTTTACCGATTGAGCCACAGAGGAGCGTTTCGGTTAGCAAGGTCGATTTTACTGTTTTTAAAATCACGGGGAATTGTAGTTTAAAAACAGTAAAATCGACTTTGCTAACCGAAACGATCCTCTGTGGCTCAATCGGTAAAAGCACGACAGGCTATATGACGGCTCCAAATAGGATACAGGTTCGATTCCTGTCGGAGGACGCATATTTTCTATGAAAATTTCTCGGACATTCAGGCCGGTAAATGTCGTTAATACTGTTTATTATAAACAGAGCATTTACTTAAATATTTGTATCTATTAAAAAAACGTATAAACATAAAAAATGTCTTAAAATATATGTATATATATGCAAGTGTTTTTATACAAAGACTTTTGTGTTATTATTTGAACTGTTCATATATTTATATTGTAAGTTTCATCCACTTTTTAAATGAGATCGATGTTTCATATCCGCGCAAAACCAATGAATTGTCATGAAGAGGAAATGTTCAGAGATTGAATGATTTGACAATAATATTCAATGTTTAAAACAAAGGTAAGAAAGTTCATTACCCACAGAAGTGAAATACCGTTGCGAACATTCAAAAGTATAAGAAGAGATATGGTTTGAAATAGTTTGCTTTCTCGGAATATCTGAGTGCTTGGTTAAGGCCGATAATATCATTGGCAAAAATATGAACGCTGGTCGCGAGAAATTGAAACGAAACCTTTCACATGACTCCACTCTCTTTTCAATTTAATTTTTCGCTTTTTATATGAAAGGGAATTTCGCATAGGCTCGCTACTTTATTTTCTTTTTTGGTTCCACGGCTAATTTCTGTGAAGGCAAGGTTTTCATTGATCCAAAGAAAATTTCATATAGGCTCACGACTTCCTTTCCGTCTTTTTCCTCAGCTCATCTGAAATTGGTAAAGAGAGTTATTTTGCACTTACTACAGACCCTCAAAATATTTCCACAAAGCCATATGTAGATATGGCGGTACCTAGTTAGTAATTTCACACTAACTATTTACCACTACGGAATTCCTTGTTTAAAAAGAAATTAATATTTTAAATGCTTTCTTTAAACTTAAACTTCTGTAACTATTTTTACACTATTTACATCATTCAAACTGTTGTCCTCGTCTTTATTGCCATATTCACATTTCGGTCGTTGTATGCTCCGGTCCTCTTCAGGTGATATACAGTCGAATTTCGAACCGAACCCCTTTAGTCCACGGAGGTAGATTGTTCTAACGGTAAATTACAGATTAAGCCACGTAGCCATGCGCAGAAGCTTTACTGATCTTCTTATCTTCTTACTCGTCTCAATTACTGCGCAAAATAAAAAAGTCTTTAGACACTCTTGAAATTGAAGCTTCTATTGAATTTTTTTTTTTTAAATTGTTTAAGTTATCTAGAAAAGCAATGACAAGTGTTGTTTTTTATAATGAAGTTGTAATAATAATGACTTCTTGTTTAAATCATAAAACAAATTTTAAAAGGTAGCTTTTCCGCAATTGTCATTGCTATGTTGTAAATAATCATGCTTAAATAATATTACTTAAAATTGTTTGTTATTATTAAGTCCTTTGGCAGGGTTAGTTTTTTTTTTTTTTGTAAATAATCATGTTTTTTAAAACCACAAATTTAATAACCCAAGATTTGGGTTACCTTTTTAAATTTCACGCATTCATTGTAAATTAAAGTTTTCGCATTGCGTGCGCAATAATCAATACAAGTGAAGCTTCCGCGCATGATTACTCAAGGCAAACGTATGTAAACAACGCCGGTAATGACTGCCAGACTGTAGCCACAACGCAAATAAGGCTGAACTTATATTGTCGATAACTCCTAAACGGTAGATTTCCGCAAACTTTTACTGCCATTTTTCGAAATAAGCATACACATTTACACCAAAACGGAAATTTTAATTACAATTGGTTTGCGGGCCTTAATCTGAAAATTTACCGTTCTAATTTCACGTGCCATACCTTTCTTTTCTTTTTTCTTTTTGTACCTTCTGCTGTGGCCAGGAATTGAACTCACTAGACTCGTTGATTGAAGTAATGCTAAACAGAGACTTGACCACAGACTTACGTGACTCCAACAGAGGGAACAAAAATTTGGAGAGTTGAGAGTTTTATATATATATATATATATATATATATATATATATATATATATATATATATATATATATATATATATATATATATATATATATATATATATATCAGTTTCAGTTAATTCGCTCTCCAAGTTTTTGTTTCCTCTGCTGGAGTCACGTAAGTTATTGGGTCAAGTCACAGTTTGGATTACTTCAACCAACGGGCCTAGTGAGTTCAATACCTGGCCACAGCAGAGGGTACAAAAACTTGGAGAATTGAGTTACTAAAGGGAATTAACTGAAACTGAGATATTCAAAAAAGGTATAGCACGTGGAATTAGAACACCCCCTCTTATGGACTAAATAAAGAGTTCGAATCGAAATTCAAACGTATATCACCTTGCGAAGGCCGGAGCATACAACGGCTGAAACGTCGTGAAAAGCAATAATTGCAATCATTGTATTGTAAATAGTTGCAATACCTCATCTCAGAAATATAGGCAGATGTTACATTTCTCTTTGTACCATTTGAAAAATAATGATCTAAAAAGCTAATTCAAATTAAAAGAAAAAATTAATCTCTGTATATAAACTTTTTAATGCATTAGTACTATTTCCTCGTTCATCGAGCCGCCATTGTATACGAAAAATTAAAACATTCTTTTTAGTTTTTAAAATTCAATATTTGTGCTAGAAATAATTTCTAGAACAAATATTTATAAGAAATATTGATTAATTTGCAGTATGAGCACCAAAAGTCCCCGTTATTGAGAATGTACCATTCTGGTGTGAAATTGTCTGGTTATTTCGAAAATGACATTAAAGCATTGCGGTAAATTACCGTTTCGAAGTTATGGACAATGTAATTTCGACTTCTTTCTCGTCGCGCACACAGAGCGTCCGCCAATACTGGCATTGTTTATGCTTCGAGTAGTCATACGGCGCAGAATCTTCACTTGTCTTGATTACTGGGCAAACTTTGAAATGAATGCGCAAAATAATGCCCGAAAAAACGTAAAACCCGACCATTAAAATAAAATAAAAATTACGTGCCAGAAAAGTAAAAGGATTTTTTCCTTCTTTTCAAGAATTTTTTTTTTTTATGTGTCGTGAAAGTTTCTTGAATTTAAAGCTTCATATATTACATTTTAGGTTGAGATTCTGTTTCATTAGCTATAAACAGATTTATTAAGGACAACAAAGAAAAAAATACTCAACGACGGTTCCATCTATTTCAAGGGACACTCCTGTTGTAAGGGAGCTCACGTCGACCCAGACATCAAATTCACATCCGTCAACGCACCATTTACCACGTACGGAGTCGTCTTGACGCACCCTGGTAATGACTTCTGCTATCATATCTCTAAGGGGAGCATCATTTGTTTTGTCATCCCAGCCGGAAGTGACAGCAGTCACACTACGTTTGATAAAAGCAATCGCAATGCGGATCTAACCGCCCACAGAAAAATGTCATAACGAGAACATGCTGCGTCGTATCATGTGTCTGGGAATGTCTGGGAGCTCGCTTCCACGTTTCCAGTAAAGCACGTTATGCCACCACCACCCCGTCCCAGACCTGCAAGCCGAGCACACGAGCACCGTCCTCCAGTCGTTCTGGGTTCTTACACTCGAGCCCAAAGTCAGCAAGATGCTGTCTCACCTGCGCAGCGAGCACTAAGGTTTCGTTGGTGTAGATGTCATCAATGTAAACTGACGTCGCTTGACGAATTGTTTAATCCTTGGATAGCACAGCATCCACGGTGGCTTTCATGATGGCCGGCGCCTCAATGAGCCCGAATCCCATTCGCGTTAGGCAGTATCTTCTCCCGTGAAGGATCACAGTCTGAAATCGCCACAGTGACCGGCGCACGCGTACCTGCAAGTAGGCCTTTCGAAGGTCAATCACAGAGACATTGGACCCCTTTCTTCTCCATTCTCAATTTTCTGCACACACATCAGCATGAATCGTGTATGCGTCTACATGTTTGTTTAGTTCTCTATAATCTAGTACGGGGCGCACCTTTCCCTTGTTCTTCTGTACCACGGCCATCAACGGGATGAGGCTTCTTGGAGGACCAAGCTCTTCCTCAGGATACGAAATCAGCCATCCATTGTCCAGCCACACCTGCAATTCGAGCTGGTATTCTTCCTTGACGCATTCGGACACAGAGTACTCTGACACTCGGTTCTGGAGCTTTTCTGGTGGGTTATTTTCCGACCATTTCCACAGTGCTGTTCATGTCTTCATCCTTTGGTCGAACCCTGCGCTAAAGTTGGGCCCGTTGATCCTCAAAGCAGCACAGATGGGCGGACTAGACAACTTGACTTCGCCCGCCTCTGTGATGCGTACTCCGCCCAGCTCCTTAATAATGTCCATCCCAAGGAGCAGGTCAAAACCTAATAACGCTCTGTCCACGTTGTTGATACTGAGATTTCCATCGGCCGTTAGTACGTCCATCTTTTGTCTTCTTCACTGCCGACAAATTGATCTGTTTGTGAGTGACCGAGAGCAGCCCGAATCTACTAAAGCGGTATTCCATTGATGCGTACATCAATCACAGGGAGCGTCTCTTTCATGCTCGGTACGGGGAAGAGACCAGCGCTGATGTCGCGACCCCCATTCCATTTCCCGGATACTTAGAGGCAAGGTGACCTACTTTATGACAGTGCAAACATCGTAGATCGGGACGTGCCTTTCGCGCCGACCCGCTGCGCATTTCTTCGCGTTGATAGCGGCAGTTTTTGGCAAAATGATTCGACCCAGGGTACAGATAGCAGGTGACATTGCCATGGCGACGGATGGCTGGGGTCGGATCCTCTTTGACTTCAATTGGTTGAACGAGTGCAGCCACTGGTTCAGCCTCCTTTTCGCCGATCATGATAGCGCGGGCTCTGGTCAACAACTGGCTGAGCGTCATGTCTTCCATTCTAGACGATGCGCGGAGTATCTGCTTAACATGACTAGGCAATCTAGACACGAAGGCACATGTCATCCATTCTTCAGGAAGCGGTGCGATCGGTACGGCGAGCTTCTTTAATTCTGCCAAATATACGTCTACTGTCTCGCCAGACCGCAGACGCCGCGCCTGGAATTGGTCATAGGCCACGAACCGGTCAGTTCCAAAAGCGGTTAGTAGAGCGCGCTTTATTTGCTCAATGTTACTTTTCTGTTCTTTGCTCAGCTGCCTATACACAGCAAGGGCGCCGCTCTTCAAGCGCAGCTGAAGAATCCGTTCAATCATCGTGATCTCGCAGACCAGTTCCACATTTTCGATCCTTTCAACCGCAGACTGTCCACTCGTATCACCACTGCATTCGGGGATCAGTTTTATGTTGAACGGTCTTTCCGCCATCTTGCTAGAGATAAAGTAAACGCTGAAATAACTTGTTGTAAAGAAAATAAACTGTCAACTTATAGCAATAAACGTCTGCAATAGATTTCTTCTGTCTCTCGACCGCAACACTTGTAGCCAAATCACAGTTCAAACGATAGTCCGTCGTAACAGTCCAACAGGCAACGTAGAAACGACAAAATGGAGTCACAACTCCAACCTTCACTTCTCACCAGCAAAAACGCGTATTCGTCAACCAAGCTCAGAAAATCAAATCTGTTCACATAAGCGAAAAACAACGGCTTCTTCACCGAGAGAATTTTCTGATTTGTTACACCATTCAAGAGAGGGAAGAACATTAGCTTAGATTCTGGTCCTTAAAGTAGATTTTTGCTAACTACTTTTTGGTAATTTTTCTTCGGCAGATCGCACACAAAATACGATCTCTTTTTCGAGGTAGCTGATTATCTCTTTCACTACACTTTTTTAAACAAACGTTCACATTCGAAAATTGCATTAAACTTTTTACATTTTTTTAAAATCTTCAAATATGTCTTTATCTAAAATAAACTCTTGTGCAACGGGGTTAATTTCAAAATTGGACTGAAAAAAATGACAAGTGTTTTTTTTTCCTTTTTTAGATATGAAGTTTAGCTTTAGAAATTTTTTTCTGTCGAAAATAACATTTTATTAAATTGTGCAAGTACCCATTCTCAAAATTATTTTTTGAGTTTTTTTATTGAATTGTTTTTAGCAATATGCCGAATTTCTCTATGTTCACACTTAAATATTGCATAAAAATAAATTCTTCGCGTTATTGTAAAACATACCCCCATACATACGCCATATTTCCCCAAGAATGTTTTAATAAAATAATCTATTCAAAAAAATAAAATATTCATTGATCTACTATTCATTAATAAATAAATACTGAAAAGAAAATTGTTTGAATCTGATAATTCCCTGATTTTGGCAACGGGGGTAGTAACGATTTAAATGATTATTTGCTTTCATTTCGGAAAAAAAACTCATCCATTTTTTGGTGGTATGTTTGGATTAGTAAACGTGACTAAGTTTAAGATAAAGAGAAGTCTCTCTTGACTCAAGACTTTGGACCATGTGACACGTACACACTAACAAGCACTAAATGTGTTGCTTAACCGGATATTTTCAATAAGTGGGAATAAATTCGTTTACCACCGTTCGGTGTACTTTGAACTTTGTCAGTTGGGTAGAAACAACTTTTTTTTTTCTTTCTTATTCTTGCCGGAATGTTAATAGGAAAAGTTACCAATTTGCTTTCAGGTAATTTCAATCAATGTACAAAATGCAAAAGAAATATTTTTCTATATTAACTTATTTTTTTTTTAGAAAATAGCTTTCTTTTTTCTTTAAGAAACGAAGTTTTGTTTCGATCGTTTTTTTTTTTTAATTCATAATAATATAATATTTTTTTTAAATTATTACAATCATTTTTTTTTTTTTTTTGCGATATTGTAAAAAACAAATCAACGCGGAAAATACTTTCAAATATTAGTCAGTCTGGAAATTGCAGGCTTTTTTTAATAACTCATGAATTTTCAAAAAAAAAAACATCTCTTCAAAGCCTCATTTTCTATTTACTCTGGAAGAAGGTATCGTTACACCGCTTAATACTGAGCTTTCTTTCCTACGGTTATTTTGTCAGTGTTTTACTAAATTCTAATTTTTTTTTGTTGTTTTGAATGACTTTAAACTACTAAATTTACTTTCAGAAATTACTTGAGTTAACTTTCATGCAAAATAATTGTCTTAAAAACATGATTCTTTAAAATTAGCATCAAATTTTTTAAATGTTTTACTTTCTTCGAGTAGAAACGTAAGTAAACAAACATAGTCTCTAGCTAGAGACCCCCCCCCCAATCTACCTTTTTTGGTGTTTTTACCTACTTTTTTTTTATCAACGTTGCTTTGCCCTAAAGTTTTTTCTTATCTAAGTTTTTTTAACTTTGAAAAACAAGATCGTTGAAAAGTAAAACGTAACTTATCAACTCTCTACACTACAAAGCTAGCTCGTACGATACCCTGCCCTTGTCAGTCGCCAACGAGCAGAGGTAACACAATTTCGAGCAGGGTATTATTGTTTTTTTTTTTTTATTTATTTATTTATTTTGTATACACGTCAGTAAAAGCCCTACGAAAAAAGGTATCGTAGTATAAACAAATGTTTGAAGTAACGTTAATGTGTAAGAACACAAGCACACGACAAAAACAGATGACACGAGACGAGTTTTTAAAAAAATAGAGAGAAAAGAAATACGTTAAATAAATTTATTGAACATACAACAAAATGAAAGCTTTTGTTTTAGCTCCTTGACCTGGATTCATCCAACAGCTTATTTCAAGTCCTGGACCGGAGTGACATATAGCCTCTACTTGCAGTTGATTAAGTTTGGCTTTATACATCAAGATAGGCTCCAAAATGTGTCTTAGGATTTGGAGGGAAGCCCTTTGATTGGTGCCAAAATAAAATCACATGCCACTATTTTCCCACAAATCAGAAGGACGCAAAAATGTTTTTTTGAAAGTCAATAGTTTAAGCTAGAGCCTAAAACAGACTTTTCTTTCAGAAAAGCAGATAATACATACTCAAGCAGCTTAAATTTCTTAGTCTCTTGTGATTTCTTTTTACAACTGCAATGCCTGATGAGCTGTGGTCTGGAGACAATGTAAAGCACAAATAATATGTAAATTATGGTAGTCTTTTGTTTTATGTTGGTAAATTCAGTAATAAAAAGCTTGCTATACCCACTTGAATGATGATTTGCAGTCTACTCTATCTTTATTTATTTTTTTTAAAAGAATAATGATAAACAAAGTAAAAAGTAAATAAATAAAATGAGGGAAACAAACTACAATTATAAGTGGGGATGTGACGGGCGTAATAATAACACCCATTTAAAAATTATTTGCACTGGATAATAATGGTGTAGATATTCTTCTTAAACTTTCAATATGTCATGCTGCATGTTGGAGTGTTTTTTTTTTGTTTGTTTGTTTTTTAATGTTGGACAAATTGCTTCCAATTGTGTCCATGTGTTCGCTACAGTGGTATCATCTCAGACAACGAAGCTATGATTTATTTAAAATTTAACAATATGATTCTGTACCAGATTATTGTATATTTTCCATTCATTGGTAATTGTTCTTGGGAAGCAGTAAAAATTGATAATTAATAATTGGAAGCAAAGCGTGTACAAAAAGTGATCAAGTATGGAAATGAAGAGATTATGCCAATTGGTCTTGCCAAAAATGCCTATTAGGAGGCACTCTTTAGGTCTATAAAAAGTCAAACTCAAACATTTCCTTCATCTTGTTCATTTTTGTCTTGTTTTCAGATGTAGTTAAAGTAGGTACCTCCACGAGATCGATAAAAAAGAGCATAGCATGATGAAAAAGACGCTAAACTTGGCGAAAACAAAATTTTATCGTCTAAATATTTGTTATATTAGTTGTTTTTATAAATATGGACAATATTTTCTGAAAGCAAAAAAATTTTTCAATGAAAAATAAATTTTTAATACAATTATTTGTTATTTTTTAATTATAATAGATTTTTACATTTAAGTTGTTAAAATATTATAAAATTAGTTAAAAGCCGCATCAGGTTTTGTAAGTGTCCTTACGAGATAGATCTTTTTTTAGTGCGTTGTAAATTGTATCATTTTGACTAATCAGAAGATCAGCAGTAATTAAAAAATGTAATTTTGTGTTTATAATCGGGCTGTAATTATAAAGTACGGAAGACCAACCAGAATACAATTAAGTTGCGTTATTTGAGTTAAGCTTTGTTCTCCGCTGTTAAGGCCTTTACTTTTGCAAAACACATGTGGAGAAGTTAATTTGATTTTTCAATTTCAACTGAGAAGGGTACCTACAAGTATCAGTATCATCTTATGAAATTTATATGATCTTATTTTTATATTAATCTCAGTTATGACATTTTTCCATAAATGAAATATCAAAATTAATAATAAAATGAATGGAAATACAAATAACACAGTAAAATGTAATAAATGTACATAAAATTATAGTATTTTATGTACACTTCTGATAAAATTTCATAAGAAAGGTACCTATAAATTAATTAGATACCTTTCTTATGAAATTTAATCTCATTCGTAACAGTCTTATTTTAATTTCTTTATAATATATTTTCCATAAAGTATCGTAAACGTAAAGGTGAAAGCTAAGTACAAAAAACAAAAAAAATTAGGGCGCTGAAAGTTTTCCTTAAAAATAACGAGGTAAATAATTTGTTCACTTAAATGTAAAATATTTCACTTTTCTCCTTCCGTAGAACAAATTATCTTCACGGAATCCGTCAATATGTTATTCATCACCTGTCAAGTGACAGAAAAGTTTATCACCTGATTTATTTTATTTTCAAATTACATCTTTTCGGCACAGAAGCTAAGTTGAGCTTGGTTCAAAATATTTTAAATAAACATTATAATTTCTGATTTTCTTAAAATAAGTTTTAAAAAAATGATAATTAATATTTAAAAGAATTTCAGACTGAGATTTTCATTGATTTTATAAAATGGAAAAAATATTTGCCATCTGTCAATTTTGCTGACTCAAAAAAAACAAGATTTTTAACAAAATTTTCAGACGTGTTAGGAACGATTAAAAAATGTAAAAAAATACCCCCAAAATATTTTGATCTCTCCTCTTAATGATAACATAAACATTTAGATGATAAAATTTTGTTTTAGTCAAGTTTGACATCTTTTTCATCTTGCTATGCTATTTTTTTAGCGATCTCATGGAGGTACCCAAGTTAAACATAGATAAAGAATGCTGCAGATGGGGTGCATTTGCTTCCTTGGTCCTCTATTGACTTTTGAACTCTCTCACACATGCACATACACATTCTTGAAGCTACTTTCAATGTCTTTTGTGTACTAATGCAATTACTTGTAATAGCAGTTTGTTTTAAATTCATTTTCTTTTTTTTATTTTTACCCAGACTCACATGAGTCCATTAATATTTTTTGTGGGACAAATGTTCCATAAATATTTTTCTATACCACATACACACACTCATATCAAAAGTGTAAAATCTCACAACAGTGGTGACTTATTTTTACCCAAACATCATAGTAGCCCACAACAAACACATGAAATTAATTTTTAAAAATGCAACAATTAGGAGTTGCTTCCTTATGTTGACAAAATGTTTAAATATTATAGACAGTTATTTCAGTAATAACATTTTTGAAGTGTATTTCTTGCTAATTATTCTTACATAAAGAAAAAGTGATATAAAGGGATGGGAATACTGGTCCACAGTGTCCTGTCCTTTAACCTAGCTAGTCATAATCAGAACCATTCACACAAATATTGTTCCGATCACCAAAACATCGCATTTAGTTTACACATCTTCATCAAACTAGAGATACCATAATACTACAATTCTACATATGGAATGTACAATTTTTTGTTGGTGAGGGGAGGGATATAAAAATATTTTCAATAGCATGCAAAAGTTTTGGACCAACTATGTAAAATGATTATATCTTCATTTTTTGAAGTTAAGTTTGTTTTTTAGTAGTATTGTTTTATCAGTACTATCTGTGGACATTGAGGTTTGGAAAATAAGTTGTTACATTTTCATAGTTGCCGTGTAATGGAAGATACACTGCTTGAAGCTGAAAAAAGTCCATGCAGAACTTTGGCCATTGAAAGATACGAGATGATAGTCATAATAATGTGCAAATTTCTAAGTAGGAATTGTTCCATTTTGTTAACATCTGTAAGGTTCTTTAGCAAGTCGTTGTAGTTGAGTATTAACTTGCTTTTTTACACTAAAATAATGACTAAAATTTTTGATGAAACAAAGATGAAGCATGTGACTTTGAGGGGAAAAATGACTCAATGAGAGATAGCCAGGTGGCTGGAGATTTTCAGTAACAGTGTTCAGACCACCCAAAAGACATTTGCTACTATTTGATGTGTTTTTAAGTGTAAAGAAAACCAGAAGACAACAAAAGTGAGATAAGAAAAATGAAAGAAATATTGTGAGTTTCAGTAGGCAATCCAAAATTAACAGTGAGACAAGTGAGAACAGAATAAGATAGTGATTGTAGAAACTTTCCTAAAAGAACCAACCCTAGACCAACTAAACAAATTGAGAAAAGGCAACATGCTAGAGGGAGGGAAACACTCAGAGCTTAAATGTTAGGGAAGCAATGAGAAAAGCAAGTTCAGTGAGAATAACAGCTGAGCACATGGTCGACAACAACACATTTGAAAAGAGGATGTACTAACCCAGTTTTACTCATAGAGGAGGCCAAAATAGCTGCTGGGGTGGAAATAGAGAAGGCACGTATCAAACAGGAAATCAGATTCAGAGAACGAGAGATAAATAGACAAGATAGTGAGCTAAGGCAGCAAGGGTTTGACCTTACAAAACAAGTTAGGCTTTCAGGAAGATGAGGTAGACAATTATTTTTCACATTTTAAGAAAACACTAATGAAATTAAACTGACCAAAGAATGCCTGGCCAATGTTATTATATTATATGGGAAAGCCAAAAAGATGTATGAATCTCTTTCAGTAGAGGATAGCGCAGACTATGATTTAGTAAGGTCAGCAATTCTAAAAAGTTATGAGCTTGTTCCAGAGGCCCAAACCTATGTGGAATTCTTAAGATGGAAAGAAACTAACATCAACCAATGGAACACAGCGGTGAATGTTGAAAATGAAAAACTAAAACAGTTAATACTCATTGAAGAATTCAAAAATTGTATAGCCAGATTCATATAGATGAAAGAAAAACAGAAACCACTTATGAGTTAGCCGTATTAGCAGATGAATATGCCGTGACACACAGAAGGAGCAAAGGCAAACCTAACTTTGGAACCCAGACTCCTAATAAAGGTAAATGCATAAGTTATGAAAAAGGTCAGAACATACAATTATTTCAAGCCCGACCAATAATTGCACAGGAAAATAAATCAATGACATGTCAAAAGACAGGGGCACAATATAGAAAAATGTTAGACTTGTCAGAACAATGAATTAAATAGCTCAGCACTTAATAAACTGCAGGGAGTCAGAGCTGCGAAGAAAAGAGCAGATGTATATAGACCAGTAGTGATGTTATTGAGAAACAATTTGGTAGGTAGAAAAGTGATGACCACTATCCCAACCAAACTGAGAAAACAAGTAAGAAAGAAAAATTAGATTAAAAAGCTTAAAACAGCTAATGCAATATTGGATGCAGTGACTCATACACAAATGAGATCGTTTCTAAGATCATAAGACTATTCATCAGACTTGGGTGCAACCTAAAAACAGCTTCTCACACACGTGCAGAATCACATGATCAAGTATGAAATGTTGAGCAGAAAAATATTAGAAGGAATTAGTTGGACTGCAAATCTTGAGCAAGTAATGCCTCTTTTCACTTGTTACTGTTAAGCAAAAGAAATCCCGCAATGAGTCCAGATTCAACTCACTATGCCACGTATACTAAATGCACGGGGGAATTACTAAGCATGATTATCACCTAAGACTGGCATGTGTAACCTGACCAATTATTCAATTGGAGGAAAGCTATGACTGATATAGCATCAAATGTTCCGATCCAAAGGATGAATTCAACATTGAATATGAGAAGAAAAGAAACAACCATCTCTTGGAGTTAAAAATTATAACAGTGAAGAAAGAGTAACAAATCAAAAGATATTGCTGCACAAGCAAAAAGAATTGAACTGAAAGTAAAAAGAACAAAAGAGAAATATAAAGCAAAAAAGGGAAAGGAAAAAGAGAGATGAGAAACAAAAGCTGTGTGTTTGATTTGACTTTTCATATCACATATATAACACACATATTCCACACAGAAATGTATAGCACACATAATAGATTACCATAAAAAACTTCAACATCCACAAACATCTTGCATGGGATGCGTGTAACAAACTTCACAAGATTTGTTTGGCACTCAAACATTTATCTTTTATTTACTTTATACTCTGCTTATTGTCTATCATTTTTTAAATTTTATTTATTTCATTAATTCTTTTTGTGCAGGTGCCATTAGAAGTCCCATTTTCAGACAAATTGGAATCAGGCTGATGAGTTCACAGTTGGCAGATGGTTACAATTATGAAACCCTGAAGGTTATGAGCCCAAGGGAATATGTGCTTCAAGTGGAACTTGACCGTCCTGATAAGAGAAATGCACTGAGTACAACTATGTGGAAGTAAGACAATTTGAATTGGTTTTAATATTAAGAGATCTTTACATATTTTAGCTTTTGACTTGATAAAAATAAAACACTTTTCAAGATAATGTAGATTATTTTTGGTTTTGTTTTTTTTTTCTCAAAAGTTATCTGAGATTAGAGTTAAAAATTCTTCAGGTCTTTTTCAGTTATACATCTTCAGAGATTTTCTTCATCAACACTATATTAATTTGTTATAATTTGTTATATATTATAAAATTTAATAAAGAATATCCAGAAAATGATAACTTAGTATAATAAAAAATAAGTGGTATAACATTATAATTAGAAATATATTTTAACATCTATAAGAAATGTTTCTATTTATTGTCCAGTTCAACAGAGATTTTGTAGGAGGATTAAAAAACAGGTATTGGTATTAAAAACAATCCTCATTTACAGGATGTTATGTGGTTTATTTATTTTATGTTACTATAATACTTTTTACAGAACAGTTCACATTTTCTAATGTTTTGCTTTTACTGGTTTAATAATTATTTAATAAAATTCAGATTAATAAAAACTATGACAAGTTTTCTGTCTGAATTTATTAGATGAACTGTTATTATTCAATGATTCTTTCAAACTAACATTCTCTTCTGTTTTAGCATGTGTAGTGGGTAATGGAACTTATACTAAGTTAAAACTTAATTATTTTATTCTATTCTCCCACCTTACTAACTCTGACCCACAAACAAATTGGGTGGAGGACTCCCTCTCTTATATATAACATGACTCTTCAGCAGAATTGAGTCACTGTCAGTCACTGTGTGTTTATCTAAATCTAAAAATAAACACGATAAAATTCACCTTCATCCCTGCTGTGCGCCGACGGCTTAGTGGGAGAAGTTCCGACTGACGCCAATTCAGTCGGGTTTTGATCCTAGCTAGAGGCAACCAGACGTCTAGCCACATTGATGAGCTGTGAAACAGCGAAACAGTCTGTCTGTGGATGATAAATATATATATATATATATATATATATATATATATATATATATATAGGGTAAGTATTCCACAGTCGGAATGTCAGCAACTAAACTGGCTACCCCTCTCCAAGTTCTTGCGAGTGAAGCAGCTTGTTAGTGAGCCAATAGGACAAAAAATAAGACCTAACAAAGACTGGAAGAACTCTTGATGAGTCAACAGCTAACGTACCAGAGGTGGTGTCTCTACAAACCACCATGGAGAGGGCAACAGGAAACCACTCCACTATTAATCCCAAGTAACATCATGGTAAATAACATACAATATGAAACCTAATGACATGAAGGGGGTTAAGTCTATGGGAATTAACTCCTTGCCTGGTAAGGATGGACATGTGGAAGAGGTGTCATCTGGCCATCATCCAGCGACTGCTAGCATAATGGCGTAAAGGAGATAAAATTCCTTTAAACCTATCCCTTGCCTGAAAAGGTGCAACAGGTGTCACTGGACTCTTATTTTGTGACTGCTCACATGAAACAAAAAATAACTCTTGGGACATGGAACATTTGGATGTTGAACAACTGTGGCCAGTTACATTTTTTTTGTTTTTTTAAGCATTTCACCCCAAGCAAGGCAGGAAGCCACTAGCACACAAGGGGTTACAGAGAGTTGGAGCAAGAGCAAATAGGAGTGATAGAGGAAGGATGAAGAGAAGGATAAAGGATAGATCAAGGCATCTGGAGATGTTGATTGACATTACATTTGGGTAGTTGGAGATTATAGCTATCAAGAAAATGGGAGGGAGTTCCACAGGTGAGAAGTGCGAGCCATGAAGCTATTGGAGCAGAAGAGACGGCTACATTTAACAGTTTCGACAGTGAAAGGGTGAAAGCGAGATGCCATCCTAGTTGAACATTTAAATTCATGAAGTCTGGGAACCAGCGAAAGCAGCTCATCGGAGCAGTTATCCTGGAAGTATTTGTAAAAGAAGATAGAGGGAGGTGACGGCACATCTGTGAGAGAGCGACTGCAGACAAGATGCCAGATCAGGGCCAATTACATTGCATATCCATCTCTGGATTTTATCAAGAACCTTGAGACAAACAGAAGGAGCTCCAGACCATATATGGCAGCAATACTCCATGCAATGGTGAATGGTTGATTTGTAGAATTGAAAGATCAACTACAGCGAGAAAAATTTCCTGGTGCGGCACAGGGAGCCAACTTTCCTTGCGGTGGACAAAGCTATTGACTCAATGTATTTGTTCCATCTCAGTTCAGCAGTCAATGTGAGACCGAGTAGTTGCAAAGAGGTGCCCTCATGGAGTTGAGCGTCAGACATTCTAATGGGGGGCAGGGATGGTTCTCTGTGGTGAGTAATAGAGAGCAGTTTTGTTTTTGAGGCATTCAAGTTAACCAGCCAATCCTTACCTCAGTTCACAACTGATTGGAGATCCTTTTCGAGACAGACGGCCAAGTTAGTTTTGTCAACTACACTAGATTTGTTTTTGAGGCAGGAGTAAATATTAGTGTCGTTTGCATAGATGCCTACTTGGGAACCTATGACGTCAGGAAGATTGTTGATGAAGATAAGAAAGAGAGTAGTGCCTAGGATGGAGCTTTGGGGAACACCTGCATTCGTGGGATAGGAGCTGGAGGAGAATCCATTGAGAATGACCTTCAATACACAGTTTGACAGAAATGATTGTATTAAGTCAATCAACCTGAAATTCCATAACCCTGAAGCTTGCAAAGAAGGCCGGCATGCCAAACCCTATCAAATGCTTTGGAGATATCTAGAGCCACGGCATGAGCTTCTCCGTTATTATAAAGAGCTTGGTAAACAATTTCAGTTATGGCCGTAAGCACATCAGCTGTAGAACGGGCAAAGTGGAAACCATATTGCTTATCGGAGAGCAGATCATGGAATGTAAGGTGCTTAACCACTTCGCCATTGATTAAAGCTTCGAAGACTTTGCCGAAGAGGGGTAGGAGACTGATAGGACAGTAATTAGAAGGGTCTCCAGAGTTCTTAAAGAGAGGAACAATGAATGAGGACTTCCAACAGTCTGGAAAACAAGATTCATTGAAGCAGTAGTTATATAATTTGGAGAGGGCAGGGGCCCGTTCAGGCGCACATTTCTTCAGGATAATGGCAGGTATCCCGTCTCCACCACTAGCCTTGTAGGGGTCTAAATTAGAGATAATGCTCAATACCAATGATGGGGTTATGTGCAACTCGCTCAATAGAGCCTCAGTTCTAAGCAGGAAATCGGGTGTGGGTACACAGGAAGAGTCAAGCGTTGAATTGAATGAGAATTTCCGAGCAAAGTATTCAGCCTTGTCGACAGAGGAGGTCAGAACCTCGAACTGGTTGAACAAAGGTGGTATATAAGGTTTGCTATTTTTAAGTATGCTCTTGCAGAGACGCCAATAATCCTTGGAGCCAAATTTGCGAGATGCAATAAGTTCTTTCATTCAAGCAGCAAATAATGACTTTGCTTCATTGAGGACACGCTTACACTCATTATGGGCAGAGACAAAGAGACATCTATTGCAGTCAGACATGTCACTATAGGTGGAAGAAGTGATTCCTATGGGCAATGGCAGTGGAGAACCAAGGGGAGGAGCGCGATTTGACCTTATATTTCCTTGAGGGGATGAAAGCCTCAATTCCAGCTTTAACCCAGGAGGTGACCTCGGAAGCGCATTCTTGAATGGGGGAGCATAAAGACAACATCCCAGGGGACATCGCGAAGGAAATCCCAGAACAAGTCCCAGTCTGCTCGTTGATAGCAGAATGAGATTCTAGTGGTAGGAGGTTCTTTGCAGGGGGTGGAGTTGAAGAAGATGTTGACAGACACTACAGCATGATCGGAGTTGCTAATAGGGCAGAGCTGCGCATGGTGCTACAGGATCGGGGATGGAGGTAAAACATCAAGAAGAGAAGCCTTACCGTCCCGGTTGTAGGGAAAACGTGTGGGGAAGTCAACTATCTGCGTGAGGGATTGAGAAATTGAAAAATTAAGGGTTTGAATGCCTGCAAGGTCAGTAGTAGCGTTTTTAAGCCACTTGGTATGATGGGTGTTAAAATCACCAAACACGAATATGTGAGCAAATGGATGGAGAGAGCCTTGTCAATGCTGTCAGAAATGCATTTGATTACACCACAATCTTGGGAGGATGGAGAGCGATAAAGGAAGGAAAGATAGCTTACAGCATTAAGAAGAGATAGCCGGAGACACATGTACAGCCATGCATGTGAGTTTGAGTCTTTTCTAAGGAGAAGAAGGTAGCTGGGGATCAAGAGGTCAGAGGAGGGGATAGACGAGTCAAGGTTGGTCTCACGGAGAGCCAGTTTATCCAGGCAGTTCGCAATGAGGAAAGATTCCACACTGTAGAAATTGGTTCTAATGCCTCAGATGTTAGAAAATGAAATGTTAAAGGGTTTAAGTGCATAATGTAAAACGAGATGAGTAGGCTAAAAATCAACATCTTAGGTGTATGTAAATCTAGATGGCCAAACAACAGAGATTTTGTTAGTGACAATCACAGGATTATTTATGCAGGCGGAGAGAAAAACGATAAAGGAGTAGGATTGGTAAAAGATCAAGAATTCAAGAAATGCATTCTGGGATACTACCAATTATCTGAAAGAATTCTGGTGGTCAAGCTGAAAGGAAAGCCTTTCAGTGTAGCTATCATAATAGTGTATGCACCAACAGCACAAAGTAATGAAAAAGAAATTGAATCTTTCTACTCCATACTAGACAATGCCAAGGCTCATTGAAAATTGCAAGAAGACATAATTATCATGGGAGACCTGAATGCCAAAGGCGGCAGGGAGATGGCAGGGGATATAGCCAGAAAATTCAGACTAGGAACCTGCAACAAATATGGAGAAAAATGGTGCACAGCCAATAATCAGGTAATAGTCAACACAGTTCCAAGAACATCCAAGACAATTATGGACATCGAGGAGAAACTAAAAACCAAATTGACTA
Organism: Acanthosepion esculentum; assembly: GCA_964036315.1. NCBI lineage: Eukaryota > Metazoa > Mollusca > Cephalopoda > Sepiida > Sepiidae > Acanthosepion > Acanthosepion esculentum. The sequence goes on along the minus strand of OZ038507.1, from coordinate 45,574,271 downwards.
CATAACTATCAACAAAAGATTCAGGAATGCAATGGTTCACTACAAAACCTACCCAAGTGCCAACTGTGGAAGTGAACATTGCCCTGTTATATATAAACTAAGAGTGAAACTACGGAAACTGCAGAAGTCTAATGCAGCACCCAAATTGCAATACAACAAACTCCTGAGCAACCCAAACCTGAAAGAAAAATATATGGACAGTTTGAAAAGAAGATACAAGGGACATAATGGAAATGGAAACTTGAAATGAGACATACTGATAAGCTTTAGTAACATCAGCAAATGATGTTATCCCAAAGGAGAATGGACGAAGAAGAAAAAAATGAATGGATGACTTTTGAGTGTCTCAACATGATGCAAAGGAGACAGAAAAACTCTGCCAAGATACAGAACGGAATACAGAAACCTACACAACGAAATAAGGACCAAATGCAGGCAGGCTAAAGAAGAGTGACTAAACAAAAAATGTACAGGAATAGAGAGATTGAGTAGCACCAGCAAAGGAGATATGCTTAAGCAAATAAGGGAACTAACGGGACAGAAGACATGCTCGTCAACAGGCTGCATAAAATTAAAGGATGGTACACTCATATTAGAGAAGGAACAAATTCTTCAGCGCTGGAACGAATATATTGGAGAACTCTTCCACGATGAAAGAGAACAACCAGCAATACACAGAACTACCAACGGGCCTGTAATTCTAAAAACCGAAGGAGAAGCTGCCCTGGCCAAATTGAACAGAAACAAGGCAGCAGGGCCAGATGGAATTGTAACAGAGATACTGACAGCCTTAGAAGACTTTTGCATAGACAAGATTACAGAAACATTAAATGAAATCTACGACAGTGGGGATATACTGGAAGATCTCAGCAGATCTATTTTCATAGCACTACCTAAGAAATCAGGCGCAAATAAATGTGAACTCTACCAAACAATCAGCTTAATGAGCCACATAACAAAACTCAGCATCCGTATTCTGATGAATAGAGCACGTGGCAGAATCAGGCTAGAGATAAGACAAGGACAGTATGGGTTCATTAAAGACACTGGAACAAGGAACAGGATATTCATGCTCAGAATGTTATCAGAAAGAACAATACAAATGCAGAAGGATGTGCACCTATATTCTATAGACTACGCAAAGGTGTTCGACAAAGTACGCCACAAAGATCTGTTGGAACTGCTCGGCAATCTTGATATATTTGGGAAAGACATTAGAATAACCTCTACTGGCAACAAACAGCCTGCATGCGGATAGAGAATGAGTTGAGCAGATATACAAAAATAGAAAGGGGTGTAAGGCAAGGATGTGCCTTCTCACCGGACTTATTCAACCTATACAGTGAGGCAATTCTGAGAGAACTGGAAATCCTACCAGGATTCATCATTGGCTGTGACAAAGATATGCAGATGACACAGTGCTGATAGCAGACATGGAAATGAAATCACAAAACCTCCTACAGAATGTAATGAAGGAGAGCAAGAAGAAGGAACTAAGCATAAACTACAAGAAGAGAGAATGCATGGTCATCAGCAAAAAGATGAGCCCAAAATGTGATTTACGGTTTGGGGGCACTAAAATCAAGCAGGTGCAGAAATTTAAAGATCTGGGAAGTGTTCTGACAGAGGAGGGTAAGTGCAGCACTGATATCCAAAGACATATTGGGAGGGCCAAAGACACATTCCAAAAGCTGGGCAAAATATTACGAGACAGGAGGATTTCGATGGTAACAAAGAAAAGGATGCTGAACTGCCACATGATGTCTGTCCTCCTTTACAACATCGAATGCTGGCTGATCTCCTCAAAGATCGAGAAAAGACTCGAGGAAACAGAGGTACCGGTGAACAGAAAGATGCTAAGGATACCATGGACTGAACATGTGAGCAATGATGAGGTTTGGGAGAGGATGCAAACAAAGAGGAAGTTTATACTTAATATCAGGAAGAGGCAGCTGAAATTTCTGGGACACGTAATGAGAAAGGAGGGCTTGGAGAATCTGATACACACAGGGCAGATAGAGGAAAAAAGAGACAAGGGAAAGCAATGCATAACATACCTAGCAGGCTTAAGCAATTGGATGATGGAACAGGGTTTTGGAGAAGTAGAAAAAGGACAAAATATATTGAGAACTACAAGGGTTATGGGGGAAGTGGAGAGCCATGATTGCCTACATCCTGAAGGGACACAGCACCTAAGAGAAGAAGACTTTGTAGTCCTTTTCAGATATATATCGCATTTGGTAAGCTTCAGCTAATTTTTAAGAGAAACCAGGTTGGGGATATTTTATCATTTTTTACATTTATTCACATGATTATGGATTTGAGCTTATTACTGTAACTTTCTGCTATTTTTTTTTCTCCTCTCAAAGCCTTTCATTAGGATTGAACTCATTATCTTAGCAACAAAAACCAATATTAATATCCATCAGATAGCCTAGCAGTCAGATTTACAAAACTTACTCATAATACTTTTATTTAGAGAATTATCTAAAATAAATCAATACATAAAAAAGCTCATGAAATTTTAAATATTATGTTTCATCTGAATGAGTGGCACATTCAGTACATTTTCTTTTTTTTAATTTCCACCATAAAAAGTAAAAATGTCTTTCATTTTGTTTTAAAGTTCCTTTGTAGAACTTTTTAATCTTTTATCCCAAAAGTTAGCAAAATACTGTTGACAGATTTTTAAAATCCTCAATTAATATTAAGTACTTCCCAAAAAAAGCATTACTTAAGCTTTTATTTGAGTTTTTATTTCAAGCTAATATTGTCAATAAACAAAGTACTTTGCAGGATTTCAAACTGAATTTAAATTGATTGGAATGCTTTCTTTATTATTATTAGTAAAATTGATAAAATCGTCCTTATTGACAAATTTGTCAATGCAACATAATTCTCTTTATTAAAAAGCAGAAAAATTACTTGATTTACAGTTTAATTAATCTGAATTGAAACAAATATTACTTACTTCTAGTTTAAAATATTGCAGAAAAGCATTTTTTAACATGGAGTTGGGTGTTTTTATGAGGTGTTAACACATTTATTTACATTATTAGGAAATTTATCTAAGGAGGAGATAATCATAATAAAATTACATAAATACAATGTAATTGACTTTTTTATCATTGTTTTTAACTACTCAGTAATCTTAAAAATTTAAAACATTTTAATCATTCAAATATTTTATTAATTAAAAGCTTTTCTAATTAAATAATGTCTTAGTTTTATTGCATTTTTTTCCCCAATTCAGAGCAGATTTTCAGTAACTGGGGGTCCCATTTTACAAAAAATAATTTGTTATTTAAATTCTCCAAAGACTTCTGCTTATAACTAATACGAATATTAGTTAGTCCCTCTCATTACCCATGGAACATTGGGCTCCTTTTAACACCTCATCTGACATGCTAATAGTAGGAGTTTCAGTGGGAATTTGGATTCAGAAGCGACCCCTCCCAGCCACATGTATACACACTTTTAGGATAGTATGATCTTGTTTGAATTCAGTTCCCTTCTCCTAAACTGATTGCCGCTTAAGGCTATAAAACCCAATCTGCCTTGCTATTTTACCTGGGGAGGAGTGTGGAGAAAAGATGGATTCATACCTTTCCCAAGGGTATTAGCACATAATTGAATGTAATGAACTTGACTGGAATTCAAACTTGGCTCTCTGATTCCTTAATTTGACTCACTAACCATTACTCCACTGTACCTTCACAATAAACAATACAAAATGAATTTCTCAGTTTTATAGAATTAAAGTAAGGGTAACAGATGTAAAAAATAAAGATTTTCTAAAAGAAACATTTCCAAAATAATTTAATTCATTTGTGAATAAGCTCTGAAAGTTTCATTAAAATCCAACAATTATTTGATTTATGTAATAATTTCCAGATCAATGTGTGTTTCACTACAAAATGATGCTAAAATTTCCACCCATTTTTTTTTCTGTTATTCTAATTATTTCCCGTTGATAAAAACTTTCCTCTCTCTGCAAAATAGAATGATAACGTTGAGATATAGCTTTTGAAGTTTAACATGTGATATCTTTAGGAATCGAATTTTTAAAATAATTTTGTGTATTAAATATGTAATTGGTTATCTGTCTATATTTCTAAGATGAGGTATTATGTACACTATTTACATTATTCGGATTATTGTCCTCATCTTTGTCGCCATATTTATTATAACGTTTCGGCCGTTGCACGCTCCAGCCTTCTTCAGGTGTTTGTAATGTCGAACTGAAGCCTTTATTTTGCTCACTGGGGTAGACTGTTCTAGTTCCATGTGCCATGTCTAATGGTGGTCAGTTATCAGTCATCTCCTGCTTAATTCCCTCTCCAACTTCTCTTAACCAGGTATTGAACTCACACTCTTTGGGCCCTGTCACCAGATCTAACTAACACTTTTATCCATTGTCCATGTGTGTATGAATTTATGGGTATTATAAACCTAATGTCTTCAGCAACCATTTTTTACCAGTGTTCATATTGCAATTTTTGCTGTTATCATTTCATGTTTTTCACTAGAGCTCATATTGCAATTTTTGTTGTTATTATTATCACTTTTCTCTGGCACTCCTTATTACTGGTTCCCATATTGTATTCATTTCTATGCTTGGTCGGCTCAAGAGATTTTTGTGGCCTAGCATATGTGCTGATTCCTTAAGTTTACAATTTTTCCAATGGTGTTCTTTGTCTATGATCTCAACCTGATGCCACAGAGGGTGGTGATCTCCCTTTTCTCTCCATATGTGGTCAGCCACACCTGATTTTTCCACTTCCCCTTGCGTTACAGCTTTCTGGTGTTCTTGAAGCCTTGCCTTAAGGGGGTGGCCTGTCTCCCCTTTATATTTCTTTCTGCAGCTGCATGGGATAGTGTACACACAGTCTTTAGTTATGTTCTCCTCTATGGTGGGGGTCTTACTCTGGAGAGATATCTGCAAAGTGTTGTCCAGCTTTTGAAGGTTGTCCTGATGTTATATGAACCACATGTTATATAGATCACTTCCCTTTGTGGCATCAGGTTGAGATCATAGATAAGGAACACCATTGGAAAAATTGTAAACTTGCACATATGCTAGGCCACAAAAATCTCTTGAGCTGACCAAGCATAGAAATGAATACAATATGGGAACCAGTAATAAGGAGTACCAGAGAAAAGCGATAATAATAACAACAAAAATTGCAATATGAGCTCTGGTGAAAAACATGTAATGATAACAGCAAAAATTGCAATATGAGCACTGGTAAAAAATGGTTGCTGAAGACATTAGGTTTATAATACCCATAAATTCATACACAGATGTCCTCAAGGACACATGGCACAGTGGATAAAGGCATTAGTTAGATCCAGTGACAGGACCCAAAGAGTGTGAGTTCAATACCTGGTTAAGAGAATTTGGAGAGGGAATTAAGCAGTAGATAACTGATAACTGACTACTATTAGACATGGCACGTAGAACTAGAACAGTCTACCCCAGTGAGCGAAATAAAGGGTTCAGTTTGACATTCCAACCACCTAAAACGACCGAAATGTTGTAATAAATATGGCGACAAAGATGAGGACAATAGTCCGAATAATGTAAATAGTGTAATTGTTTATGTTTATCAATTTTTTGATATGTTACATTGTTTGAAGAGACTTAATGTTTAATGACATAGGTTGATATACAGCTAAACAAAATCCACCAACTAATGTTTAGTTTAATTATTAAAACATTCAGTTAGTTGATAGATTTTGTTTATTCAATATATAAACATTAAATCTCCAATGATGTTACACCTTAAATAATTGTTAAGCATAACCAATCACATATTTAATACACTAAATTATTTTAAGAATTCAAATCTTAAAAAATATAGCATGTTAGGCTTATCAGAAGTGATTATTTGCCTTTTTATTTTAATTTTTAATTAAGCCATTTAAAGTTTTAAAATCAGAATTGGAATTTATTAAAAATCATCATTACATTTTAGTTCAACTCTGATGTAAAAGGTTTTATGCTGCATTTGTGAAGATAAAGAAACCAAATGAAATTTTCTCTCTTTACTTATTACTTAAACTCTTACATTTGACAGTTTTAAAAGTTATAAATAATTTATTGATGTCCCAAAAGTACAATTATAATTTCTACAGTTTCTTTGATTTGTGTTACAAAATCTAATGTTTATAATGAACAAGAAAGTGATGCAGTTGATCAGTAACTACAAAAGTAATTTGCAATAATTATTAAAGTAATAAATAGGAATCTGGAGTTTGATATGATGACTTCATAAATGAATTAGTTTTTATCACAGTAGTTTTTAATGGCAGCTGAATTCTTGTTATTTTTAGGGAATTTGTAACTTGTTTCCAACAAATATCTGAAGACAAGGACTGTCGAGCTGTTGTTATCAGTGGATCGGGAAAAGTATTTACTGCTGGTAAGAGAAAGTTTCTATACCTGCTTCAAATAAAACCTAATAAGATTAACAGTAAAATAGTAATAGAAATATTTATTTTTAAACAATGCAATAATAGAAAATGCTCATTAAAATGCTGTTAAAAAGTAAATTATTTGATGCAATCTTTGGAAGTATTTTTATTGTAAAGTTATTTTCAGTTGTGTTGTCTGACACCATTTATTTGTAAGATAGAGAATGGGAAATATCTTTTTGAAAAAAGCTAATAAAAGCTGATTAATTTTCAAAAAGATCTCATCTGTTATCTCGTTCTTCGGTAAATTGGAAAATAATCAGTTCTGTACTGTGGGTCAGTGATTAATGACCACTAGTCTCCATATATTCAAGACTACAGGCTAAGCTGAAATTAGATCACTATCTAAGTTTCCACCCATGTCCATTCGAGTGGCAAAATGGTCCTTCAAATTTCAACATTAATTTACTTTGAGAATAAAGTCAGTGCCTATTTAAGAGTCACCAGAAAATTGAGAAGGATCTGCAAAATGTTCTAAAACTAAAAACCTTTAGGGGGTGAACACATTCTCTTTTTCAAATAATAATCTACACACTATTGTTAAACTCAAGCTGCAAGAGACCTACTTACATCTGAATGAGTAGTGTTGGCAATTCCTTTTAACTATTTTTAAGCTTTTGTTAACAGACAATCAACTAAGTATAATTACAAACTACTAATAAAGCAATGACACATTCCCAATAGGATAGAATAAGACAAAGAATCTGCAGTTTTCTGCTCACCAGTGTACTTCATCTGCCCTATTACATTTTTTTAAGAAAAAAATGAAAAGACAAAGTTTTTTCCATGGCACAGAACAAATGAAGTACATAAGACACATACACACATGTGTGTATCCACTTCTCCCCCAGCTATAGGTTAATTAGTAGCACATATCAGTAAATCATTATCTTCTAAAAATTCTTACAATCTAAACATTTTCTGGCTTTAAATAACCTGCAAAAGGTTGATAAGCTAAAAAAAATTTCAATCTTATGTGTGTATATATTTCTTTTTAAAATGTTTAAATAGTGAAAAACAGGAAAATCATAAATTAGCTGACAAACAAATGTAAAATAAGAATTTCACAATATATTTCTTTCCTTTTTTAAAATTCTTATGTGGGTAACATAACAGTTATAAACATGGAATGTGGAACTGTCAAGTTGAAGTTCTATCAGAGTCAGTTGTGTTCACTTCCCATTAATGTCATTGGGGAAAGTATGAATCCATCTCGTCTCTCACTCAGAATCATGATCACGTATATCCTGAATGCATCTGGCATTAAAAAATGTGGACAGAACATCACATCCCTCCCAAAACAGATTGCACTGAATTTCAAAATATACTGATATAATTTTTTTTTAATTAGAAATCAATTAAAAAAACATAATTAAGCAATGTTTATTTTTGTAAGAGTCATTCAAATTTAAAGTCGATATTTTAAAATCAGTCTTTGTTTAAATCATTAAGCTTTCTTCATTAAAATTAAACAATAAAAGAAACACTTGGCATTGTGTTTTGTTACAAGTTTGACCAGTTTTAATATTGACATTTTTTTTTTTAATTCAGGAATTGATTTGCAATGCCTTGCAGAAATTGCAATGCAGACAGCAGAGCTTGATGCTGGAAGAAAAGCTATGACAATACGAAAAGTTATATTGGCTTTTCAAGACAGTTTCACAGTTTTTGAGAAAGTGAGTTCTGGTTTGTCTGAAATGAAAATGTAAAAATATAAGGATTGCAATAATGTTAACAGCAAAAGTAATAGCAGGCAGCCAGGAAAGCTTGAGTTATCTCGTGAACAAGTTTAAAACTAGATTAAAAAAGATAACACCCAGTGTTGCTATATACAAAATTTTGAAAAATAAAACCTGAAATGTGAATATAAAATAAATGGTGGTGATTTAAGAATAGCTATGTCAGCTCAAAATATCAGAAGACTATTCTACAAATAATTCAAGCAAAAGAAAAATTTTGCAAATCTTTATCCAGTTGTGTGTGGTAATCATATTTTAATTTATACAACTACAATTCTGGTGGTAGGGGAATAAATTTTCCTCAATCACAGAATCGCAGATGGAATCACGGAATCGTTAATCTTAAACAGAATCTGGGTTTTTAATGTAATTTACAATGATAAATAACAAAGTAATTATTTGATTTTTTTTTTTTTAATTCTTTCAAAACTTCATAACTGTTTCTCCAATTTTGTTAAATATTTTAATATAGGTAACTCCATGAGATCGCTAAAAAATGAGCATAGCATGATGAAAAAGATACCAAACTTGATGAAAACAAAATTTTATCGTTTAAATGTTTGTTATTATTAAGAGGAAAGAGCAAAGTTTTTTTTAATTATTTTTTTTAATTTTTCCTTCTTTTTAGAACATTCTAAATTTTGATTAAAAAAACATTGTTTCTCTTTGTATCACCAGAACTAGTAAAATAACATATACAATTTTTAGCACGTTTTTTTTTTGTATGACAGACATTAATTTGGAAAATCTTGCAAAAGTAAAGATAATTGTCGGATATTTATGAAACTTTCAGAAAGTATTCACAGATGATTGAAATTATTATAAATATGTTTTTTTATTATTAAAGTCATGGCAGAAATATTTTTTTATATTTATTACCCCCCCCCCAAAAAAACTAATTTTATGAAAACTCTAGAAATTCAATTGCATTCAGTTTAGTGATTATATTAGTTAAAAGCACAAGGCTTTGAGGAAAGCAAATCATGTTTTTTTTTGTTTGTTTTTTTTAATTGGACCCCCTCTACCTGAAAATTAGCCCTGAATTGTAACATACAAAACTCAATAAAACAAAAATATTATTTAATTTCAAATGCTTTTATTTGCTTTTAGTTGTTTTTATGAATATGGGCAATATTTTCTGAAAGCAAAAAATTTTTTCGATAAAAAATTAATTTTTAATACAATTATTTGTTATTTCTTTAATTATTTTAGATTTTTACATTTAAGTTGTTAAAATATTATAAAATTAGTTGAAAGCTGAATTCAGTTTCATAAATGTCCTTTTGTGATAGATCTTTTTTTAGTGCTTTGTAAATTGTATCACTTCGTCCAATCAGAAGACCCGCAGTAATTAAAAAATGTAATTTTGTGTCCATAAAAAATCATTAAAATGGCTGTAATTAAAAAGTACAGAAGGTCACAAGTAATAAAACGTCATGTGGCTGGAGTGTAAGCATTCTCCGCTGAACATCCATTTTATTATTGCAAATTCTTCGTGCGAAACACATGTTGAGCAATTTGAATTAGCGTTTTTACTAATTAAAAAAAATTTGAAAACCATCCTAAGCCATTTTCAGCAGCAACATTACTACATTTTTAAAAGTACCATTTATTTCATTTACATATTTCATTGCAATTTCAATTTTGTGAAGTTGTTTTACAGTTTTCAGTGAATTGTCTTATTTCAATTTTTCAATTAGGCTTCATTTTCATATTGAAATTATAGTAAGTACTATTTGATTTGTTTTTCATTTTTTTTATATAGATACTTTTTTATATTTTTTGAATTTGATAATTGTCTTCATTGAGATTTTAATTTATTTCATTTACATATTTTTTCTTATAAATAAAAAATAGCAAAGAAAACATTCTCTACCAAGCACTGTTTGTTTTTTTTGTCATCATCCATTTATTTATCAAAATACCACTATAAATGTTTATGTATTCCTTTTTTTTTGTTTCAGGGAATATTTACATTGCTTTGTGATTCATACTTTGCTCATTATTAGTTTCTGTTTCAATTCTAGAATTGAAAACCAATGATGACATTGTTTCTTCATTCAATTTATTCAAGTATTAATTATTAATCTTAGTTATGACATTTTTCCATAAATGAAATATCAAAATTAATAATAAAATGAATGAAAATACAAATAACACAGTAAAATGTAATAAATGTACATAAAATTATAGTATTTTATGTACACTTCTGATAAAATTTCATAAATTAGATACCTTTCTTATGAAATTTAATCTTACTCTCAACAGTCTTATTTTAATTTCTTTAGAATATATTTTTCATAAACCATTGTAAATTTAAAGGTGAAGCTAAGAAAAAAAGCAAAAATAGAGCGCTGAAAGTTTTCCTTAAAAATAACGAGGTAAATAATTTGTTCACTTAAATCTAAATAATTTCACTTCTCTCCTTCCATAGAAAAACTTATCTTCATGTAAACTGTCAGTATGCAATGAAATTGTCATTCGTCACCTTTCAAGTGACGCAAAATGTTATGACCTGCTTTGTTTTATTTTCAAACTACATCTTTTCAGTGCAGAAACTAAGTAGTGCTTGTTTCAAAATATTTTAATTAAACATTATAATTTCTGATTTTCTTAAAATAAGTTCTGAAAATATTATAAATAATTTTAAAAAATTTCAAACTGAGTTTTTCATTTTTTTTATAAAATGGAAAAAAATGGTTGACATGATTAATTATCTATCAATTTTTCTGACTAAAAACAAAAACAAGATTTTTAACAAAAATTTTGTACATGCTAGGAACGATTAAAAAATGTAAAAAAAATACCCCAAAAATACTTTGATCTTTCCTCTTCATAATGACATAAACATTTAGACAATAAAGTTTTGTTTTCATCAAGTTTGGTGTCTTTTTCGTCACGCTATTCTCTTTTTTAGCAATCTCATGGAGGTACCTATTTTAATATAACAATAAAATAATGTAGTTATTTCCTTAAAATTTGTTTTTACAAATCTTTGTAGGTACCCAAGAAATAATTAAGAGCAAAAATGTTTACATAAAAAAAGAAAAGTGGGTTGTTGATTTTTTTGAGAATATGTTGGCTAGTCTATTTTTAAATATTTTATAACTGTTCTAAGAAACTGTATGTTGCAAACGAGATGAAAGTCAGAAGATCAAGTAAAAGATTCTAAACAAATTGTAAGCTTGTTTTATGAATATGAAAAAATTACATGTTGTATTTCGAGAAGAGATTTGAAGATTAGATATTTCCCAAATTAAAAAATTAGCAATTTTAAATTTAAGCAGTATTTCAATTTGGAATAAGTTGTTTTATTTGAATTTTTAATTAATATGTCTAATTTGTTTTTTTGATATTTTGTTAAAGATCCACTTATGGTTTAATTACTGTTTTATAAAATTTTAGTCAAAATGTTTGACTTTATTCAGATACTTTATTTATTCAGATAGTTATTTGCTGTTGATACTTTAAATGTGATTTTTATATTATGAATCAATAATTATAAATCAACCTAAATCCTTTTACTTAAAAAAACAAAAACAATTTGAATGTATTTTGAATGTGTTCTTAAAGAAGGAAGCTCTGATTAAAAGTTCTACCTCAAGGATATGCACTGCAACATTCCATTGTTTCATTGTCTAGTCATGTGACATTTTTTATTTTTTTATTTTATATATAATTCATTATTAGACTTGAATTTTAACATTTAAAAAAGATTTGTAGATTTTTGCTATTTCTTTATATGCAATAAAACTTTGAATTATATTTTTGTTTTCAGTTTTAATAATAATTATAGCATATTGTATTGCAATTTTCACATAAAATACTATAAAAATGGAAAAAATGAAATTTCCCAAAAGTAAAAACGGAATTTACCAAAAGTGGAAACAGAATCAAGGAAAAATTTAAACGGAAACCCTATGGTGGTATAATGGGATCCACCCTTGATGAAAGGCTGTGGGAGTGACAATGAAATCTTGTGCTGATAAAGATAGTAAAGGGTTTGTATGCACTCCTTCCCAAGTACAGGGAAGCAGCTAAGGGATTCCATATGAAATATTAACAATGCTCAATAACCTCTTGAAATTAATATTCTGTAATAAATTTTCTTGTTAAATGACTTCTCTATTTTAAAACACTGTGTCTGGTCTGGCTGAAAATGACTTTTAGGTCAAGGTTGGGGTCATCTTGTTTTTCCCCACTCAAATTTAGAAAACCTGTTAATTAAGGTTAAGAGATAACTCGGGAATGTCCAATATTTCCCCAAGGCACAATTTCAGATAGGCTTTGTTTCAAACACTTTTTTTAGAAGATTTCTCAAACTGTGATTGCACCCCATACATTTTCTGTGTTTGTTGAATGCCTTCCAGAACAATAAATAATTTCAACAAATTCCAAACCAAGTTTGAAACCTTTGTATCAAAATTTTCTCTGGGTTTTGCTCACTGTAATCTCTCCAAGAGCTTTCTTAATCATTTGAGTAGTTGCCACAGATAAATGTCCAACTTTCAAGTAAAAACTGGTGCATATTTATGCAATACACAAGCTTGCACAATGATTTCTCATTGCTAAGTAACATCAAGGTAGAATGTCAAGTGCATGATATGGTCTTATCTGATTAGCTGCCAAATTATATCAAAGCCACAGAACTAGTTCACAAGACATTCAAAATAGAATGATACTTTCTAGAGAGACCACATCACATACATACATACATACATATATATATGGAAATAAAATTGCAAAGATGATGCCAATTTTGATGTACGTACAGTATATGCATGCTAAGGGCTAGTAGATATTTGATAAAATTTTCATCCCTTTTGCAACACAGGAAAACTTATACCAGCTTTAATCAGTGATGTATGCTTCAGCAATAAAGTTCATTGTGATGAGGGAGTCCAGCATAGGCAGCTGTCATTTTCAATTAGAGCAGTTTGAGTGGTCAAACTATGGGTCTTTAAGAGGCTAGATTGTCATTCATTTTGTAGAATTGCTGCACATATGTTGGACATAATGCATTGACAACAATGCTCTAATGAACATTCCTACACATGTAGACCAGGTTCTGGACAACCACATAATACAGACACTTGCCAAGATAGACATTGTAAAGGCAGAATAAGTCAACCATGTAATATCCACAACACAGACCAAACAAATGTAGCCCCCCCAGCAGTGTCAACACTATTAGTTAGTATGAAAAATATCACTCAATTTTTTACAAATTACAGTAAATCATTTTTTATATCAACTTTATTGAACAACTTGTTTTGTTCTACCATTGCCCATCATCTTTCAGAGATCTTCTTCATTATGCCCTCTCAGAACTTTTATCCTTATCAGCAAACTACTCTAGATGATGTTTTTACAATCTTCCAGAGGGTTTACATGATTCCATTAAAGAATATTCTGTAAATTACTAATTTGAAGATGCAGGGAAAACTTAGCAATCAAGCCAGGCTAAAATTAAACTGGTTATTATAATAAATGTCAAAAAATACCAAAAAAATCTCCGATGCCAACAATTGATGTTTTTCTTTTTCTCTCTCTCTACCTACCTACTTACCTACTCATTGTAACAGTGTCCAAAACCAGTCATTGCTGCTGTCCATGGAGGCTGCATTGGTGCTGGAATTGACTTAATCACAGCTTGTGATATGAGGTTCTGTTCCAAAGATGCTTGGTTCCAAATCAAAGTAAGTGATGATTGATTTCATTTTCATTTATTACTGAAACTAAAAGAGCACCATGTTTGTCATCTACACATTTGCCTTTGAACATTATTATTAGAAGTGGTTGTCATTGCTTATCTTTCAGAACAGAAATATAAACCAAATAAAGCTTATGGAGAAATGTATACATTGTATAAATTATAATTGTTTTATGTTTCATTTCTTTAAAGACAGTCACTGTGTGAATGATTAAATAACAATTGTATTGATAACTATATTAAGATGTACTGTAAAGTAAAAGTGTATGCTTTGAGATTGAAATTGATTGCCTTAGTTCTTATTTTTCAGGCTGCTTTTTATCCAGTGTTTTAAAACTGATACAAAATGTTATATTATTATGCAAGTTAATGTTTTCATGATGTATTTATATGAGTAATGTATTGTATGAGTTTCACATTATTAGTCCTTATTAAAAATGACTTGTTTTGAGGATGTCAGATTTTATTTTGCAAACTGCAACATAAATATTTATGCATATTTGAATAACACAATATCCCATGTACCTGAATAGATTAATTTATTATTTTATATCTTAATATAGGCTTCTTGACATTCTATAACCTTCATCAGTCTTTCATTCATTGATTTTAACTTCTTTATATTTTAACTTTAACATTACTTGCAATAGTTTTCATTGCTTCCTAAAGATTTTTGCTTGAATATATTTTTTTTTCATTCTCATGTACATCTCTTTTAATGATGGGCCCAAGTTTTCTATCAGTTAATATGTGGAGGGGGTCATTCCATACATTTGGCATCTTAGAAACCTTTTTTGACAAGCATTTGGTAGAATTATACTTTTAGTTTAAAGTTTCTTATACTGCTTAAACATCTTTCAAAGACCTTAGTATCAAGATAAATGCAGTGAATTTTTCTATCATCAACCTATAATTTTATTACATACGTTACTAACCCAAAACATTACTCCACTGTTGTCTTCTCATTCATGTTAGCTATTTCCCTGAAGGACCATTGGGTACTTCTGGTAAATAGCTAAAAAATTAAAACCAACACTTATAGTTCTTTAGAAATATCTACATAAAAACTAAACAGTTTTTTTTTAAAAAACATGCAAATTATAACCTACCACAAGAATTCAATTCTTAACTAAGTTACCTCCCCTACATTATAATCTTTACAATATGTAAAAAATTTTAAAAATTATCGTTTGTGACTTTGTGCATGAGCGGAATTGTTAATGGTTTAACCACAAAAGCAAACATTTACTTGACAACACAACTATTTGTCCTAGACATCATAACCCTGTAGATAATGTTGTGAATATATCGAAACTACTCAGGGAAATAAAATGAATAAATAGAACCTCTTTAATCATGAACCAAGAAAGTTTATACATGATTATGAAAGGATCTTATTAAAAATAAACAAATACATGTCTAAATTGTTTAATTAGATACGCTGAAATGAAAATATGCTGCCAAAATATACAGAAGATATATATATATATATATATATATATAATATATATATATATATATATATATATATACACTCACACACACATATATATATATATATATATATATATATATATATATATATATATATATACATACACACACACACACACACACACACACATATATATATATACACACACTCACACTTGCAAGCAAAAGTTTGGTACCATCCTGAAATATTTCTCTAAGTTCATTAAAAAAAATTTTCATATTTGGATAAAAAAATCCACCTATTTTATATATATATATATATATATATATATATATATATATATATATATATATATATATATATAATATGGAGAAAACAACTGAAAAGTTGCAAATTAAAAGAAAAAAAATTGAATGTTTTTTTTGTGAAAGTATTTTTATATTTTTTATATATATATATATATATATATAGCATAATGAGAGGCCACGTATACTTTCTTGATATGTATATAATATCTGGATAACATAAATGAACACCCAATTTTGTTTCATTTATTTTATCCAGATATTATATATATATATATATATTTGATATTTCAGATCGCACTGATCTTTCGTCAGAAAGTAATTAAATAACGGTATTCAGAAGTTTGTTTTCAAGTAGCGTCCATCGCGAGACGCAGACGTCACATAATGTGGAATGCAACTGTGTTTGAATATTTCTAACGTAAATCTAACGATAATATTTTAGATGTTGTTTAAAAAGGGTTTTTTTTTAACTATATCTAAAGAAATTTTTTAACTATTGAAATATTTATACAGATTTAAAATTCCCAGGTCTTTGTTTAACCCTAGTTTATATGTGTTTAATTTTAAAATCCAGTATTTCTCTTTTTTTCTTCGTGTGTATGTTGAACTAAAATCGGAATCTATCAATAAACATTTACAGTTGTCTAATGAGTGTCTTGATTGATTAAAGTGTTCAGCTATGGAGGAATAAAGATTGTTTTGACGTATGGATAGTTTATGATTGTTGAAACGAAAACTAAAATTAATTACAGATTCACCAATATATCCACTATTGGGACATATTGTGCAGAATAGATAGTAGATTATGTTATGGCTATCACAGGTGAGGCGAGGTGGATGTATTTTGGTATTGGTGTTGGGTACAGAAAATACACTATCGGTTATTAAGTGTTTGCAAACTAGACAACAAGTTTTATTACATTTGTAATTTCCTGATTGGTTTGTATGATTTAGATATTTGGTAGAGGTGAGGATAGCTGATAGGTTAGGTGTTTGTTTTTTTTTGCATTAATGGGTGGTTTAGCGAAAATGTCTTTGATCTTTTTGTTTAACTGGAGGTTCTCATAATCATTTTTTAATTTGTGAATAAGTGTGTGGGAATATTGATTGTGGTTAAAAACCATGGGAATCCGATTGTTGATTTTACTTTTCTTGTATGTGAGAAGTGTGTTACGATTTATATGGATAGTTTTATTTAGTGCTTCTTTTATTATATTTATTGGGTATTTACATTTTAGGAATTGTTTTGTTAAGTTATTAATGTTGTGTAGAAAATCTAGATGGTCTGAGCATATACGTTTGATTCTAAGAATCTAATTCAACCTCCACTATCTGTTCAACTTCTAGAAAGCTGGATTATAGATCCCTCATATTTTGTTCTCCTTTCTACCCATTATGAAGGGTCATATCTTTTGACTCTAACTGAGAATAAAGAAAGTGAATGTTAATGATTTTTTAAAAGTTACTCTTTTTTTTTTTTAGTCATGAGAAATGCCAGCTTGTGGACAAATAAGATTTCATTATTTAAACATACACAAATACACATGCATATATTTCATTCCTTCGCTTTTCGGATCTGATGAAGCCTTAAACGGCAAAATGCATTATCAGATATATTTCTAAATAAATCTACTTTCATGGACATTCCAATTGTCAAAAATTTTAAAAGCTTTATCTGGATTATATATCCTATTTTAAAACACACACACACACACACACACACACTCACTCACAGTAACTATAAGCAGGATCAATTTTCCCTTAGAAACGAAAAAATACACAACTCTAGTCAACCGAAATAAGAAAATTATCTACTATAAAAAATTTAGAAGAGCTAACCTTAATGTCAGAACCAAGAATAAAATCTAAATTACAAAGAACCAATATTATTTATGAAATCACATATTCATTAAGGAACCAAATTTATCACTAATTATATTGAATATACCACTACATGCCTATCAAAAAGATTTGCATTATATCTCTATGGCTATAGCTCAATTAGGACCCATTTAAACACACACACACACAAACCTACCAAACACCATCCGTGTTATACTCATAGAAAATACAACTATAATAGCCTCATTCACATGTTAAAAAAAAAAGACTAAAAATAATGGAAACATTAATAATACAGGTGAAAAAGCTAATACTCAATAACATCAACTATGAATATGGCCACAATATGCTGACCATGTTTGGAAAATAAAAATGTACATTTTATAACTCTAGATGCATACATAAATCTATATATTCAGTGAAAAATAAAAATCCCCCTTGATAATGGTAAAAAAATAGCCAAAAGTGCTTGGACTTATGGAACATTCAGTCAATTTTTACATATTAGGTTATCCCATAAGTTCTGTCCGAATTTTAACTTTTTGTTAAAATGAATGAAATTTAAAGAGTATTTTATAATATCTAATGGAGCTGAACATTATTTTTATGTTTAGATGCATTTAAACTAATCAAATTTTATTTCAGAGAACAATAAAATTAAATTTTGGTTGATTAAAACCCTGCTAACATGGAAGTACCCAAGAATCATTTGAGGCACATAATGCTTTATGAGTTCAAGAAAGGAAACTCAGCAGCCGAAGCGGCTAGAAACATTCACTCAGTTTATGGAGAGGAATGTGTGAATGAAAGAACTTGCAGAAGATGGTTTGCAAAATTCAGAGGTGGAGATTTCACCCTTGAAGATTAAGATCGAACCGGACGTCCAGTTGAGTTTGATGAAAAGCTTCTTGAAGCAGCCCTTGAAGAAAATCCTGCTTTATCAGTTGAGGAATTGGCAGTGGTTCTCAGTTAAAACCATACAACTGTTCATCGTCATCTTCAACAACTTGGAAAAGTTCCTAAACTTGGAAAATGGGTGCCTCATGAATTGTCTGAAAACAACCACAAATCCCGAGTTGACATCTGTTCTCTCCATTTTCGCCAACTTGTTTCACCTTTTTTCGATAGACTTGTGACTGGCAACAAAAAATAGATCTTTTATCGAAATGTTAAGCGTCGTAGACAGTGGCTTGGTAAAGGGGAAGGGCCCCAGCCACAGCCGATAAGGGAATCTCATGGGCAAAAGGTTCTTCTTTCAATCTGGTGGGATTGCCAAGGAATAATCCACTTTGAATTCTTACCACCTAATGCAACAATTAATGCTCAAATATACTGTCAGCAATTAGAGCATTTGAACCAATCTTGGAGGAAAAAAAGACCTGCTCTAGTGAATCAAAAACGGGTGATGTTTCATCAGGGCAATGTGCAACCACACACAGCAAGAATCACGTCACAAAAGATTGAAGAACTTGGTTGGGAGAAAATTCCTCATCCACCTTATTCTCCCGACCTTGCTCCTTCAGACTACCATTTGTTTCGTAGCTTACAGAATCATTCGGAAGAAACAGCTTTTGTAAGACAGGAAGAGGTTAAAACTAACATTTGTGAGTTCTTCGACTCAAAGCCAAAAGAATTTTACAGTAATGGAATTAGTAAGCTTGTTAATAGATGGAAGGAAGTCATAGATAATCAGGGAAAATACATTGTTGATTGAATCTGTAATTAAATGTAACATTTGGTCACTTGTTTCGAAATTCAAAATTCGGACAGAACTTATGGGATGACCTGATATATTATGCTCAGAAAAGAAAAAAATTTATGCAAACACAAGAACAATTAAATAAAAAACTTAATTTCAGTATCTTATCAGTTGTCTTTAATGAAACTGTGGGATTGCTGCCAAAATGCACAATTATTTTATATATTTTTTTTTCTTTAATCTGTTTGCATTTTTTTCTATTTCTACATTTCTAGGAAGTAGACATTGGTATAGCAGCTGATGTTGGAACACTTCAGAGATTGCCCAAAATAATTGGTAATGACAGTTTGGCTAGAGAACTGGCCTACACTGCAAGGCCTTTCTATGCAGATGAAGCCAAAGAAATGGGTCTTGTTAGGTACGTAATATCATCATAGTTCATTATTTACTTTGAATAGATAAACTAGTTGTAAATGTTTTGGATTTGTTTTTAAAATTTTTGAGAGCATAGAAGACTTTGTTTTTAAACTCATTCTCTGATTTCAATTATTGCAAATTATTCCTTTTTACTTTTTTCAAGTTTTTGCTTACTGAAAACAATGTATTGAATAGTAAATGTTATCTGTTATAGGTTTACATTTGTTGATTTGAACAAAATGCGTATTACATCAATATGGCCATATATATATATATATATATATATATTGTGTGTATTTAGGCAGCATTTTTTCATTAATACATGTCTCATTAAATAATATAGATAAGCGTTGTCTATATATTCTATGTTGGTCACACCACAAACTCGCTTTCACGACGCTTGACACTACATTTGAATGATAACTCTAACATTTTTAGACATTTAAAACAACATGCCTGGCCGCATACACAATTCCGGAAAATCCTCGTCGAAAACACAATTATACTTAAACATGAAAACAATAAACAAAAACTAAAAATTCTTGAAGCTATATACATAAAACAGTTGAAACCTAACCTGAACAAAATAAACTATGAAATCTCCAAAAATATCCTTAAATGCCTATAATTAGTAACAGAAGTCATTGGTTCATACCAACGGCTTTCCATACTCAATACTCATCGGATTCACTCTCGCGTGGTCATGTGTGACGTCATGAGCTGTCGTGCGATTTTCGTTTTCAGCGTTTTATATGCACGTGTTTATCGTTGCCTGGATATCATCCATGTAAACAAATAATACTATCATCAATTTCTTGTTCGTGTATTGCATAAATATATTGTGTAATTGTCATCTTTGATAATGGCTTATGTAAGCCGAAAGCTCAGATCGGATTAAATAAAAAAAAGTATGTATCAATATTGTGATTTTCTTTCATTATTTAATGATAATGTTATTAAGATTATCAGACTATATGAAAAAAACTTGCATAAAATATATAGACAACGCTTATCTATATTATTTAATGAGACATGTATTAATATATATATATATATATATATATATATATATATATATATATCCATTTGATTATATTTTGTTCTTTTCAGTAGAGCACTTTTATAGGTGTAATTAACCACCAAGCAATATATACTAATTATCACTTGGATATGGTGCTTTATATCATAACTACTCCACCAAGAACATCCTGATCTCCAGCCAAAAGGTTATGAACTGACCTTTCTACACAAAATAGAAAATGTCATTAAGAGGATGAGGTTGAAGATATTCTTCACCAAGTCCAAACATGAACATTTACATCAGAATGAAAACAAATCTTTTGGATTAAAATCACAAAAAACACCACCCTGTGATAAGCAACTCCTAGGCTTCAAGAAGGAATTATTCTCCATTATTAATAAGATCAAATTTGCCAACTCTACTAATAACCTTCAGAAAAAAATTTAAAAAGGCATTGCCAGCATCAAGCGTTCAGACAAGAATATCATTAATTCTGATAAAATGGGCAACTATTACCAGATCAATGTTGACACATATCACAAAGCCATTAATAGGGAGGTCAATAAGACTTACAAAAATGCACTACAGCACTTGCAATTTTCCTTCAATGGTGAGGCCAAACAGACAGCCAAAGAACTAAAAATCGATGATAGTCTATAAATTGCACAAGCAGCAGGGCATTCATTACAGTGAAAGATCGTAAGGATGACTTCCCACACAAACCCCAATACTGACTAATCAACCCATCCAAGAATAATATCGGTAGGATAAGCAAGAATATTCTCGAAAGTGCCTGCAAATACACCAGAAATGCTTTAGGAATCAACCAGTGGCATAATACCTCTGACACCATTAATTGGTTCACTAAAATAAATGAGAAAAGCGAATGATCTTTTTTCCAAATCAATATTTTTGACCGCTACCCATCCATCACTGAGAAGTTGCTAATGGATATGATAAACCTGGCCAATATTTACTGCTCCATAAACAAAGATCATTAAACAGGCCCAAAAAACCATCCTGTTCCATGAAGGTTCCCTGTGGACCAACAGTAGCAATCCTGATTTTAGTATTGTCATGGGTGCATTTGATTCAGCAGAAATTTGTGAACTAGTTGGTATTTTATTACTTTGGCATCTAAGGTTCATCTTCGACATTAACAACACCGGCCTCTATAGAGATGATGGGATTATGCTCCTATGCAAATCAAGCACATAAAAAAATGACCACCCTAAGAAAAAACCTAATTAAATTCTTCAAAGACCACTACCACCACCAATGCTAAAATAATCAATTTCCTGGATGTAACATTTGACTTATCTAATGGGCTTTATGAACCATATACTAAAGATTTATACAACCATAGGTACATCAGAAAGCAATCTAACCATCATCCTAGAATATTAAATAATTTACATAAATTCGTCCAATTTAGGCTGTCTACCAAATCTAGTAATAAGGACATTTTTGACAAACATAAAGGTAGAAGCACTACAACATAGTAATCATAAAATTAACCTTGCCAATAGCAATAATGATGTCAACCAACCAAAACCTTGCTAATGCAATATAATATGGTTTAACCCACCCTTCAACAAAAATGTCAAAACTAATACCATTTGGGGATTTAATCCATAAGCAATTCAATGTCAAAGTTAGCTACAGTTGGGCCAAAAACATCGACCAGTATATATCACAGCACAACTGTTCCACTCTAAAGAAACACTTCAACAACCTACAAAACAGCAACATCCCCACAACTATGGAATGCAACTGCTGAAAAAACAAACCCTTCCCATTAAATGACAGATGTATGACCAAATTGTTAGTCTATAAAGCTGAAATCAAATATAATGACAAGGTCAAGTTTTATGTGAGCTCTACAGAAAATCATTGGAAATCATGCTTCTCCTACCACCAAATGACATTAGTCAATATGGATATAGTAACCGCACTGCCCTCACTAATTTTTTTTTAGAAACTGAAAAGTGAGAATAAAAACCCAACTATCAACTGGTCTAACACTTTCTCCCCAGCCCCTCAACCTCTGACGTCTTACTCTCTGGGTTGAGGTGTCTACTCGGTCCTAACCAAACTTAAGGGAGTGGCCGTAGGTCCTATGAGCATCCGTAGATCATTCAACCGGTCCGCTGGTTTAATCCTGCTTGCTGCCCACGTTGTGATATGTTTGATCCAGAAAGCAGAACTGATGTCCGTCCATTCATGGTCAACTGAGGATGTAGACATGGCTGAGAAGTCTGCGCTAAGAAATTTAGAATGCAACAAAAAAGAATTATTATCTGCAGAAAGCCAGACAAACAACGATTCAATGGTTGAATTGTTAATGTCTTTTATATAGCAGAAAAGAATAGTAGAGAAAAGAAACGGGTTACAGTAAAGAGAAGTATTTGATGTAAAACTCATATACGGGATTCTAGACAGAGAGTGTATTGTGATTAACTTGTAGTTAAATCGTCTCAGAACGATATATGACTCTTGCGATAGACGGATAAGATTTCTGTGCGGGGCTTAAAGTTTATAGTGGTGTTCCTTCTCAGCAGTAGTAACAGCAGTAGTAACATTCGTGGTAGCAGAAGCAGCGGTACTTATATCAACAGTACATGTTAGCGGACGCTTCGTTCCAATCTCTGACGTCACTTCCTTTCCTCCTTGAGTCTCCAACTTGACTCTCCACTGTCTCTAGCCGAACTCCTGCTCTGGCTAATTCTCTTCTCCAGTCTCACCAAGAATTTTCTCCGGTCTCTCATGTAGCACCATGACCCGTAACGGTCAATATGGGTGCCCATGCGCTTGACAGCATGCATGCAACGATTACACACCGACTGATTGTGGCCTCCCCTGTCTCTCTCTTCCATCTGCCATTTTTCCAGCATAACTACGCATTTATATAGAAAAACCCGGCTGGTCATATCCGAACTTCGGCCCCACCACCTCGCACGCGCTCATCACGAGGTTCTGGCTGCTTCAACCAAAATCATGTGAATTCTAAAGGTCCTTCTTGCTTACTCAGCTCTATTCAACGTTTTAACCAATAAAAATTATTTCGACCATTTCCATTGTCTTCTAATGACCCAAATCCAATGGGTACAACTTCTGCCCTAGATCAGATTTCCCATCAGTAAACAAAATGCTCTGATCTAATTTCACTATTCAGATCTAATTTCGCTACTCAGATCTACTCCAATTTCAATAAAAAGAAATATACGCGCGCGCGTTTCCCAGACTCTCTCTCTGTCACACTGGGAATGCATGACAAAAGCTTCAGTGGGAAAGGCAACAGATGTAACTTATGTATTTCTGAAAATTTCTTGATCCTAAAAACTATGAACAATCCAAATCTCTTAAAAGAAGTGAGTTAATGAGCACCTGCTTACCTAGAAATAAATTTCTACTCAAGCACAATGACCCAAATTAATATAGTCTAGCCAGGCCCAGAGACCACAAATACCAGTATTGATATTATTAATTATTTTTTTTATTAATTTTTTACTAGATTATTTTCGCTATCTTTACTATATAACTATTGTTACTGTTATTATTAGACTGTAATGCACTTAACATTTATGCTAATTTATTATTTTCGTCATTATATTATTACTATCTTTACTATATAAACATTATTGCTATTACCTTACTTTTACTTTTAGTCCTGCCACCAGCAACGTTTTTATTATTATCATTTAATATGTTTATTATTTATATGTTTTTATTGTATTTTAGTTTATTTTATTTTTATTTTTATTATTGTTATATTAGTATCTTAATTTTATTTTATCACTGTATATTTTATTAATATTATTAATTTTCTAATTTTTTTATTGATTTTCATTAAAAATAAATATAGTTACACTCTTGATTGCCAAACATTTTTTTTAATAATATATATATAAATAATCATATGGATAAATATAGGTAATAAATATATATATATAATGTGGACACTGAAGACCTGAAGATTCTGTTCATGCATGAAACAGATTGTGTTCATATCAGTGTCCACACTTCTTATAATTGCACACACTCTATACTGGATATTTAGCATTTTTACCTTAATGCTATATATTTTAACATTCACACACAAAAAAAAAATATTTTCCAACATTTGGTCATGTAACATATGAAGCTAAAGTTAGCATATCTCAAAGCTGTATTAATTTTTTGTCATAGTTAGAACTCAACTTCTATTTCTTGAAATAACTTATAAAGTAAGATGTGAAATAAAATAATGTACAAAAAATTAAATAATACTTATACACACTTGCAAAATCATTTTTATATATTTGGGTTCACTTATATATATATATATATATATATATATATATATATATATATATATTCTTGAAATAAGACAGTATGAGGAACATTTTGTAAAATCTGTAATGTCCATTTGACAAAGTAGATGTGTTATTTCTAAAGCTTCAAAACAGACCAATTAAATCTGATTGGTTAAAAAATGAATAATTAAACTCTGACTGATCCGAAAATTTATAATTAAACTTTGATACCAATTATTAGTTACTACTGAGAGATGCTATTTTAATTTCTTTATGAATAAAAAATAACTGCATCATTTATATTTTTTTATCATCATGATTAGAAGACAATGTAAGCACTGAGAAAAAATATTAAATTAGATTTTTGTTTGCACAGCTGATATGGTTTGTGTCGACAAAAATTGTTCTGTCTATGTCATTGTTTTTAAGCCACAGTTGTGTATTGAAATATTCTGATTGGTTGACAAGTTTTTGATCTGGATCAGTTAAAACTTCTCCAACTCCAAATGCTCTTTGTGCTGTGATTGAAATAGCAGGGATCATAATGCAGTTGCAGGGAAATTTTAAACATTTCATTTTGAATCCTTTTAAAATTTTTTAATTATGAAGACTGCAAAAAATGTTAGTTATTTTGAAGCAGTATCCTGTTGTAAGTTAACTCAGAAACTCTATCACCTTATTGTGTAACAGATATCAGTATGGAAAATGAAATCAGTAAGCAGAGGACTAGCCTGTTGCATTCACTTTTGAAGTAATGCCCTAGGGAATGACATGAATCCATCTTGCATTCCCCCTCATCAGCTATGGGTTAAATGACAGTGTAGAATGGGCCCTTGCGGCTTGGCTCACAACCAGTTAAGGAAAACTCTTGAATTCCAAACCGCGGAAAAATCAATGGCAAACTACTCTACCTTTCCCCAAATGCATAGTAATTCACAGATAATAAACAAAAGAAATCTGTAGAGAATCATGGTTGCCTAACATCCTGAAAGGACATGGCATTAAATAATCTTTGTAAATGTAGAAATTATCTAAAAGAAAAAATGAAAATGTTCAATTTTTCAATCTTGCATATTTTTTTCTTTTTGTTTTTTTTCACCCAACAAAAGCCGTGTTTTCCCAGATAAAGAAACAATGATTAATGGAACATTAGATATTGCTTCATTAATTGCTTCTAAAAGCCCAATTGCTGTCCAAGGAACCAAAGTAAACCTGATTTACTCCAGAGATCACTCAGTCCCTGAAAGTCTTCAGTACATTGTAAGTCAATTTGCTTATATTTCTCTCTAATAAATTTATTTAAAAATTCTCTTCTGAATTGTTTATTTTCTTACATTCTCAGGAGAATGAGTGTAATACTTTTTTCATTCGCCTAAAACATTAAAAATATTCAAGCATACACACTTTATCAGTAACTACTCTCACTTATGCATAATGCATTCAGTTTTCCTATAGAACTTAATAAGTATCATTTCCATTGTACATACCAGTAGAACCGGTTGAAGAGTCTTGTGCCACTCCTCAGTCTATGATATGGGACCCCCACTCTATATCATCTCAAGTTTCCTATGGTAGTATCCACATAAAATACAAATTTTATTGTAACCTAATTATGTGCAATAATAGATTATATGCAATATAGGTGAACAATTCAAGTAGAAAAATTGAAAATAAATACACTAGAATTAGATATGCTATAATAGTTCATTCCATCTTAAATTGACAATGTTTTGTGGCAATTTTTAACATCAACATGAGATTTTTCTTTTTAAAATGTCAAATTTTAACACATTCAACATTATGAATAAAAAATATAATGAATAGTGTTTTTTTGAGACTTAGCATGAGCAAAGCAAATTCACAGATTTGGATGAAAAAAATCAACCCCGAAATGGCATCAAAATCCACAGAAATGTTTTCATCTTTAACAGTTGTGTTTAATTTAATTTGTAATGTATATAAATGTAGGTAGAAAAAAAGCAAAAGTTAATACACTGCCTGGGGTCCCCCAATCAGGCTTTGCCAAATTGGGGTTTTTGTGGGGTTGTATACACTGGCCCTGCATACCAGCATGCTCACAGCATTTAAATTGTTGTATTATGGGCTTTCTCAGGTGTCTGTCATTGTACTTGATAACCTTCTCAGAATTTTAGCCCAAACACTTTATTCAATCTACATAGGTAGATTGTTCTGATTCTGCTTTTCATGCTTAGTTGTCACCAGTTTTAATTACTTTGTGTTGCTTGTTCATTTCTTTACTGAACCAGACACAGGAAATGATTGTTAGTTTCAATTCAAAAATAAATCAGCTTGTATTGATAAGGAGAAATATTTTTATATTAGAATAAATCTTTTTTTTTAAATGCATGTAATCTGGATTTTGCTAGTTTGTTTATTTTTACATGATCAAATTGTCAACTAATAAACTGCATCTGAAAGAGAATTATTGCTTCATCCAGATCACCAGTCTTTTTCCAACAAATCTTATCCTTTATTTCTTTTAAATTTGATATTTTTCAGTTTCTCTCAGAAGTCAGATAAGAGTTGTGCCCCTTTCCTAATCATACCGCACTCATATATTATTATTATTTTATTTTTTTACAATGATGTTCATCTTTTACAAGGCCCAAGAGCCACTCGGAGAAGCCACTGGGGAAGATAACCTTAGACTTAACAGGTTAAGATCAGGAAGTTGGTTCCACAAAGCAGCAGTTCATCAGAAGAAGCTGCTCATCATAAATAAATAATTATGAATAGCCTAATAGTAAACTCTATCATTACATTATCTTTTTTCTCTTTAGGCTAACTGGAATCAAGTGATGCTGCAAAGTGAAGATATTGTGAAAGCAATGACAGAAAAGCCACCCGTGTTCTCTAAACTCTGATTCATCAACAGCAAAAGAAGTCAAAAGTGAAATCAAGTTTTGTTTTGACAGTAACAAATTGAACCTTTTTGTCTTGCTTAATGGAATTTAAAATATGAGTTTGGGCACAAAACACATAGCTCTTAGAAGATCTTGATTCTCATAAAACCTTCATTAAATAATTAATATTAATTTAAGATGCTAAAATTTACTTTTAAACTAAAAAAATCTATTAGTGACTCCCAATTCCAGTTGGTTAATAAATCAATTCTCAATGGACCACATTCTCTATAAATTAGGAATTGCAGAAAATTGTTGCATGTAGAGATTACCAATATACAATTATATATGTATATCCAGATATTCCATTTTCTTCAAATGTGAAAAATTTTAATGTGGTATCAAAACAAAAAGCCATAATTTGTTTTGATAGTGAAATTGTTACAAAATAGAAAAAATAAAGAATAAATGGTCAAAATGGTGATATATTAACCAACAATACAAGTGTTTGGTTAAAATAAAAAATAAAAGAAATAAACAGTTTTTCTTTTATGTGGCAGTGAATGAGGCTCAATCTCCACACAGATGAAAAGAGACGTGAAGCACCAAACACTGAGAATACCATGAGTGGAACATATTAGCAATGGAGTTTATAAAATAGAAACAAAAAGGACATTTATACTTAAGAGATAGTTAACATTTCTAGGGTACATAATGAGGAAAGAGGTCTCGGAAAATTTGATACTTACAGGATAAATTGAAGGCAAGAAGAAGAGAGGAAAACAACACATAATCTACCTAGGTAAATGGATGGCGGAGCAAGGTTTAGGAGAGATAATAAAAAGACAAAATTTATTAAGAGCTACAAAGGACAGGAAATTATTGAGAGCTATGATCACCTACAACCTGAAGAGACATGACACACAGGGGAAGAATAATGTTTTTAAACATTAGTAAGTATTTTTGTGTCACAATGTGATGCAAATTGACATGGCAGTCAAGAAACAAAAGAACATTTGTCTTTTTCAAAAGAAAAACTGATTGGAAATATTTGTTGGTAAATTATTCCTTATGAGACTTTACATAAAAACAATGTCTATAGACAAATTAGCCATAGAAATTATGGAGTTGGTAGTTGCTGAGAACTTTGAAGAAACTTACAAATAAACATCAGACACCACATCACTTCACTTTCCAATCTTTGCATTTTTCAATAAACCTAAAATAGAACTGTCAGAATTAGTCTATTCTGACATTCAATAATAAAATTTCTTTACATAGAAATAACCTCAGTCTGCTGATTGAAGTTCAAAGCTAAGAATAGCTAGCTTATCACATTTACAACAGAAATTTAAAGTGATATTTCCTAGGTAGGTAATGATAATTGTAATAATGTAATAAATGTCAAAAATTGTGGTTGATGTTTAGATTGCAATGATATTCACATAATGTTTAGAGAATTCTAACTGAAGTAACTTATTGATAGGCAGAAAGACACAGAAATTTAATAAAATAAATGATAAAGAGAAGCCCAATTCCAATATTATCACTAATTTCATAGAAAGAATCATTTGAAAATCATTAAAGCATACTTTTGTTAAATTCATCAAATTCAGGAAGATATTGTATAGGCATATATGATTAAATTAAATCCCCTTATAATGTATTGCTTTTGGCCTTAAACTCATAGTCATAATTATTCTTTCTGTAATCATCGATTTTTTGACATATGGCGTTGACAAAATAGAGTTGCATAAATTTTTAACGAAATATAAATCAATTTGTACATTGTTATTTATCAGATACTAATGGGTAAAAATATTCTTTGTTTTTCATTTTCAATTAACTTTCATCCATTTATAATAAATGTTATTAAAATGACTAAAATGAATGAAGTCTACTTCCAAATATCAAAGGCTTACTTTTTTAGGGTAACATGTCATGTCATTTTGACATATGATGTTCAAAAAGTTTTGCTCTTTCTCAAGTCTTTCAAATTATGAAACTGAAAAAACTTGTAATGAGAAATTTAATGATTGTGTACATTTTTTTCTTTTTTTTTTGAATAAACCTTCTCTATTTTTCTTGAATTTACTTATTCCTTCTAATTATGAAATTTCCTTTCCAAAATTGTTACATGACTACAGGGAAGAAACTTACTCTTACATTTATTTAAAGATTTCTATTATAAGTATTCAGGGAAGGTGAGGACAGGACAACATTACTGTCTGTTAATGTGAAAATGATGTGAAATATGTTAATGTGAAATAAGGAAGTTTTACATAACTTTTTATTTTCATGATTATTTATACCTACAGTATTTTTCATAAAATTCTTATAAAAATAACAATCCTATTATTTGAAACAGAATATAAATGTGTTCATAGAGAAGCCAATATTTAAAAATGTATTTTTTGTTTTAGTAAAATATAGGAATTACTTTATATTCTTTTTCCAAATAGAAAGATTTCCCTGTAGAATTTCCATAGATCTTGTATCAACTCAAAATATCCCATGAATTCATCTCATTTGTTTTTATCACAAAATTCCATCAACTTTTTGTCAGTGTAATAAAAATACAGAAAATGAAGATGCACACTCAAAATAATTATGGCATAATGAAAATAGATTTTGTGTTTCCATTCTTTCCCCATAAAATCTTAAGTTTCTTCTTCCTTTGCTTGCTTTCAGGTGAATTCTATTTTTATGAACCTTTAATTTACTCTTATCACCAGAGGCCAATCATGAGTCATTGTGATGTCCCTATGAAGAATGTGCTTAATGCTTTCCATGATCCATCACCCCAAATCAAATACAATGACACATCTCACAGTGGAGAATAGGGTCTTTATGATTACTGAGATGAAAATTTTCAATGCTTTTGAATGACACGCAAACATTAATATGTTATTCCTTTGAGTCAAACAATTTTTTCTTCATTAAATAAACAAAAAGATTATTTATTATTATTATCATCAATGCCCATGATGAGGTGTGATGTAGCACAGTAAAGTAGACATGGCAGAGCCCATCCCTCTCCAGGTCACAAAGATTACTCTGTTAATTTGTGGATAAAATAGCATTTTATAACAAATGAAAGAAATTTGTATATTGAAATGTACTTAAATTATCAATTCAAAAATCATAATAAAGTTATTTGCTTTCAATAAGCACTATTTTAAAAATTCACCCCAAGCAAAGTTATAATGCCACTAAGGGAATGAGAAGACTTCAGTGAGAAGAACAGGACTCAGGAAAACTGAAGATAGCAATTGACATTGAATTTAAATTTTTGAAAATTGTAAAATGGCAGGAAAGCAAGAAACTGGAAGAAGTACAAGAAAAGAAACTATTAGAGTAGAACTTGCATCTAGCTAATTCGACAGTAAAATAAGACCTAGTTCCCAATCTAGTATTAAATTCATCCAGTTGAGGAGAGTTCATTAGAACAATTGCCATGAAAATATTTACAGGAAAAGTCATGGCAGTGGAAAAGTAACTGAAGTTTAGAAGCCAGATCAGGATTGATAACATTACAGGCCCTTTTTTCAGATTTTGTTCAGAATCGCAAGATATATAGCAAGAGCAACAGACCAGATATGGCAGCAATATTCAATGCACAGATGTAGATTTATAAATGTGCAGGATAGATTCTAGCATGAGAAATTGTCTGGCATGATACAGTGAACCAACTTACGTAGCAATTGATTCAATATAATCACTTCACGTTAGTGGAAATCATGAAAAGAGTTTTTTTCCTGGAGGTTAGTATCAGCCATATTGATGGAAGGCAGAAAAGGTTGTTCTCTCTGGTGATTAAGTGATAGCAGTTTTGTTTTAGAGGCATGAAAATTTATAAGCCATTCCTTACTATAGTTATCCACTAACTAGAGGTCATTTTCAAGATCAGCTGCCAGTTTATCTTTGTTGAACATTTCAGACTTGCTACTAAGACAGGAGTAAATAGTTGTCATCATCACAAATACCTATAGTTGGGAATGCTGCTTTTTTTTTTTTTTTTTTTTTTTTTTAAGCTTATCACCCCAAGCAAGGCTGGAAGCCACTAGCATGCAAGGGGTTACAGAAGGTTTATTTAATAGATAAAATTTCATTGTTATTTTGGTGTATTAAGTAAATTTTGTGTTATATTTCTGTTGTCATTAAATATGTTATGCTGACAGCAAGCAATATGCCTAAAAATTCTCCTAACAACACGAATGAATAAATGAAGAAGACAATAAAATACTAAAACAAACAAATATAGAAAAGAAGTGAATTCTGCTCTGATTTGAACATCTGACCTAGAGATAACCTGGCAAGTGACCTATCCACTGAACCAGTATTCCTCTACTTAAACAACATGGTTAAAATTAATATGTAAATGCTAAGTCAGTGTGCACAGATTCTACATTTATTTTAGGCAGAGAGTTACAGAATGGCACTTTAATCCTTGGCAGAGCACATGGGTACTAACCTATACAAAAGAGGCAAACCATATGTCATTTTTATATTTTTTAAAAATTCACATGAAAATTTAATAGTACTTTTGTTAAAATATACCATCAGTTTTGACAGTATGGGTAAACTACTTATTTAAGAAAGAAAAATTTTTGCATACAGATTTTTTTTAAATTATTATTTTTTAAATTTATTTTTCCAGAACAACAAAAAATGCCTTCCCTCTAAGATTAATAATTTAATATTATTTTCGTGTTTATAGTGCGAAAAGTAAGACGTATTATCTTTATAAACTCGTAACAATAAAATAATTTTAATTTGTTATCTTCATGTTCAAATATGTATGAATAAAAGCTGATTGGTTGTAAAATGTCCATTAATAACAGGATGAGGAGCTAGTAATGATTTTGCAAGTTTTGTCAGAGAAAAAACCAACCTCCTCTTCAATTAATTGTTTTTATGGCATTGCTTTCAACAACAATCTTGTATATTTGTGAATATGTCTATTTGTGTTTTGCTTCCAATGCAAATCAATAGACTACTTTACAAATGTCAAGGTTCATTAAGACTAACTTTTCATCCAAAATGTCATGAACATTATTTCACTTTCAAGGCCAGTTAAACACACAGCGAAACAAAATAAAGCAAACACTGGTGAAAATGGAAATATTTGTCCTGAAAAATTGTTGAAAACAATGAAAGGCAATTTGAAACCCGCAACATAATTAAAAGTTGAAATCAATGTCAATTTTGTATTATCAAATCATTATTACTTAATCATTAAAATTATTTACCTACATCTAAACACATCATCTGAGTTAGGAAATGATTGTAATGAAATTGAAATTTTATTCAACTTTGAACATTAATGAGAAATTGCATTTATATTTTTGATCTCTCCTATATATTTTTATATTACACCATTCCCATGTACAGACAATTTATGTTTGTATTTGTCTGTTGGCATCACTGTCTAGAACAACAATATAAAACAATGAATAATTACTATTTATTAAGCTTAGCTAATCCGGCACAAGGTCATAAAAATAGAGCACTTAGTTGTGGTCATAATGTTTTTTTTTGTTTTTTCTTATTTTTTTATGATGTAGAGGACTAACTTTGGTGGCATTTGTACAAACACTGTCATCGCATAATACAATTTGGTGATATAAGTTTCAGGTTGTTTTCCTTCCATGTGATTTTTTTAGATTTCAGAGTTAAAGGACACACCCATCCACTATGGTATGGGCAATGCAGCTATATGATCAAGCAATGAATAACTGCAATGTCATCCAACCTGTTTGAGGCAGCATTTAAATTTACACTTGAATAGTCAGGTGTCATTTAAGATAGTGCTGTTTCCCCTGATGTCATTAAAGCAGAAATTAGAAACAAAATCACCCAAATTCTGAAACCTTATTGGCTTATGGTCAAATCACTCTAGGAGCACTGAGTACTGTACTACAATTTAAAATATATTTTAGCTTTAAATAACCCACAAAGGGTTCATAAGTTGTAAAGACACAAACTAATCAATCAATTCTGAAATCTGTCCTGATCACTCATCCATATATCCTCTCTATATCATTTCCGTTCATGTAAATTCCAGACCCAAATTGACACAACTTTCACAGATTTACATAGATTTAGACAAGATGCTTTCAAGTCCTTGAAGACATGTACCAACCAACCACATAAAATCATACAGGAAAAGAGGCAAAATCATGTCATCTCCATACACAATCCGTAACACTCCTTGTCAATCCTTAAATCCTCATAATTGTTTTTTTTAGCACATCAAGCAAGAGGAAATTAAATTTAGCAAATTTCAAGCACTAACTTTGTCATTTTTACTATTTCCTGTTTGGGGAAAATCCAGAATGATTTGTTTTACAAGAAGGATATTTTCTCTATTTCACAATCCATATGAACCCAGATAATTCAGTAGGATTTATGTTAGGAAACTTAACATGAATCACTTTATATTGTCTTGAACTTGCCATTCTTAAATACTTTTGCTACATAGTATGAAGCTCTATCCTCCATGAAAATGATGCTGTTTTTCTCCATATGACTATCACCGATTATTAGAAGTCATGAAGAATGGATATATATTTTTTTCTGAATAGTATTTTTTCTCCATATGACTGTCACCAATTATTAGAAGTCATGAAGAATGGATATATATTTTTTTCTGAATAGTATTTTTTCTCCATATGACTGTCACCAATTATTAGAAGTCATGAAGAATGGATATATATTTTTTTCTGAATAGTATTTTTTCTCCACACGCTACAGATGCTTTAAATAACAAATTTTTCAAATATTCTAATAAGCAAAAATCTGCTATATTTGAAACAAGATTCTTGGCTAAGCAACCTCCAAACTAATATTCATCTTTTAGGGAAAAAAATGAGCAAATGAAAACTCATTTAAAAGATATCAGTGCATTAAAACTGCAAGGTTTTGTCCATTTCTGAATTGCCCACTCTTTTCTTTGTTAAATATTGACCATTGAAAAAATGGCTTTCTTCTGCTTGCTCTGCTATTAACTGCCTTAAAAAGACTGAACTTGTATTCTTAAGCAGCAACATATGTTGCAACAGGACTTATTTTTTTTAGATTTTCTTATCACACAAAGATATCTTTTTGATGATTCAGGTTGACTTGAATGTAATTCAGTGATTTCTTTTCAATAAGGAATAATTTGTACTGTTGAAAGAGAACTTACCAAATTTCAATGCTATTTAGATATTGGTTCATTTAACTTTTGAATTGAATTTGAATATACGACTTTACAAAATTTTGTTAGGTGGAGTTATTTCCCTTAAATTTTCTCTTATTTTTTACTTGCCGTGTCCCTTCAGGATGTTGGTGATCATGGTTTGCCAAGATTTCTAATCCTTTGTAGATCTTCGTAAAATCTTATTTATTTTTTACTTTCCTTCCCACTCCCTGTTTTGCTATCCATTGCGTTCGCTTGTCCCCAGGCCTCATGAATTTAAACGCCCCACCAGGCTAGCATCCCGCTCCCACCCCTACACCGTGGAAACTGTTAGATGTAGACGTCTCTTCTACTCCAATAGCTTCATGTCTCGCACATCCCACCTATGGAACTCCCTTCCCTATTACTGTTTCCCTGACAAATACAATCTCCAAAGGTTTAAGTGTAGCATCAATCGACATCTCCAGTTGCCTTGATCTATCCGCTTCCCTTCTCCACATCCTTTCTTTTCTCATTCCTATCTGCTCTCGCTCTGGATCTTTTGTGGCCCCCTTGCCTTGATCGACCCACTGTCTTTCTCTTCTTCCTCATCCCCTCCATTGCCACTCCTATCTGCTCTTCCTCCAACCCTTCTTTAACCCCTTGCGCGATAGTGGCCTTGCTTGGGGTGATATGATTAAAAAAACAAAAAAAACACAAGCTTGGTTCCCCTCCTTTACCCTTGACATTCACAGGATATAGTGTCAAATTCTCAAAGCCCTATTTCCTCATTATGTTTCCCAGAAATGTTAACTGTCTCTATCTGATTCTAAGTATAAGTGTCCATTTTGCTCCCATTTTCCTTAAAATTCCCTCATTACTCACATGCTCTGACCCTAATATTCTTAGCATCCTTCTGTAGAACTATATATGACATAGCAGTTGAGCACATTTCTTTGTTTCTAACAAAATTTTATAGTAAATAAAATTAAATGTTAAATTTGAGTCAAATACTAGTGCCTATTATGTCAAGTCACTGTATATAGCTTACAAGGCAAACCCAAATCATTATAAGTATCACCTTCATTGCTTAACATTAAAAAAAGGTTACTTGGTTTATCATAAAATCAGATTTACTGTTTTCTTCTATGATCTCCCCTCTTTATCCCAGTATCCATTCTCTCAGAACATTTTATTTTTCTCAGAAATCAACTGTCTTAGGTGCTTTTTACAATCTTTCATGGGATTTAAGAAAATTCTGTAAATACCAGAATAACTGCTAATCTGAAGAAACAGTATCTACAGAAAAGGTCAGATGAGTGAAAATTTAATAATAATAATAATTTTTAACAATTTTTTTCCTGGTAATTAAAAAACCTGTAGTCATGCATTATCCTGATTGAATATTATGCCTGTTCTCCTAACTAATTCCAAGTGCTTTTTTGTCCATTCAGTTGGCATAATTGGGTGCAGTACTTATTTGAATCAATTGCTTGGTTTTTTTAAAAGAGTTCACAGTAGACTACTTCCTTCCAATTCCATAGTAGATACAATATCATTTTTAGCTAATGGTTGGTCTTTGGTACAGTTAGTAGTGGTTTATTTCCTTTGTCCTATGATCTTATATTTTACAATGTTGTAATGTATCCACTTTTCATCATCACAATTTGTTTAAAAATAGACATTTAAGTAAAATTCAGTATATTTTTACTCCACTTATATGGAAGCTACATATCAAAGTAACAAATATAACCAAGATGGTGCAAATGATTTTCTGTGCTTCATTGGTATATTTTGAGTATATTGGTTATCTTCTGCGTCACTGATTATTCTGAAGTACTCCCACCATTTTTTTGCTATCAGTTTGTCTACCTGACCATTATTATTCAGTGAGAAATCTTCATCACAAAATGCTTTTAATGCATTCAATCATTCACAGTATCTTCTCCATAACCAGTGCAAATTTATTTGTACATTTTAACCACATTTTTTAACCTTTCTGAAAATAAAAGAAAGGCAAAACATCTAAAAAAAATGTTGCTCATTTTCTTCCATTTTTAATGTTAGAATCAATAAATAAAAATATGCTAATTTTGCCAGGTTTGTTTAAAACCTGGCAAAATTAGCATACTAACAGAAGCACACTAAACACCCCTAAAACCATCTAGCAAAAAAAAAATGAAAAGAAAGGAAAACCTTTTTTAATGATCTATATATGAAGTTGGTGCTGAAAAGTCTTTGGTCTAACAAAGAAAATCTGATGTTTGGCCATCTGGTTAGAATTTCTGAATTGGATCAGGCCAATAACTTTTCTGCACCTCTTAATTTCAGAACTTATACTGAGAACAAATTGCTTGTAAACAAATAGAAAATGAGTTGAATAAGTACACAAAAATAGAAAGGGGCTTAAGACATGGGTGTATTTACTCATCCTTTACATTGAGGCAATCCTAAGAGAATTAGAATTACTACTAGGATTTGCTCTTGTAGACACAATCTTAAGAATAGAAGTAAATGACACTGTGTTGATGGCAGACACAGAAGGAAAACTATAGTACGCCCCCACCCCCAGACAAGATAGCAAAGAAAAGGAAGAACTAAAAGTATAGGTGTTAGCAAGAAAACAGCCCAAAGATACTACAAATGTTAAAATCAAACAAATACAAAAGTTTAAATATCTGGGGAAGTGTTTTAACAAAGGATGGAAAATGTGACAAAAGATGCATTGGAATAGCAAAAGAGGGCAGAACAGGGAGAGAGGGAGAGATAGTAAATACAAACATTACTAAGAGCTAAGGATAGTAAGCTGTAGATAGCCATGATTGCTCATATTTTGGCACATGAAAGATGAAGATAAAGAAGAAGGTCGCTCATTGTTTACTGGCCTTTCGTAAAAGTGTTGCGAATAATCTTGGCTTCATTTTTTCTCTGATTCCTTTTTCCAAACCATTACATCAGTTACAAAGATGAAGAATTGTAATCGCAGCCTAAATTCTCAATAAGCAGAGTTCTCTCTCTCTCTCTCATCACTATTTGTAACTGGCTTTTTTTTCTTGAATAGTCATCTCCAAATAAGATAATGGTAGCAATCTGTTTGGTCAAAATTCAGTCCCTTGGTGGTGAGACTGGATAATGTTATATGGAAGCTGTGCTCTACCCAGACCACATGCACCCCACCCCACCACTCTCGGCCAACAAGATTCAAAAGAATGCAGAGCATTACATTTGGGGCCAGCCTGCTACAGGAAATGCCGGAAGTTTGTCAGTGTTGTCAGCCAACCGCCTCTGGGGCTCCACTCCCGCATGTTCTGTCTGGATTTACTTCCACAGCTTTTTCTGTGTTTGTCGCAAGTCAGTTGGTGTTTAAAATCAGGGCTTTCCTTTTCCTAGATGGACTCCTCTCCCGATATGACGAGCTCCATCTACCTGAAGCAGTTGATTATGAGAACATAGTGGTCCATTTTCACCCCTTCTTTGACTTGGACAGTTATCAGAGGCTTTTGAGATGTATGCCATGGGAACCTTTGGGAGTTTGCACCCACTACCACCCCTGTCTGCCACAACCTTTGGAACATAATGTACATACATTAACACTGCATACATTTTTAGAAGCTCCCACAAAAATAACATTTTTTTAAAATATATATAACGTTAGATAAACAAGTAAGCAAGATAATTTACAAAAGAGTCGTACATAAATAAATAAACACAAGTATCGAAAAGATGGCAAAAATAAAAATAAAAACGGGATGTATGAGATTATAAAAACTTCAAAGTATTGATCAATTTATAAAGTCCTACAAAAATTTAACGTTATTGTACATCGTGATCAAGATTTCAATTTGGTAAAAACTCTAGATGAAAGACGAGAGGAGTAATTCAATATATCCCGGATGCTGCAACATCCGGGTGATTAAACATCAGTCGTCACCGGGTAAGTGATGGAAAGATGAATAATTCTTTCACAGTATCTTGACTGCTATTTATAGTGTAGCTTTTTTCTTTTCTTACTAAAGCCACTATCCCAGAAATTTTTCTATATACTTTCTTTATCTATTTTAATTTTAGTATGTACTTCTGTCTAAAGTTGGTTGCTGAAAGACATACAAATTTCTTTACAGCACATGTGATCAGTGTTGAAAAGATTTAGTAGACAAGCCACACTTCTCTGGAAGATGTAATCAGTTTATCAGTATATTCGTTTCCTTGTTAACCGACACAGTATATTTCCGACTCTTCACATGTTAATTTTTATATATTCTCATTAATTCGGTTCTCTTAAATCTCTCTCTCACCGCATACACACTCACATGAAGACCTGCCTGACCTCTCAAGCCACTGATATTGAATTAAGTCCATGTTTCTTCCTTGAATTTGACAAAACTCAATAAATATCTATCAGTCTGTGTGGCTATAGACGCTAACCAACTCTTAGTTGGTTAGCGTCGTGTGCACTCTCCTAAGGAATATGATGGTTTTCTAAACGTAGCTTGGATGTGGCACAAGGCCGAAAGTATGGAGCACCCAATGAGGATCGAACCCACTACTCAGTCGGAACTAATCAAGCGAGACAAGCTTACTAACCATTACACCACATCGAAGTACCCCTGTCCTAATAGATAAGATAAATAGAGATTTAATAATGGATAAAATAAATGTTATTGTTATCTAAATCACTTGGTTTTAAACAATTTATTTAAAATGAATTAAAAATTATCTGCTCATTATAAAATAAAAAATCTACTCATTTTTATAACAATGAATAAGGTAAAATGTTCAAATTTTTATATCCATTGCTTAATATTAGCCACTGGTTATTATTGTTATCTTAGAAACATTGTCCCAAAAAATGATCACCATAAGTTGCTTCTTCGTTCACTCACTCTCTCTCTCTCTCTCTCTCTCTCTCTCTCTCTATATATATATATATATATATATATATATATATATGGAGGAAGAGTGCTCATTATTGGAGGAGATAGAGTCTTTGAACAGAGAGGAATATTTCCCCTTGTCATCACTTAAATAATTAATAAGAAACGTACGTTGGTAAGCAAACTTGTATAAATAAAAAAAATACTAGCCAAATACTCCCTATATTATGTGTGTGTATGTGTCTGTAAGCAAATTATGCGTTCACCATTTCGCTACAGAAGAACATCCTCCTACAACATCTCCGCATTCCATTTGTTGTTGTTTTTTTGAGCATGAAACAATCAAAAAGTACAATTTATAGGATTTCGACATCCGTGATCCCTCATTATGTGTTTGTGCTTTTAAACAATATTCCTGTTCGCGATATTCAAATTTAAATCTTTTTATCGGAAACACATTTACTCCTTGTTACTTCGATTTCATTTCATTTATGCTTGATTTTGAAGTTTATTGAATGAATGCTTTAAAGTAAAAGGAATCCTTTGCTACTCTATCATTTTTTTAGTTCTTTTTTATGTTTCGACATTAAAATCGATGTAGTTTCTGTTTATCTCGATCACCAATAAACAAATAACTTAGGATAAGAAATAATCGGGAGGTGGAGTTACGCCACTTACTTTCCTAAAAAAGCGTCGCTAAGGAACGCTCCCATAACCTATAAATAGGAAGTAACATTCTCTGTCATTCTCTTTTTTAGGTATATTATTAGCCCAAAATGAGCAAATTTATAAAAACATGGTGTGAGGAATGTCAACATTGTCAGAAAGCAAAAATAACACAAAGAGTAAAGTTCAGCCATTTGAATTGCCTTCAAATTGTTTCCGATCAGTGCACCTCGATATCGTGGGTCCCTTAAGACCAGCTAAAAATCTTACTGACTCCTATTTCTCAGCTTATCGAAACTTGTTAACATGTATCGACAGAAGTACTCGATGGACGGAAGCGTGTCCTTTGATGGAAGTTTCAGCTCAATCAATTTCAGGAGCTTTCGTCAAGACATGGATATCCAGATTCAGAGTCCCCCTCCATGTCGTTACAGACAAGGGTAGTCAGTTCGAATCGGAATTGTTTTCAAATAATAGGTTTCCACGGACTGACAACGACATTCTACAACCCACAAACAAATGGATTGATTTAATGTGCATTCTGAAAACAGCAATTATTGCCAGGAAGGAATCATGGTTATCGGCTCTACCTATTTTTCTACTCGGAATCAGAATAACTCCCAATGAATCGAATTACTCGCCATTTACTACTGTAACAGGAGTTAATGCACAAGTCCCTTGGATATTAATAGACAAAGAAAATGAGGAAACTCAAATAACAAATTCACAAGTAAAGAATTTGACTAAAGAGGTGCAGAAATTTGAATCTGACAAACTATCTAACAGTCATCTGCATTCTTTACCGAATTTGTATGTCCCCAAAGACTTGAAAAATTGTAAGTATGTGCGGCTACGAACCGACAGGGTGCGAAAACCTCTGGAAGCTCCGTACACGGGCCCATTTAAGGTATTAAACCGCAGTCAAAAATTTTGGTTTGCACAAAGAAATAAAAACAAAAAGATAAAAAAGAAATAAATAAAAGAGGACAAAAAGTTATCATTCCTAAATGTAGGTAAAGAAAAAGGGATTGTCAAAAGAGTCATTTCTGGAACCAATCAAAATCAAGAACAATTCGGAAATTAATTCTATTATCTTAAAAATAAAAAATGGTAAGATAGGGACGGGCTGACAAACGGACCAGACCAGCCGCTGAAAAGAATTTAATCCGCTTCCAACGAGAGAAAAGTATATTTTAAACAGAAGAGAGAAACTGCAAACGTTTTTGGGTATAATGTAGATTAAAAAAAAATATATATATTATACTTTATTTGCCATATTTTTGCTACACGTGTTTCCGGTCTCGCGACTTTCATCAGGCAAAGAGTGGATATTTCCACATATTATTAAAAGGAAATAATTTTCCTTATGTTTTTCGATGTTTAACCATTGTCTTTTTTGTGTAGTAGTAACCCCAATGTTTTTCTTGGACTAGTGGCAAAAGTGTTTTTATACTTAAGAGGTAATAAAACAATTAGGATTAATCAGAGAAAGCGCGAGGAAAGATGTCTTCGTTCTTATCTTTTTATGACCCCTGTATCCTCTTAGATCTTGTTCCATTTTTGTGTATTGTGTGTGCGTGTGATTTTGCTAGTATGTGTGTGTATATTCCCTCTCCATACATACTGTCTTATTATAAGGAATCAGTATATATATATATATATATATATATATATATATATATATATATATATATATATATATATATATATATATGTACACACACAATTCCTATGTTGTGTAGGGTTCGTGTGTGTGTTTGTGAGAGGTCTATTTGTTTT
Source organism: Acanthosepion esculentum (assembly GCA_964036315.1). NCBI lineage: Eukaryota > Metazoa > Mollusca > Cephalopoda > Sepiida > Sepiidae > Acanthosepion > Acanthosepion esculentum. Next base: position 45,531,980 of record OZ038507.1, on the reverse strand, counting down.
TGCTAGTATGTGTATATATTCGTTCACCATATATATTGTGTTTGTTTCTTTCTCTCTCTCTCCCCCTCTCTCTCTCTCTCTCTGTGTATGTCTGTGTGATTGAGTGTGTGTGTGGTCCGACCAGTGTATTTGGCCATTATGTGTGTATGCTGTGCGTTTATGTGTGTGGGGTTATGATCTGTTTAGTACTGGTTTAAATTTGTTTATGAAGTTTTTTCTTGTATTTGTATGTAAGAATAATGATCTGTTTGATATATTGGCATAATTTTAAATTTACCTGGATTACATTTGTAGATGTGTTGTGATACAAAGAGTTTTCTGTTGTCTGGTAACTTGATGTTGCTTTTGTGAAGGGAAACTCTGTTGTTTAGTGCTTGGCTGATACCTATACATGATTTGTTGCATTTTGTGCATAAATCACATTTTTGAAGCTGCAGTTTAATTTTTTATTTATTGTGAATGTCGTTTTGGGGTTTTCAAAAGTATAGGAGTTTCCTTCTATAATGATATCACAAACCCCACATCTTTTTTGTTGCATTTTGTGTTGGTTAAAGTTGAATGAGGTTAATATGTGTTTGAAGGTTTTAGATTGGCGTTTGCTTTTAATTATTTTGGTTATTTTTAGTATATTTTCATTCTTGTTAAGTAATTTCTGTAAATAGTTCTGAATTGTTCTTGTTGTATGTTGAGACATATGCTAGAGTTTGTTCAACGTTACGTTTCTTTGGATTTCGTAGTTGGTAAAAAAGGTATTTTTACTGCTAGTTCAAAACCTTTGTTTATTAGTGTTGTGGGGTAGCATCGTTTTTTTTAGAGTTCTATGTAGTTATTCTAGGCGGGTTTTTCGGAGGTGTTTGTCGGTCACTATAGTGCAATATGGGATGGAAAAAGAAAACATAAAATACGACTGGGACCTTATTGCTTTACAGTCTAAATAGGCATAAATACTTCGTGAAAATGGTGCATCGAGAAATGCACAAATGGTTTCGATTCAACCATGTGCAAACTAATGGTACCTGCCTTTGAAAATGGCAAAAGTAATGTTACTTCAACAAACGTTCAAATGCAGCCAAATCGAAATTAAAGAATTAAACATATTTGGTAAGGAAAGAAAAATGATCAAATATGGATGTAGCTATTTCAATAAATCATGCAATGAATCTGAAAGGTAGTAACTAGCTTTCCACGTTTTGTTTTGTTTTTTGTTTTTTTGCTCGTGACCCGCAGTAATTTATGATACAATGCAATGATATGATATTAAATTAAAATAATAACAATAATAATAATAATGTATTTTTACATTGAACTAACCGTTCTTTGGGAAAATAAATTTCTCTTTTGGCTAATGAGCGAAAAGAAAAGAAATTATGAGAATTTAAGCATTGTCGACGAGAGCTACTGTAAATGATGGAAATGTTTTCAGCACATTTAATGCTTGATCTTATGTGGGTGGTTGGTCAATCTCTTTAAGGGTTGTGGTTTGTACTGCAACTATGCTGAGCGAATCTTTATTACAGTTTCTGGAAGATAGCGCATAATCTGGCATGATCAAGTGTTTGGACAAAGCCCGTACACTCAAATGCTCGATCACGATGACTTTTAACTTCGTGTTAGCACAACCATCGACGGCATCCGAACAGTTTTGTCTACTCATTTGCACTCACAAGGCTTGGGTCATCACGTGGTATGATTTTCAGACATTTCTCTATGGTACTACACGCTGGGATCGTCTCCGTAGACCGATATTATGAAGAAGTCACCTTCTTGACAAATCGATCGTGGTGAGATTCGAACACTGGCCTCATATTCGAAATGCTAACATTCTAAGCACTCAGCAACTCGGTTTTATATTGCTTTTCTAAATGGTGATGCCAACAAACGTGCCTAAGTGGACACATGCAAACATTCATTTACTTGCACATTGGGTGGGGTGGAGGTAATATAAAAATGTAAATGCAATTTCTCAAGTTAAATTTCACATTAATGTTCAAAAGTTTATTATTATTATAAAATTCAATATCATCACCATCATTTTATAACTCAGATTTTGTGTTTGAATGTGAGTAAATAATTTTAACGATTAAATAATAATAATAATAATACCAGGCACGACTCTCATGGTTTCTGATCTTGACTGATTGGAGGTGTTACATGTACAAGATGACTTTTGGTTAATGAAGATTGGGATACATTCAGTATCACAGATCTGCTTGTCAGTTACTTGACTTTAACCAGTTGGGTATATCCCAAAGGGAATGAAGCACTGTGCATATACTTTCATGAGCATGATGTCGAAAGAATTGTTGTTTATTTTGAGGGATAAGGCAAGTCAATGTGACTTGGGAAGTTACATCTAGATGCTTTGAAGCGCCCTCAATCGAAAAACAGACTGGATTACCCAACCTGGAGGTATTTCTAACAGAACCCCACCTGCATGCGCTGCATTTATCAAAATGTATCACTATATAATGTACGTCTGGCTGTGATACATTTGGCTGGTATATTCTTACCAGACTGGTTGCCATGATGGGTAATACTTAGTTTAGTAGATCAGCGTTATTTTATCGGCGTGCTGATCTCTGACTCAATAATAATAATAATAATAATTATAATAATAATTATAATAATAAATTATCATTCACGTCATAACTGCAAGCAAATAGCGAATGAATCATAAACCAGTGATCAAAGAAAACCTATTTTCTAAACGCCTCCACTGATACAGTTTAGAACTGAGACAATAATTTAAGATAGTTTCTGCCTTAACAATAAAACAAAATTATTGATATGAGACTGTGAAGACTGTTACGATATCAATGGACGCGCGATGGGAGCAGCTGTAGTTGGCCGATGCATAACACCAGCTACTGCTATTCTCATCTCTAGTGCACTCCGATTTGCACAAATCGAGTACTGAATTTACAGAAGTCCACCCAAACAGTGCCTTCATTGTTGTCAAATTAAACTTTTATGTAGACAAACAAAGAAAGGGGTAGAAAACAAGGATGTGTCTTCTCACTGGATTTGTTTAGCCCCTATAGTGAGGTTATCCTAAAGGAATGGGAGACCCTATTAGGATTTATTATCGGTGGACACAATCTTAACAATATAAAATACACAGAAGAAAAATTACATGGCCTCCTAAACGTGGTAGTGAAGGAAAGCGAGAAGGGGCTCTCCACCGACTGTAAGAAAACAGAAAGTATGGTTGTCAGTAAAAGAAAAAACCCGAGGTGCGAACTACGAATTGGAGATGTCAAAATCAAACAGGTTTAAATATCACGGAAGTGTTTTAACAGGGGATGGAAAATGCGACACCAGCATCCCCAGGCGCATTGGATTAGCGAAATATGCATTGCAAAAGGTTAAACAACAGAAAAGAAACACGGCTGAACTGTTATCTGTTTTCTGGCATGGGAGTAAATGCTGAACAATGCAGGAGCCAACAGAAATGTTGTTCTACAGAAGGATACTGAGAATTCTATGGACGGAGCACATAAGAAACGAGGAAATTTTAAGGAAAAATGGAACCAAAAGGGACATATTCTCAAAAAGAGACGCCTGCAATTTGTGAGGAAATAATGAGGAAGAGGAGCTTGAACAATTCGATCCTCACATGGCATATCGAGGGCAAGACGGACAGAGAACGGGCCACCTACTTGGCGAGCTTGTGTGAATGGATAGAAGAACGGGGACGCCAGTCTTGGCAAAAGGACTACAGCGGATAGGAGGTTGTGGAGAGTCATAATCGTCCACACCATTCAAGACAACATTCTTCTTCTTCTTCTTCTTCTTCTTCTTCTTGACTTACCACGTGATCCTCGTGAGAAAGAATCGATTCTTTAAAAGTTTGTATTCCATATACATATAAATATGTACGTAAATAAATTATGTATTCATCCGGAGCTGCGAGAATTTAAAAGATTTGTGCGCCTATGTGGAAGCAGCGTAGCTAGAGCGAGGGGGACACTTTCATGGGGGCTGCACTTTTTAGGTCTCCTGTATAAGCATGTATATGCTTTACAGAAATAAAACTGGTTTAAATGTTGGGACACTACTCACAGTTGAAGGGCCTTTCCTATTTCGAGTAAGTTAAACTATGGCATATGTATTTAAGTGATTGTTATCTTGGTCGAACAATAGTCATTATCCAATGATGTATTCAGAGATGTTTTATCATTGTTGACAATGATAAAGCATTGTAAACGGGCCCAGGGTGCGTTCTTTTAATGCCGCAGCACCGCTGTGTGTGGGAGACACATCTTGATTTTATCATATAAATGTCATTTATTTTCCTTGACAGGAGTTCGTTTGAGGGTATGTATTTCTCTGTTTCATATTTTAAACCTTTTAATATTAATATATATATAAGAGAGTGTCACTGTTGTATTTTGTGGAGGGGGGCAAGCTCAAGGGCTGCCTCAGGAGGCACACACTCTAGCTATGCCACTTCTATGTGGGTCTTACTATTGTTTGTTTACTTTGAAGACTTCAGGAAAATCTGATGACATCCTCAGAGATAGCTATTTCATAAAACCGTACATCAATAATATTATACTCGCGAGTGATTACATATTTGTATGCGCCTATTTCCAGCTATTTATAGGCTATAAAACGTAAGTGCTATAGCCATCGATTGGGATCAGTGTGTGCGCGCGCACACGCACACACACATACACACACACACACACACACACATATATATATATATATATATATATATATATATATATATATATATATATATATATATATACGTTGGTTTAACATTTTTGTTTGTGCAAATAAATCTTATCCGCAAATAACTTAACCTTAGTCTATAAATAAGTGTTTGTATCAATCCTTGTGTGAATGCGTGAAAAAGAGAAAGTAGCAATTATTGTTTTGCGTTCATTAGTTTTACTTTTATCCTTTAATCTCACTGGCCGACTTTAATCCGAACAAAGGGGAATTCCATTCGTTATTCTCTTTTATCTTCCTAGCAACCAGACGACAACAATCAAATCAAATGTCAGCATTTGAAGATTTCCCCGGCGGATGATAACAATTATAAAAATAGCATATATTTTTTAAATTTATTTCTCTATTATCTTGGATTAAAACAACCCAAATGTTGTAAACAAGTCAATTTTCGTGGTAAATTATTTCAGTCAGTTAAGGACAACGGTTACTAGAAATGGAAATTACAACAGAAAACTCGTTTTCTCAATTTAAATCGATAATGAAACTTTTTTTCTTCTTGTTATCATTCTAAGAAAAATTAAAACATTTTTTCCACGAAAATCCATCAATTGCAGGTCAACCCAAATATTTAGAAATACACTTAGCAACTTGTGTACTCATCTGTATGTACAGGTTTACATGTCATTTCAGTTAAAAAGAATACAGATACATAGAGACGGATCTCCCCCCACACACACACACACACACAAAAGAAAGAGATAATATATCAGATTTTATTATGCAATCAATGTTTTCCCAATAAAACCCGTATTAACCAACCAATCTAGGTAAAATTTTCACTATTTATACGATATATTCACCATATGAATTTCATTTTATAATATCTGTTTTATTAGGAATATTTACAATAATTTATTTGGAGTGTAAGATTTTTCATGAAATTTGAGTACTGTTCATCATTTGACTTTTCTAAATGCAAATTAATATAATTAATAATCGTAATTGTTCGAATGAGCTTTTCGCTATGGTGCCTAGTCTCTTTGAATTTAAGCGCAATACTGTAATGGCGATAAGGTTTCACCAATTTAAAGTTGAGTTGGCTAGATGTAGCCGTAAATTCTATGCTAACAGTTTCTTTTCTCGCACTTCTCGCTTGTGAAACTCCTTTCCGGTTCCATGCTTTCTAGCCAACTTTTAAAACATTTTAAATGCAATGTCAATCGCTATCTGCTATCTTCCTGATTGCTCTTCTTTTAGCAATGTTTCTAACTCTTCCACATCCACTAACCCCTTGTATCTCAGTGGCTTTATTGCCTTACATGGGGTGAATTCGATTTAAAAAAGATATATTGTAAATAAATAGATATAAGATTACACTTTTTACATTTCAGATATATAGAGATTTCTATGGGTCGTAAGAATGATATAAACCCAAAAGATACAAGAATAATGTAAATATAACGTATGAAAAGAAATAATAAAATAATGAAAAAAGAAACTGGCAAAACAAGAACAATAAAAATTGCTTTCAGAATTTATTACAACGTTTCGGTCGTTGTACGCTCCGGCCTTCTTCAGGTGGTTGGAATGTCGAACTGAACCCTTTCTTTCGCTCATTGGGGTAGACTGTTCTATTTCCAGGTGCCATATCTAATGGATGTCAGTTATCAGTTATCTCCTGTTAATTCTCCTCTCCAATGACGAATATATACATGGAATACTTTGAGGAAATGGAATTAGAATCTATATCTCTAAAGCCAACTCTATGTTTAAGGTACGTAGATGACACCTTCATACTCTGGGCACACCAGGAAGATGTTCAGTTTCTACTGGACCATGTGAACTCAATAAGACCTTCGATACAGTTCACCATGGAGAAAGAGTGTAACAACACACTCCCATTCCTGGATGTTCTAATATCTCGAACAGAGCATAGGTTCAAAACATCAGTATACCGTAAATCGACATTCACCGGACAGAACCTCAATTTCAACTCCCACCATCCATACAGCGTAAAGAAAGGGATCGTCTGCTGCTTACAACGCCGAGCAAAAGTCATAAATGGCGACCCAGAGACATTAGATAAAGAATTGGTCAGTATAAGTAGTACCCTACAACGTAACAACCACGCCAAAAAATCAGGCGTGGCTGACCACATATGGAGAGAAAAGGGAGATCACCGCTCTCTGTGAGATCATAGACAAAGAACATCATTGGAAAATTCGTAAACTTAAGGAATCAGCACATATGCTAGGCCCCAAAAAACTGGGATAGGCGGGTACAAGAAGAGGACAACACTCAGAAAACAGTCTGTCTGCCTTATGTGAAGAGGTTATCGGAGAAAATACAAAGGATCTGCGGTCCATATAACATCAAAAGCTGGACGACACTTTGCAGATATCTCTCCTGAGTAAGACCCCCCCCCATAGAGGAGAACATGACTAATGACTGTATGTACGCTATCCCGTGCAGCTGCGGAAAGAACTATAAAGAGGAGACAGGCCGTCTCCTTAAGGTAGGGCTTCAAGAACACCAGAAAGCTGACCACATATGGAGAGAAAAGGGAGATCACCGCCCTCTGTGAGATCAGGTTGAGATCATAGACAAAGAACAACACTGGAAAATTTGTAAACTTAAGGAATCAGCACATATGCTAAGCCACAAAAATCTCCTGAACCGACGAAGCATAGAAATGAATACAATATGGGAACCAGTAATAAGGAGTGTCAGAGAAAAACGATAACAACAACAAAAATTGCAATATAAACTATTGTAAAAATATGAAATGATAATAGCAAAAATTGCTATATGAGCACTCGTAAAAAATGGTTGCTGAAGATATCAGGTTTATAATACCCAGAAACTCATACACAAATGTCCTCAAGGACACATGGTACATTGGATAAAGGCGTTAGTTAGATCCAGTGATAGGACACAAAGAATGTGAGTTCAATACCTGGTTAAGCCGGTGGAGAACTTGGAGAGGGGAATTAACAGGAGATATCTGATAACTGACCACCATTAGACATGGCACGTAGAACTAGAACAGTCTACCCCAGTGAGCGAAATAAAGGGTTCAGTTCGACATTCCAAGAAGGCCGGAGCGTACAATGGCTGAAATGTTGTGATAAATATAGCGACAAAGATGAGGACAATAGTCCGAATAATGTAAATAGTGTACATAATACCTCATCTCAGAAATATAGACAGTTGCTTTCAGAATGTTGCAAAAAAAAGATTTGAAAAAATATGAAAAGATAGACCATTAAGACAATATTTGAAGAAACTGCTCTTACAAATGTAAATTAATAGAAAAGAGTATTAAGAACTTTGGCTAAAGAGGTGAAAGCAACAAAACTACCAGCTTTCATCGCAAAGAGAAACGTATACAAAAAAAGTACGTGAAACAGCAGTTTTTGTGGAGCTACATTGGATGAACGTGTCGGTTAGAGGTTGCGTTCTTCAAGAAATAGTCAGCCAACACGGCTTAGAAGACAACAGTGGGGACGGATAATATTTTGGGCTGGTATTGAAGTAAAAAGTAAAATGTCAAGGATGGTGTCAAGATAAATATAGAGAAGTTTTTTGAGTAATACAAACCATGACCAAGAAGATCTAAATTAAAAAGTATATTAATGCAAGACAATACTCCTTCATATTCTACAAAGCTAACAAAAAATTTTCAAAGGCGCCAAATATCCAATAAGAAATATGTGGTCTGTCATTAAAAGTGATGTATATGAAAATTGGAAACACTATTAAAACAAACAATATATCTGGGAAGCAATAAAAACTGCTGCAACTAATGTTAATCATACCAGTAAAAAAAGAATAATAAAATCAATGGGTTAAAGGTTACTGTAGATTATAGAATGTCATGAAGTGCATATTAATATGTAAAATAATAATTTATTCATATATATGGGATATTGTGTTAATCAAATATGTTTCTATAGCTTTTGGATTTATAAAAAAAAAATATATCATACATCTATGGCTTATATCTTTTGGATAACGTTCCAAAAGTCATGTAAAGTGTCGCATCGTACCTTTACGTCATGGAAATACCCACACCTATATCAGTTGTGGTGTGACATCGGTGAGTCAGTGCGACTGTATTGGCTTGGCTGCTCTGACAAAGCAACACGAGTTATCAGAGTGTATACCAGGAATACCTGATAGAAGGAATTACCGGCCACCGTTGTCAGATCAGCGGCCTACCAGGTGTTGATGAACACTTGGTAGTCCGGAAGCATATAGTTATAGCGATTTTCCAAGCGTAGCTTAGATGTGGCACAAGGCCGAAAGTCGGGGGCACCCAGTGAGGATCGAACTCACTACTCAGTCGTAATTGTTCTAGCGAAACAAGCTCGCTAACCATTATACCGCTTCGAGGTACCCAAAGCATATAGTTATAATGGTCTGCAGAAACAAACAGGGGCCACTGTCTCAATACACATCTACATTCAATGGAAGAGCTAACAGACGCATATGCAGCAGTTCAGTTTCAGCGTTATTTAGTCTGCATAAGATATGAACGCAGAAGACTCACCAGTATACCCCTGTTAATACCACGACACATTACAGAGCACCTCATATGGTGACTTCGCTAATTGGACTCTAGAAAACTGGCAACATGTGGTACGATGAGTAAAATTGCAGTTGTTTCGGTCTGATAGTAAGGTTCGGGTGTCGCATAACAAGTCAGAAATGGAAGATGATTTAACGTAATACGCAGCATGCACCAAATCTTAACATTCTCATTTCTCATTGCCTCCTATCGAGAGGAAGTTCTAATCTGACACAGAAAATGAAAAGACACGCTGTACTCGTGGCACTAGCAGCCAACTACAGCGACTCGGAAAAACACAGCTTCTTGAAAGTGACTAAGTCCGTTGGGTTTAAATTCAGGAACGAACTGAAGGCTTCTAATTTTGATTTGTCATTAGAAAGAAACGTTCTAAACGTTCAGACAACGTGGTTCAACAGATCTAGGACATCATCGACCATGATCCCGTATATCTCAATGTGATGTACGAAAATATCAAATATGTGTCCTAGGTCATGGTGAGAAGGCAATACATAGTAAATGAAGTTCGAGGAATCCGATATGCCTTGATTCTTCTCTAAACACTCGCAACCAACGGAGGCCTCCCCCGGTGATGGCCAGCACTTTCATGTAGTCTATGATTGTACTGGGCGTTATATGCAACAAGGGCCATTCTTATAAGTTATCAGGGCCAATTCCACCATCTACATCGAGGTACCAAGTATCTGGGTAGATCAACTGGCCCAGAAGTCATACGTGACACCCTGCTACCTCCCCTACACACAGAGCTAAAATGACACCAGATTGGCTTGCCAATAATTTTTACGATTATTTCATATCCAATATATAATATAGCTCTATTAATTTTAATTCCCTAAGTCAGAGGCGTCATCGAATGGGATAGCAAGATCAACATGAATAACGAAAATCACCTGATACAAACAATGCTGTCTCTTCCAACGAGGCTGCGGGTGGTTTTATTGAATAACATTTTTTTTTTTTGCTTTTCTAACTTTAAAACGTGTAGAATTCTTTTGGCAATATATTGATGTTTGCATAAATATCGATCTATATGCATATGCATATCGATGTACTTATCGATCACACGTATCTATATGTGATTTTATTAACTTAATACAAATTTATAAATAATTAGACTATGAAAACTATTTCGAAATACTTCCAGTGAAACACTAAAAACATCCAGAAAACTATTTATAACTTTGACTTCACAAGGAAATAAAAATTGAACTGTTGGAAAATCAAATACAAAATATAACTTCACTGAAGGTAAAACTGAGTTATAACCTTTGTAATTAATCGCAATTAATATAGAAAATAATCTTTCAATAATTTTGGCAAAATTTAAATTTGCAATTTACATTTTAAGAACAGTTTTCGTATGTAAAGATTTTCTTTATCTTTTCATAAACGATCTGATTGTTTGAAATGTTCGTAGACATGGATAAGTGTTTGATAGAGAAAGGTCATACATATCAAATGTTATTACTCATAGTTTATAGGAGAAAAGGAAAGACAATCATATTGACTTAGAGAAAGTGGCATGTAGTTTCAGTTGTTGGGTGAGCCTTTTGGTCATTTTTATGTTGGCTAACTACGACCGCTTTCAAAGTCTCATATTTTAAGTTAAATAAATTCGAGGGTAAGTGAATTTATTCAAAGCAACATTTATAGACAAAAATACACACACCAGTACACATAAAAATAAATAAATTGTATGAAATTAACGTACAATTTACCATGCATTTATTATTTCTGTACGTTTTATTTCCTGTCAAGTATGTTTTTATCTCCGTGAACACGTGCTAATTTATGCTGCATTAATGTGAGTGACACTTAAAGAATTTTTACAACTATTCTTAAAAATATATCACAAAAATGTAAAAGGGAAGAAATTGTCTTTCTTTTTACATTTTTTGCGATTATTTTAAGCAGCGAAATGCACAAAAATATCATTAAGAATTTTTTCAAACAAAGTTAATTTAATTTTTTCTTTATGCAATTATACTTCATAATAACGAATATTTTCATTATAAAATTTTTAATGGTTAATTTGTGTTTTCTTTATAACATGTGAAATATGTTGCATACCGTTCTTGTAAGAAAACAAACAAAAAAGTATGAATGTAACTTTTTTGACTGCTTATTTTCCCAAATTACTATATACATATTTCTATTTTACAGAAATTCGCACATTTGAAATGTTTTTAATAAAAATTTAATTTAATATTTTTCTATGATATTATTCTTCATAAAAACAAAAATATTTTTTTTTTTAAATGATTATTTACAGGAAAAAATGTATGTTGAATTTTACTAGCATTATTGTTTTTAAAAATTAAAACAAAATTGAGAAATTTAATATTTTTACAGTATTATTTTTAAAAATATTTTTAAATAATTTTGGCTAATTTTGTTTTTAGATAATCGTATTTTATGGTGGAGGTGTTTATTGATCAGCCTACCCCGTAAATACGATTATTATTCAAAAATTTTAGTGAGGTGGGTGTTTAGATTGCTATGTAACTTCAACATAAAACGGAGCCTGACCAGTGAAACAATGTGGAAATCCTTTGGAACTAAGTAATTCCTTAAAGACGATGAAAAGTAACCAAGTTTTTTCATTATACTGGTAGTAAAGTGGATGATTTTACGAAGGGGTTAACGGTTAACCTTTCGTAAAATTTAAACAATTTTTTTAAAAAATGGACAATAATAAATTGAAAAAGTTTTTCAAAAAGATCAAAACAGAACTGGGTGGGACGATCCGAAGCTCTGCAATAGAAGATAAAATATGTATCTTTTTCCATTGCTACATTAATAAAAAATTCCATTTAAGAATTTTGTCAGAGAAAATTAATGTCATAATTAAAATCAGTAAATCTAAATTATGTTACCACCATTCTTAAAATTAGATCTTAAAGATCAAGCCATAGATCATGCTGCTGGGATATTGTGAAGGAGGACAGGAGTAGGGGTGAACTTGTAGCAGAGCAAGGGATTGGAAAAATTGCACTGAAACAATTCTTGCAACCCAAGCCTCTTACTTCATCTGTACCAATTGCAACAGACACTGCCACTTGTGTATCAGCCTGCACAGTCATAGCAGATGTCGCTGCAAGCCTATATCACATCAGGGATACATCTATTATGGTCTCCTGTGACTGGAATGCTAATAATAAAAATATATTGCAGAACTTCTGACTATTTTATTAACATTCCTGAAAATTACCCTGTAATTTAGATGACTCTAAAGCTAAAAGGATAAATTTCATTTTCGAAACTCTAATATCACCATGTCTGAATCTTAAATTCCTTCATCCTGGCATTTCTTAAACCACGTTAGCCTCTAAAAGATAACAAATTCTCATATTCATACACACTTTAAATTCTCAATCCCGAATCCTAAATTCTGAAGTCCAAACTCTCCAGATCTTAGAATTATGGTTCATATACTTTTCAGAAGCCCCATGTAATTTTTGCAAAATATTACTTTAGTTAATACTTTTTTATTTCAGTACACCCAAATATTTCTCAAAATGTTAAAAAAAAGTGCTGTGGTAATTATAATGAACAAAATAAAGTTCATGTATTTCGTCTTCCTCAAGATCAGAATGAGCGAGAACAGTGATTAAAGGCAATACCTCGAGACAACACCCCTGACAAACCAAACACTGTGAAACGCATTTTCCACCTGATTATGAAACAATGGTTATTAGAGGAAAAGTACACCCCATAAATCCACCATCACTTTTGAAAATTTGTATCAGAACCCAACAGGAGTTTGTGGCAGCAGTTACATACTACAAATCAAACAATCAGGTTTTCACCCAATCTGCTGATTTTTTTCACTGGTGATATTCCAATGTTTTTAATTAAAATATTTGAAAACGTGAGATTTAAATATGATAGTGCGAGTATATATACCTTAATTTTTTTTTCTCTTTCAAAAGGTTAAATATCAATGTTTCCGCACTGGTCACAAAATTTTTTATCTTAGTATCTAAAACATTGATGAGAAAAAAAAGTTTAAAAGAATATATTCATGTTATGTCACCACAAGTGATTGGGATGAAACATTGTGATTCTAATATTCTTATCAGAGCATTTGAATATTTTGTTACATCTCAGTCAGTATATAACAAACTTCAGGATGATTTTAAGTTACTCTGTGTGATAATGTTATCAACTTTGACATCAAAAGTCTCAAAATTAGATGACTTTAATTTTATTGGTGGTGTATATAATAAAATCTCTGGAAATCAGAAAACATATATTCTTTTAGCCGATGAAGAGCGTGTCAAATTTGCTGTACAATATAATGGATTAAATTTATTTGGTTTGGCTGAAAATTCTGAAGGATTAGCAAAAACAGTATTGAGTATCATGGTAAAATGGGGGACCATAATTTTTAGGTAAATTGATCCCAGTTGCAAAATTAGTGGCAACTTTTTATATGAAAAAATCTTATATATATTGTCGATGCAATCAAACAATTTAATGGTTGTAATTGTACATGGCAACAACAGGACCCATCTATCTTTTCTCAAAAAATTGACTTTGTTTTAATAAGCCTCGGATAACTAAAAATGGCGTGTATTTTTTGAAAATATTTCGAATAATTGGAATACTGACCCTTAATCTGGAGGCAAAATGAGAAATTGTAAAAAGGTCTTTTTATGTATGAAAATAATCATTTTTTAAGAAACTAATTGATGTAAAAATTTACCCCAAACTTTACCAAAAGACATAGTTATTCATTCAGAGTAATATTTAACAGATATTGTTTTTTTTGTTTTTTTCAATTTCCCCATTTTTTAATGTCAACTCCCCAAATTATCCTGTTAATTCATTTTGTGTTCTTGTTAATGTAAATTGATTTGAATTATTATACCTATGTATACTAGCAATATCTATTATTGTATCATAGCGAAATAAGTCATTTTCTTCACCTTCTATGAAACAATTTGTAAATGTAACAAAAATCACAATAAATTTTGTAAAGATTATCAAAATTACAAAATTAAAGATTATCAAAATTACAAAATTACAAAATCATGTCTGAAAATACTTTACAAAAAATATGAATTTCAGAGAAATTCTCTGAAATTCATATTTTTTGTAAAGTATTTTCAGACATGATTTTGTAAAATGTTGAAATTGCTTTCTGATTGTATTACTATATGCCAATGTCAGTAAATCACTGTCACACTTTTTCAATTAAAGAGACAAAACTTTCTAGCTTTCAATAGCTCATGTTACAGAAATTTTGGATTTCCAAGTTTTCATTACTGCGATTATTTTCGGCGATTTTTTACGTGATCTTTTGCGACGAATTATTTTTGTACGGTAAGAATTTTTATAACTTGGTAATAAATTTGAGAATAATCGAAATTAATTGCGAAATCCAGCGAAAGTCACCCATGAGATAAAAATAATTGTTTATTCGGAAAGTAAGGATCTACCCACATAAAATTATCAAATTAAGTGGCAACAGAAGAATTATCGTTGAACTTTTAAAAGGTAAGCTTAAATATTAATGCAATACTGAAGTGATCAATTTTGAGTTCTGTAGTTTATTGTTGCCTAACGCATACGGCAGCAGAGGACCAGATTGCAATCAAAAGAGCCAAGGCTGTAGCGAGGAAAAGAAAGTCCCGTGCAAATAAAACCCAGATCAAACGGCAGCCATGAATGTTTCCAATGCTGAGAATATGCGAAGACCTAGGGACTCTTAAACTCCTGAACAAGACGAAGGCCCAATCAAGGAATTAGCTTAAATGCTGCCCAATAGGGCGACTTTTAAGTTAGTTGTAGTCAATTGGTATAAACAAATTAACTCATATATTTTTGTAATAAAATGTTTTTTGTGCATTTAGTTATTTTATGATAGAGGTTGCCATTTTTGTTCTTTCTTTGTACATTTGCATCTATGGAAATAATGTCAATAATTGTAAGCTGCTCCCTGATATTATGTATAGTTGTTAATTAACTAATTACTGGACATGACTAACAAGGTCCTTCCTAAAAATGTTCTCAGTAATAGTTATTTAGTAGTAATTTTGGTCTCCACATGTCCAGCCCCAGTCGAGGACCCCAGTCACAAGGATCGCCTTGCCCTCAGGACAAAGAATGTTCAGCCAAGTAAGCGAACCATGCAGTTTTAACTAGTTTGTGCAACAGGCGTATGGGGCTGCAGTGAACTCTTCCCAATCATCAAAATGGACGAATTCTGGTGAAATCCTCACTGAAAAGAGGTTTTTGCCGACTTAAAGGGCATTCAGAAACATCAAGTGAGTAATACTTCATCATTATTGAAACATTTCAACCCTGGTGCCCAATACCATAAAGAACAATTACTCCTGATTCGTCAGTTCAAGCTCTTCAATCAAATAATCTTGAATGCCCCCTCCCAACATCACTAAAACATAATGCAATACCTTCCTCGACAACGGCCAGGTAAAAGAGAGACTAGCTTCAACTTGTGAAATCTTCAAACATTCCTGTAAGAAGAAACACTCACCTCGGTGTATATCAAAGGTTCTCCCCTCGCCCGAGTACATACTTCTCAAAGCAGGAATGTCTTTCCAAACGTTTTCGTTCCAGAATTCACTGTTACTATCTTTTTATGAACATATTCGATCGAAGAGTGAATATTTATGAATCTGTTGCAGAAACGAAAATAGGTTACCTAGAAGGCAGAACTTTGTTGTTGTTGTTACTACTGTGGAGGTTAATTCCTTTTCCGCCTCGTCAAATGTAAATCCATTCGTCAAACAAAGTGGACATTGGGTAGCGGTAAATGTATAATTTATTTACATATATACTGATAACTTCTATATGTTGCTTCTTGCTAAGGTAACGGGAGAGAGAGAGAGAGAGTGATGAAGTTAGTGGTGGTCGCACCTGATGCGTCGTCGTCAGAGGTGTTTTTCTCTCTCGGCATGTTGGGGTTGACATCAAACGCTAATTTGTGTTTGAATTTGGATATATATAGCTTTTAGTCGGCTTGAAATTAAGGTTTTGGTCTTTGAGCGGGAGTGACTCTGACTGGTCATAATATATTATTAATTTTGTTTTGTTTAAAGCGGATGTAAGCATTGATACGATGCGCAGAAAACATATTTACCCAGTCTGCTTTGGGTCGTCGAGTGGTCAACATCCAATTTGGGTAGAACATATAGGAGGCACGACAAATCTCAATTAATATTTACGAATCTCAAAAGACAAACAAAAACTCAAAGTTTATGGCAGTGGGAAAACTGAAAGTAGAAGAAAGAATTGTAAGGCAGATGTGTGAAGCACATACTACCGCTCCCTTTTAAGGAAAGATTCCTTCAAGACCCTGTAGTGAGTGCTAATAAAAATAAAATATAAAAATAAAATATATAAACAAAAATAAAAATGAATTAAAATTAAAATAAGGCATTTGCACTTTCCTTTAAAAACTTATTAAAAACATTAACACAATGGGACTTTTAAATGTTAGCCAACGCCAGAGTCTCAGAGCCTGGTCAAAGGGAAGGGTTATAAGCTCACACCTCTGAGCTAGATGGGGAGAAGGAGGACGAAGGGAGGGGGTGGAACAAAAAAACTTTACTGCAGAGAAATAAGCCATATGTGAAGTAGTTAAGAGGTCATTTGCCAATGATATTTTCTGCTCTTCTCAGGGACGAGAGAAATACAATATATTGACACTGGCCTATTTCTAATATTACTACTACAACGGTCTGACTTCAAAACTACCACTACCGAAGCAAAAGGGACATTTCTCAAGACCGCTATCAATATCCGCCTTATAAACGAACATTTTGTTACACCGAATGCCAAAGGGCTCAGTCTAAAGAATTTAAATAAATATACTTGATTGTACCTTCATCTAATTCGTTTTATGTCCTAAGTTTCTCGTAAATAAACACCAAGACTTTCTGTACCACAACCTCAACCAAGCTGCAACATTGGCCTTCTCCAGAACATCCAACCAATTTTTCTGTAGCTGAAGGTTGGGATCATACCAAACACTGGGTATTTTGCATGGCCCATCTGTCTAAATGAGCTATCCTTGTAGGGAAATTCCTAACCATAAACCAACAAACTTACTGCGATTTATCTTGGTTTCCCCTACTGTTTCATACTCTCTAGTTTCCTTCCGGTCTCTCCCTCTCTCTTTCTTTGTGTATATATACATATATATATATATATATATATATATATATATATATATATATATATATATATATATATGCTTTAGTGTAACTAAAACAGTGCTCAATGGCTCAAATGACATTAGGCAATTTTGAATAAAGTAACAGCACTGTCCTCGCTAAATTTTTCTGGAAAATAAAAAACGATCCCCTGGGATTACGTAGCAAAAGCTAAACATTTCAGCGGGAAGGGAAATAAACAAATAAATTTGTCTTTTAGAAAAATTAGTCATTCTAAAACATATAGATAACTCTAATTTGTTAAAAAAAGAAAAGAAAAAAGAAGTGAATTCATGACCTCATGCATATATAAAAATAAATACCTGCTCAAGCAGGTTGACCCAAATTAATATAGTTTTTTTTTTCTAATTCGGACCCCGCATATACTATTGTTAATGTTGCAATTATTATTACACTATTAGTATTAATATTAATATTGTTAATATTATTATTATTATATTAATGAAATCATATTATTAATAATACCTATTATTATTATTGCTATTATTATTATTACATTAATATTATTACTAGTATCATTCTTTTATCACTGCTTACCTATTGTTTTTATAATATATTTCAACTGGTTTACGTCTAGAAAAAAGAGTTATCCCTCTTGATATATAACATATTTAACTACCAGTTGTTTAAATTGAAATCTTAATTTTTAAATTTACGGATAAATTTGAACCTAAATTTAAATTTAGGTCATAGCACAATTAAATATTTAATAATAGTAATAATTTATCCAACTAACACCGCGAAATGCACAAATTTTAACCATATACGGTCCAGTTCTTTTATATCTGATGATTGCATAGTGCATGGAACTCCGAGTCATAATGTCGGCGTGGAGTATTATGTAATATATATATATATATATATATATATATATATAACAAATAACATACTGATTGATTTCAGTAATGAACTTTGTTTGATTGATCAGTTTCTAATGATCAGGAGGCACCTGCAGTTTACGATTCGTTAACTTTTTTACTACACGAAATTTTCTGAATATAGTATTGATCACTCCTATGTTTGTGACTTTTTTTTATTCTGTCTCTTTATTTTTCTACTTCTTTTTCTTCATTTTGGTTGATTTTCTTTTTCTTTTTCTTTATTCACTTAAAAGAAAATAGACATATTGAAGTGTAATATGAATATTTAAAGTACTGTTACTTCCTTAGTGAATAAAAAAGTTGTCAAGAAGAGGTTCTGGTCAAGAAATCCATATAAAAAAAATAATATATTTTTCTTTTTACAGATACACCATCGAATGTTTTTGTACGATTTTATTAATTATTGAGAAATTATTTCTCAGTAAATATCGCAAAAATGTAATTTCTACATCGTAATTTGGCCTAATATTTTTCAGATGGCAGATTTCCTCTTTTTTTTCTGATTTCAGATTGAAACAAACCGTTAATCTAGGATTAAGAAAGAAAGTAAGAATCTAGTACTGAAGATTTTTTAGATGAACATTGAAAATTTAAACCTAACAGCCTTTTAGTTTGGCGGCTACTTTGGGATAACAGCCTCACTAACTCAGCACTTACAATTAAACAACTTCTTTTTGATTTTAATTTTTAGTACTTGATGATTCTCAAAAGTATAAATAATTAAATGATAAAAAAATGATGCAACAAAAATATAAAATAAATATATGAAAAACCCACTAAGATTTCCAATTAACAAAGTCTAACTGTCTCTAAAAAAAGACTATTCTTATCAAACAATGAAACACAGATCATATTTATTTACCTCATTACCCGTTACCTGATTTGAAATTTTTAAATTCATGCTCGTGTCTTTGGCGAAAGTATTATGTCGTCGGTTAAATTAAATAAATTACATGAGGGGTATAATTGAACTTCCTTCAAAAGGATCATTTTTCATTAAATTGTAACTGTTGTGTTGTTACACCACACGTATTTTTTTAAATGGTCAAACTCAAAACCGACATTTATTGATTGATGAAAGAAACGCCAATTTTTTAAATCAACAATACTAAGACGAGGGAGACCATGTTGGAAAGAAAGAAAGAAAGAAAGGAACAAACAAAAACGTCTCTCTCTCTCCCTCCTCACTACCACATCCATATTTCAGTTGCTTTTCTTAAAAAAAAACACACGCACACTTTTTTTTAGCAACGCAAATTTTACTGTTAACTTTCCTTCTAAGTACAAATGAAACCAGAAAGCTGGTAGCTGGGCATCTGTCTTTCGATTCCTGTAACGAGGCATAACCGACAATAAATTGTATATTGTGTCGGGATTACCCATATTTTGCCTTCATGGTTGGCAAATACATACCCACATACATACCAAAAAAGGAAGGGAATGTCTTCATAAGCATATACGTACTTTCTTTTTCTATTAGCAAAATAGAAATGCTTTGTCACTTGGGTAATTCCATCAGTACATGAAATCATTAGCACCCTCCCCTTCTGTCTGTTCTCACCACCGTGCGCGTGAACTTAACAAAACTGGAATTTCCACTCAAGTCAAAAATAGTTCTAGAAGGGAAATAAACTGTAGGAGTGTTATGAAAACTAAAATATGGTTCTATTTTGTATTTTTTTTTTTTTTTGTTTTTTTTAAGAATAAGTGAATTTAGAATTGTTTACTAAAAAAAATTGCATTTTCATAGTTTTGCAGTTTGCTCTTTTAAGTCTTAGGTAACAACAACTTCTGTTTTCGAATTGTTATCTGAGTTCCATGCTACCATTTTTGTCAAATTTTTCAAAGTATTCTGAACTAAATTTTTTCCACTCATTATTTATAAATTGACTACTACTTATTTCACTTCAAGAAAAAAAAAAGATATTTATTTAAATAAATATTATCTTTTATTTTATTTCATTACGAACTACTTGCAAGTAGTTTGCTATTTCATTACAAACCGGAGTTTTTAAAGTGGAAAACTATGTGAATAATAATCGGAAAAAAAACAAAAAAAAACTAAAATGTTTGCCAAAGAAATTCTTAGAAAACAAAATAAATTAAGAAAAGAGAAAGTGATGAAGAAAATCCACTGATTTATGAAAAAAACTTTCGAAAAACAAAGACACTTTACTTTCCTAACAAGATTTCATTGTTACATTTTTCTTCCACTTTTCTTTTGTATTTAATTGATTTATTTTTCTAATACTTTTCTTTCTGCTGAACGAGTGAAGAAAAAGAATTTAACTCTCTTTTCCCCCCCTAAAACGTTTGAATTTAAATTCTTAATTCATTGCGGTTGGGGGGCGTTTTTTTTTAGAGATGATAGATTTTAAAAAAATTAAAAAAAGGTAACGGAACCAACACTGTGTATGTTAGAAAATGCATCGATTACACTAGACTCTAGTGTAACTAATGAGAAAGTTTGCAGCATTCTTCCTGGTGGCTCGAAGAGTTGCATCAATAGAGATGTTCAGGTAAACGCTTAACGACGCTGAAAGTGAATTCAACCAACTGAGTTTACATTCCGGCCTGATCTGTGACCTTCGCTTTCGAACAAATTGCCTTCTTAGGGAATATCATGCATTCATTTCTGCTTCCCCCCTCTACCATCTATGGATTACACTACACAACATTAGATCCTCTAAACTTGTGTGGCAATAATAGATTCTCTAACCTTGTGTGGCAGCCAGTCTAAGAAAGAACCAACGCAAAACCATTCCATTATCTTTCCCAAAAAAGTTATAGCAATTCCCAGATTACAAAGAAAAATGATCTGGGGTGAGCCAGGATCGCCTTCGCCGAGAAGGAATATGTACATAAAAAATAAAATAAAACTTTCGATGCATGAATCTAGACACGTATCTCAGCCATTATAAGGTTTTTTCGATTTTAAACGATATATTGGCTGAAATACGTTTTTCACCTGGTATCGAATTAGTAGTCCCAATAGTTTGTTGGTCTCTTTATACGAAATTGGCTTTCTTTTTTAACAAAAATATTTCATTTTATGAACGTTAAATGATAAAAAATAGACCATACTTCTGAAAAGAATTTGGTTTTTATTTGTAATAATTATGATGATAATTAATTTCAGAAGTCAATTTCTTTATGCAGATTAATGGCACTTAGGTCCATCAAGGGAAAAAAATTACGCACAACTATTTTGCAATATAATTTCTTTCCTTTTCAGTGCACTTATTTTACTTCTCCATATATCACTTAGATCCAGTTTTATAGAGGGAAAATGTAAGATTAGCAGACTTAATTGCTCCTCCTTCGTATATCAGGCATATACTATTGACTCACAAAAATGTAGATGGTGGGTGTGTTTTCCAATTTGTCAAAATGGAACAAAGATTAAATAACTGTTTGTGAGACTCACTCACTCACTCCTAAATCAATCAATCCCTCTCACTTAGAGAGAGAAATAGAGCGTAATAACTCTTACTCCTATGTGTTTTCCAATTTATTGAATCGTACTTTCCTTTTTCCCTATTCTTTCTTTTCTTATATTAGGTTAGTTTATTATTTTTTTTCATACGCATTACGTGTTTTCCAACTCAATAAATTAAGAAGATAAAAAAAGAAACAATGAAAAAGTTGTAATAAAAAGTGATAACAGCACTTTTTATTTATTCCTTTTTTTGACACTGACTTTTAAAATTATTAAAGGTACTTCCTTCTATAACATCCATGCAAAAAATAATATAACAACTGCAAAAATGAAAAAAAAAATGAAAAAATATTTGTAAAAGGTTTACACCAACTTTTACTTTGCATTTTTCAGACAAGTCTTTATATTTAATTTTAATAAAAAAAAACTCTTGTTACGAACAGCAACGGGATGAATTTCAACATCGCACTGATTTTTTAAAAAATAAATATACTAAGTGTAGAATTTTTTTCAGTTCATTTTGAAAGAAGATAATGTGTTTAATTAAATTATGCAAGTACCAACTCTCAAAAAATTTTTTTAGTTTTTTTATTGAATTATTTTTGGCAATATTTAAGTGTGACACTTGATATTGCATATTTTTACTGAAATAACATCGGGGATTTTCTTTTGTATAAATGTAAAAAGATTTCGTGAACACCTCCAAAATTACAAAGTACACAAGATATCGAAAAACCGGGGGGGGGGGTGGACGTGGGCTCTTAACTGGTCTTTTACCCGGGTGGTTAGCCACCTGGATAGGATGTTAGTTAGAGGAGGAGCCGACGTAGACTTGTTAGATTGTCCCACGTTCCACTGGGTAGGCTATTCGGACCACAAACTCGTTTGTTCCTGGATGGCGTTAGATCGTAGGCCTAGAATGGCTGGTTACTGGAAGTCTTTACTAGACAGGCGGGACTTCCAGGAGTAGCTAACTAGCTTAGTGCAGCGGGGGGGGGGGGTACTGGGGCGGTTATCGGGAATAAGTGGTAGGAGAGACTTAAGTGTAGGATTAGGCCCTTCGCCACTGATTTCAGCAAACGGCTCGCTCTAGATAGAGCTGAGAAGGTGAAGACGCTTAAGGCTAGTTTTTCCCGGGTGGTGGCTGGGGTGAAGGATCCCCTAGAGATAGCCTTAGCTAGGGAGGCCCTGAGGCGTTTGACTAGCGAGCGCGACATAGACATAGGTTAAGCAAGATGTCTTCCGAAGCGGTGAATATGGGCGCAGAATTGCGTAAGGAAGAGATCCGTTGAGGGTCCGATCGGTACATTCGTGAAGTCAAATCCCCGGAGGGGCACACTCTTCGGCCCACTGACGACATGTGCGAGGCGTTTCGGCGGCATTTCGAGAGCCGCTTTACCAATAAGCCTGGTCTTCGTGATGACAAGTTTTGCAGCTATTTGGCTGACTTTCCTCGGCTTTCGTCGACTGAAGTGGCTAGTTACGAGGGAGGGATTACGGGGGGCGAAGTCTACGCGGCATTGACGAAGGTTGACAGAGGCAAGTCACTTGGTTTGGATGGTTTGCCCTATGAATTGTACTTGAGGCTGTCGAACATCTTTGTCCCGATTTTAACAGTTGTGTTCAACAACTGGTTCCGGCAGGGGGCCATCCCCGACCGGTTCACCAGGGGTGTGATCACGATGTTGAAAAAGGACAACGATGTTGTGGGGAAATTAGATGATCACAAGCCCATAAATCTGCTAAACACAGAGTTAAAGATTTTGGCCAAGTCCTGCAAGAGCGTTTGCAGTCAGTTGCCGAGTCTCTGTTCGGTCCGGATCAGACTTGTGCTGTAAGGGGCCGAACAATTCAGAGCAACCTGCATCTGATCCGCACGATCATAGAGGGTGTAAAAGACGACGAAGAAGCCGCGCTGATCAATTTAGATCAGTTCAAGGCATTTGATAGGGTTGACCATCGCTACCTCGCTCCTGTCCTTCAGGCAAACGGATTCGCACCCGACTTCTGCCACTGGATTAGCTTGCTATATCGCTCCCCCAGTGCTGTGGTACAGGTGAACGGGAAGCTGTCGGGCGCTTTTGCGCTGTCTAGGTCAGTTCGTCAGGATTGTCCACTGTCGCCCTTACTTTATGCTTTGGCGATGGAGCCTCTCCTTCGCCGGCTGAGGGACAGGGCATGCAGTCCGGCCCTACGTGGAATCGCTGTTCCTGGAGAGCTCGAGCCAGGGTTTCCGCGTACGCCGATGACGTATCAGATTTCGTGTCGTCACGCAGCGACATTGAGGTGGTACTGAAGGCGGTTGATCGGTACGAAAAGGTAATAAGATTAACCGGCTTGGGGTTAGGTGTCTGGAAGGGGGTCGATCTTCCGGGACCCTTCGGTTGGAAGGTCGATCCTGTCTGCATTCTTGGAGTGTGGTTTGGACCCGACCTCCAGCTGGAGAAAAATTGGTCTGAAGTACGAGCAAAGGTCGACGCGGCCGGTCTGACTTGGCGTCGACGGAGGTTGTCCGTGAAGGGCAAGGCGGAGGCGTGTGCCACTTGCGTTTTCCCGATTGTCCTTTATCGATTGTCCGTACTTCCTCTCTATAAGGATCATAAGAAGCCGCTCGAGCGCTCGCTATCCTCCATTTTATGGTGGGGACGCAAGCATCAGGTCGACAGAAAAGTCTGTGCACAACGTCCGTGTCATGGGGTGGCTGGGAAAGGCGCACTTGACGAGCCACAAACTCGCCTCGAGGTTGGTTTTCCTACGCCGATCTTTGACAGGAGATTCGATTATGGCGGGGATTGTAAGGGACGCATTCCCTTTCCTTACTATCAGTCCCCCCCCCCCCATCTCGCGGGTTGAGCGCCGTCGTAAACCCCGGGATCAATCAGATTTCCTTCGCGTGTATCTTACGCTTTGCCGATCATTCCTCGGTCCAGTGACCTTTCACAGCCTAGGAGGTCTTCTATCGTTATTTAGTGGAGGGGGTCGCGAAGGATCCTCTACGTGAGCGGCTTGACTTGTCGGAGGAGGAGTTTCGCTCTTTCTGGTCTTGGGCGCCAGCGGCGGATTATCACAGTAACCCTGAGTTTTCGCTTACCTGGCGATTGGCTCGAAATCGGCTGCCTCTCAATGACAAGGTCTTCATATTGAGCTTGGCGGATTTGCCAAACTGTTAACCTGTGTGACCTTGGTTTAGAAGAAACAGCTTCGCACGCCTTCTACCATTTTCCCCAGATCCCCCTCTTATGGTACCATGTCGGCTAGTTGACGGCTCGTCTCGCTCCCGAAAAGCTCGTGCTCATTGATCGCGCATACGTGTGTGACAAAGTGTCACCCCCGTATTCTGGGGTGAAAAGAATGATGTTTCTGACGCTGCTGGCCTCGGCCCGAATGGTGATTTGGACGACGGGACAGGAGGAAGTCCTCCCCTTTGTGTATCTAGTTAATGTAAGTGTTGTTCCTGGCCTACTCCCGGCTGCATCTTTGGTTATGATCCAAGTCGAGATTCCCAACCTCCCCAGTTTGTTTTGGCTCCCTTTTTCATCTCGACTGGGTCAGCTTTTATATTTCCCATGCCCGTATATATTTTCTCCTTTATCACTCCCTTAGTGAGAGAGCTTCTTGATTTTGTCCAATGGGCAAAATACAGAGGTCTCTCTTTTTTGAAGGTCAGACGGGTCCTGCTAACATCAGTTATGTTTAATTTACTTTGTTACTTTGTTTTGCGGTTAATTCCCTGCCCTCTCATTTTAGCCATCCATAAATTTTTAAGTATACATTTTATAATCATTAGATTTTTATAGCACGGGGCGCGTTTTGTAGGACTCCCTTGAGAGGATGCGGTATTATGGTGTATGGGGGATTGATTGGTGACGGACGAGTTTTTATGGTGAATGTGGAAATTGTAATGAGTGAATGGGTCGTGAGTCAGATTAGCTAGGTACAAGATAGTTATGACCAGTCTCCCTCGCCTTTTTTGGCCGTGTGCCCTAATTATGTATTTTTATACGTAATAAATATCAATAATCTGTAAAATCTTATTATTGTACGTTTGAAATGTTAACATCAAATCGTGTTGAAACATTTCTTATTTTGCTTTTATTCGCTCATGCCTTTATGAGCCGATATGTGTATAATGTTTTTCTGAAGAACTGAAACAGAAATCTGTAATTACATTTGTATCTGAGGTGACTCATTTACATATGAAGTCAAAAATGCTATAAATAGCTACGGCTATTACCCATGAGGCAGCTGAGTGCATACTACTTCCCATGAGTCAGTAACGCTACATTGCAGTATCATTTACTGCTTGTTCGTTGTTTTTTATTGTTCAGTGTGCATATTGATAAAAGTACGTAAATGTCTAAATATGTGAATATCAACTGCCATGTATGCGTTACCTCAAAACGTGTTTTTCCAAGTGAGAGAATCGTCGAATAGAAACTTGTCTAAAAAAGGGGTAAAATAAAGGAATGGAAGAAGAGAGAACGTCACCTTTTTATTTTGAACATTAACAAAGACGCATACAAACACAAGACTCAAAACTTCTGCGTAAAATTTAAAAGTAACAAACATTTATTACAAAACAATTTTACAAGATAAGTTTGCACGAAGTTTTCCTTTCGAAACATTCGGTTCTTCTTTGAAATTTGATCATCTTCTGAAACGTATCTGCTGGCCCTTCTGTTTATATAACCATTAAAGGGACTGCAAATTTTCAAATTTATATGCTTTCATTTCTACGCTTTTCATAATAAATAGAAATAGTATTTTCTTATTTATTTAAAAATAAATTTGAATCCATCTACCTTCACCGAAATATATTTGGCAGTTCTACAGTCAATTCTAAAAATGGGAATTTTTACACACAAATGTAGCAAATATTTTAGAAAAGACCACATATCAAATTTTAATTCAAATTGCTGTATTGGATTATCTCACCTGTGCGGTCACTGGTGTGGATTAAATATTCCCTTGGCTATACTAAATACTTTTCAATAGTAGGTGAAAGTTAGAAAAACGTTTTGTACAGCCTCACGTCTCTCCATCTCAATTTAACTTTGAAAATGTATATTTTTTCAAGACAGAAAAATTTTAATATATTTTCTTAATAGTGGTTTATCCAGTGAAGATTTTGTATATGTTGATATAGCTTTATTTTGAATTTTCAACAATTTTATGAAAAATAATATTTGTAAAAGCCATTATTCTTCTTGTTTTCTTCTCTACCTAAATTTACATCTTGTACCGTCAAGAAAAAGATATAGATTTATTTGTTATTAGTTCATTTTGGCAAACGTTTTCTAACGTCCTCTGAAAGTTGGCTTTGAGTTTTTATTGCTATTAAACTTGATATAATTCCCAACCAACTAGAACCAACAATGGATCTATGAGTAGTACGTTTATTTACGGCATAACAGTCAATGTGTTGTTTTGTAAATGGCATTACGCACACCATAATTACAAGCATGCAGGTACAAGCATTCACAGATTTTTCTGATGAGCAAAATTTTAATTCTTGTTTCAGATGTAGAAAATACAATTAGGTGCTGAAAAGTTCACAACTCGAACCACTTCCCCAAATCTAACAACATGACCAATTTTTTTTAAATAGCTTCTTGGCCGAGCCAATAACTTTTCAGCACATCTATCTCGAATAAATACAAACGATTTTTATATAAAGGATCAAAGATAAAAATAGAGGAAAGTAACGTTACATTTTTGCAATATATACTGAAATTAATGTGTGTTGATTCTAAAAAAAGATGTTAGACGATTTAAGGGATTGTCAATATCAAGAATAAAATGAACTGCAGAATTACAGTAGATGGTGGATGAAAAGATTAACAAATTTGTCTTATACTCGGCTTCTAATTAGATCTCTTTCTGATTCACTCTACACGTCGGCCGGATGTGAACACTAAAAAGCAAAACCAAAAATAAAAAGTCGTCATCTGCTCAGGGTCTCCGAGTCCATAAGACAAATCCCTGTAAAAAATATAAAGCAACATAAAAGAAGACAATCATGAACATTGTCAGCAAAGAAAAACATGGATAAACGAGATGAGTTTATGAGCCACCACATTTGCTTTCAAGAACGCTGCTCATAAACGACATACACAGATTCGCGACGAACGAGCAAGCTTCAACTAATCCGCCACCGGCCTCTTTCAAAGACACAACTGTGATCTCGGTCAACCGACCCAACGCACACATCAACTCCAGGTCCTACCAAGTCTACTCTCCCTCCATGTCTCTTCCCTTGCTCACAGAGGAACCTTCTGGTCATATCCTCTATCTCGGTAATGTAAAGAATTTTATATTAATAATTCTTGTCTTCTTTTCCTTTCTCGTCACCGGCAGTGTTTGTTTTTCCATTTGTTCTCTTGTGCTGCCAAACACGTGTTTATAACATCTGTAGCTGTGACATGTTCAAATAATCAACTGGCATCTTTATAATAAAATCGTTTTGATGCTGATGAAATAGATCATTGGCTAGGAACAACAAAAAATATTTTATTGCATCGAACCCTGATCGTCCAGAGCTTTGGTGTGTGTGAGTGTGTTAGGGTTCACATAAATAATTCAGGAATCTTTCATTTTTCTTGGATCGATAGTAAAAACAAAGTAAGTGTTGCTGGATTTTATATGTTTATTCAAAATATTTGAATATTTTAAAATATGTGGGAACAGTGGACTTTTCGGCTATGAGGCCATTTATGAGAGATGTGTGGTACAGTAGCCATTTATTGCGTACCTAGAGAAATGTATTACTTGCAATTTTCAGTGGATTATCAGTGACTGAACGTTCGACATACGTTGGTTTGAGTTGTTCAGTGGACTTTGTTCTGACCACACAGTAATGATAAATAAATCATCAACTTTTTAACATTTGTTCTAAGTAGGATGGCTGGAAAAATTTCTTAATGAGATTGTGACAAACAAAAACAAAATTGCTGGTTGGTAGATTAAATATTTAGCCATGAATGTTGACATGTAGGTTCAATTAACTTTTTTCGTGTAGAATCTCAATTACGGTTGTGGTGACTGTGTGCGATCCGACATGTATGTGCGTATGAGTGTGTACACCGTCAACAAACACAGAAACGTTTCATCCCATATCTTACTTGATGGTAAATTGTATTTAGATGGATACGAATAGGGATAATAGGGGTTATATTTCGTAATGTCTAAATGCGCAATAAATGTTGTTTTTAGAAGTCGACAAAAACGTCTAAACAAGCTGCATTTGCAGTCGAGGAAGTTTGCAAATTGGTCGGCAGACCTGAAATGCTGTTCTCTGTTGGTGTTGATGACAGAGGGGAATGGTTGTTAATCAGTCACTAAATCCAAGAAGGATTTAGCGATTGTCTCTTATTCTTATGAATACTGCAGTAGGCCATCAAATGAATCAGTCTGTTGCTGCCATGATATATATCCGTTAATAGGCAGTAAAGGACCAATGATATCAAAGTGGTTTTGAAAAATCATGTTTGGAAACCTACCAAATAGAGTCGTTGTCTGCAAATTTATGCGGTTGCATTGTTGGGTTCACACACGAATATCATTCCTCATGAAGAGCGATACAAAGAGGTCTCGATTGCCGGGTGGGAAATTAAATTAAAAAAATCAAGAAAAAAGATTTATGGAAGTTGAGCAAAAGTGCTGCATAATAAGTGCTACTGAAATAAATAGAATGAACAGTTCCATTAATCTGAGTGACATAAATTTCATTGGATTGTTTTTCGTGTTTGATTTGCGTATAGTCTGTTTAACAAAGAATTAAAAAAAAATAAGACATGCAAGTTCATGTACCTACTCTATTGCTGAACCCTGTTCACCTTTCCTTTTACAATTCTGACTGAGGAAAGTCTTTCTTAATGGACGATTTATGTCCCGGCCTTGCCATTTGGTTCATCTTTTTATTCTGTTCTCTATATAAGTACTTTGCTTTTTACAAGAGAAATCCTATTGACATCTTTTACTGGCCATAAATAATATCTGAGTTCATTCCACACAGGGAAAGCTGAGTGAATTGGAGGACAGCAGTCTAACATGAATCCAGATATTCTTCTCTTCGGGTTAGGGCAACTCTCTCTCTCATTCTCTCTCTCACTCACACACACACACACATACTTCTCAGACTCTCTCGACTCCCTCTCTGCCGTTTTCTGTCCCATCTCGACTTGCAAATGTATTCCATTTCGACACCCTCTGTTACTCTGTACTCCATCTTGTTCCGACTAATTGTCTCTCTGCTTACCTATGACACGGTTATATATGTCAACACTCTGTGGCTGTCTGATCTACTACTGAACTACTGTGTTCCATCTAGACTGTACTGCTCTCGTTGGCTATCACACCGTGGGTTTCTGTATCTATGGGGCATCTTTCTTCAAGGTGTTGGTCTACAAGTCGAATTGCATATGTGCATTAAAAGAATTAAAGGAAGTGGTTTGGTAATTTTATCTTCCGCTCACTAATTTTTGTGGCCTCATAGACAATCAAGGCAGAATTGTGGAGTAGTATTAAAAATAGCTTCGTTTTTTTACTGAATTTTGGGCAGAGTCTTCCTTGCTGGGTCATCTGGATTAGTTCAGCTGTCATTTCTCTAGAGGCGAGTAGGGGTGAGAAGTGGATTTTGCTTATTTAGGCTTAAATTAGTTAAAACCTTGTCAAGTCGTTAATTCAGACTCAAACAATTCCATCTAATAATTCAATTTATTTTAATGCTTTTCCTATCCACTTATCAATTTCATTTCCAATTTACAAGCAAGTGTAGATTCACTTGTAAAATCCACCCCAGTAAATTACACGAAAATACAAATGGGAAAACAAAACTTTTACTCCAAAGGAAAATTATTTCAGTTCAAATCTTATAAGAACATTTTGTCAAGGTCAAACAAAAAGTAACATCAAACACATGGAAAAAGAGGTAAATAAAATTAATTACTTGAGTAACTACAAAATGTGAGACAGTTTTGTTGCTTGCGAATACAGATGTCACAATATGTCAAGATCAACTACTTAAAAATTCGTTTTTAATCAATAGATTTTAATTGAGAGATGTTTACAAAAAAAAAAAATTAAATGTACTCTATTGCTGAAGACAAGTCTGTCGCAAATAAAAGGAAAAATAGAAATTGCTGTTTTTCTTTTTTAATCTATGCCGGTGGATTATCGACGGTAGATTGTGAGATTAGAGGAATGATCTATTTAAAAAGATGCGTCTCAACGCCGAAAATAACTTAAACATTGGAAAAACTCAGGTGAGCATATTTTATTTTTTGGAAACTTATTTGGGTGAGAATTTCCGTGAAAATAAGTCTTCATCTCTCAGTAAAAAAAAGGCATTTTTGTGGAGGCAAGCTAACAAGTTCTAATTACAATTCTGTTAGGCTCTTAGAAACAAATATTATTATTATTATTATCAGCAAAATAAATGTTTACTTACTTCGATCCATACGACTGTCGAAAGG
This sequence comes from Acanthosepion esculentum, assembly GCA_964036315.1. Lineage (NCBI taxonomy): Eukaryota > Metazoa > Mollusca > Cephalopoda > Sepiida > Sepiidae > Acanthosepion > Acanthosepion esculentum. The sequence continues at coordinate 45,500,709 of OZ038507.1, read as the reverse complement.
TCGACAGATTTACAGGTGTCGCTGGATTGCTTTTAGACAATAGTTCAGTTTTACAAACTGAGATGAAATAAATCTCGTATTTTCATATAAGTTCAAAATCAGGATTAATACCTCTAATTTTATAGTAAACTTTCACAAACAACTATAGAAAGATAATCGTATATCTCTCTAAATTTGTAGAATTTTCTCCTTTCAGTTTTTATTCATTTTTCTTCTGTTACTTTTCTTTTTCTTTCAACTTCTTTCTATTCGTCGTCGTCGCTGGTGTCGTCCTTGTGAATACCGAAACCCTTTTGCTTTTTTCTTGCTCCCTGCACCTGGCAATATCTTCCTTGTTACTGCCAAATCCCTTCTGTTTTCTTTACCTAAATTCAGCTACTAGCATCAGGCGACATCTTCCTAGTAAAAGAAATCCCTACTCTATATCGGACAAACCAGTCTTCTTAAAGAACTACATATCGGCTCCGATTCTAATCAGAAATTTAATACTATGGTGTCGCGACTTATTTTCCCATTGGTTAAAAAATCACAAAATGTATCTCTTAAAACCATATCTCTCTTTAAACCATACATGTTCGCAAACTCTATTTTGGCAGTTTTTCAGGCCATAGTGGTCTTGCCATTCAAGTTATGCCCAATGAAACTGCATTATCCTGCTGGAATAACCCATTGATGTGGGTACATGCAGTGCATTGTAGCGGTTACTGACGTATTTAAGCGGACTAGTGGGTACAATTCATGCCACAACAACACGTCCACATCATTATAGAACCAACCGCCAGCCTATACGATGCCATTTTGACAACTGGAGTCCATGGCCACACGAGGTTTGTACCATATCCAAACCCTAGCATCAGCCCAAAATAACAGGAACTGTGACCTATCGAACCACATATTGCCAGTCCTCTAAGGTCCAATTAGTGATGTTACGAGTCCAAGTGAGGCACTGTCAAAAGTCGTGTACTATTTCTCATAGAAGCAAAAGAACACTGAACTGGCCAGCTGAATATGCGTTTTGTACCTCCTGCATTGAATGCGGATGTGCTTTAAGCCAGTGTCACTTGACTTATCATAGATAATTCTAGCCATATGCCTCTGATAAGGATCAATAAGTACTCATGATTGCCTTCCATCAGATATTTCCGATATACTCATTACCCTCTAGAACAAGGGATGTCAAATATTCCCAGTTTCAAAAATGCAATCTCATCTGTCTGGCACCCATATTCACACTCCATTTCAACTCCAATAATTCATGTCACTTGGCCTTGAACAGTCTAGTAGGTGTTCACTTTGACTCACCAGATGTCAAAGAGAATTGATATCGGTCTGATATTTGTATGACATCAAAGTAAGATGGTGGTGCTACCTACTATTAACTTTACATACAACTAATTTGGAATTTGGGCATATATTATGTATCAGATAAAGAGCTATTTCTAAGCAAAAGTACAAAGTTCAAAGTAGAAGCATTTTTCATTGTTCTGGATACTCTATATTCACAAGACATGCATATGGATTGGAAATGGAATTGGATTGGAATTTATCAGAATCTAAAGTGTCTGAATTTCTTATAACCAACAGTAAAGTTTATGAAGTTATATCTTTAATGCAACCAAGCACCAACTAAAAGGAAATAAATAAATGAAAACTATTAGAAAAATGTGTCACTTGGTTAGAAAATATCACCCACTGGCTTATATAGTCAGAAGTGTGGGTAATTCTGATGCTGTTAGGTTTTTTAATGTTGAAAGTACAAATAAATCTATAGGTTTAGTTTTATTGACTGTTTACATTTTTATTTGTGCGAGTTAAGGTTTTAATTTATTTCATTGAGCAGGGCCTAAAATCATTTTGAGATAGCCCTGAATTAGTGTCGCACAAAAGAAATGTACAAAGTGATAGTCTACAAGTTTACAAGTTGATACTAATGAATTCAAACTTAACTGAAAATACCAGCCATAAAATATTTTTCTATGATAATGGAATGAGTATTTATTAAGTTGATTTCAACAGATGGCCACATTAACAGACTAATCAAATTCACTAGCAAATGTGATAAAGGACTATACTACTAAAATATACAATGATGGCCAAACTATTAATGCAAAACCAACCACTGTTCAATGATAGTCACTCAATTTTTGTAACAATGTATTTATAATCCAATTTACATTTAGCAGTGTATGAGCATGTATTTTTAGACTCAATATTGTCATTCATGCTTTACTGCTCAGTCACCTTCTGTGAAACAATGAATTGGCGTCATCTTTACCTTACACATTCCAAAAAGGTTTATAAAACCCATTCTTCTAGAACCTAACACAGAATCAATCTTTAAAGACTCTAGCATTATTTGAATAGCTAAATAAATCTAGTACTTGTGCAAATTCATTACTAGAATGTTTTAATATATAAATAAAATAAGAACAAATTCAACTAAAAATCTTTAGTTGACTCTGAAGTACTGATCAAAGATCCGACTAATTTCTCCTAAATTGAACATATCTTAAGTAAAAGACTGAATGAGAAGAGAGTTCATTTCCAAAAGTCACCTTGGAAGACAATCTGATAGAAAAATCTAATGTTTTGAACACAAATGGTATATTCCTAAGATCCAACTATGCATGCCAGCAAGGTCATTATTATGAATGGCAGCAAATGTTGCTGTAATAGGAAACTGTTGAATGCATGCTTTAATCTGTGATAAGAGAGACAAGTATCATTGTCTTTATGATGCCAGATTACATGAATGCCTTTGATGAAGATCATAGTGGTAAGGAGGCAGAGACAGTCCTTGGTGACTAATCAGTAGTGCTACAAAACTGAATTTTGAACTTTGATTGGCAAAAGGATCTACTAGATTTAATTTAATAAAATAAAAAATCTTCAGCTTCTTAGAGATTCAAAGAAGGTTCGTGAAGACAGACTAAACACACAAAACAAGAAAAAATAAATTCCAATCACAAGTGCTCAGAACCACATTAGAAACATTTCTCATGTAGACACTTACCAAAATACCAACATTTATGGCTTATGCTGTTGCCAAATTATGCTAACAGATTTTATAACAAAGTGTCCATCCTTTATGAACAGCTATCACAAAAGTTTTACAAAGATGATTTAAGAACTACATGGAACATCAGTCAAAAGGTAAGATATAAATGCTAGTAGTTGACCTCTGAATCTATTCAGAGGTCAACTAATATACATGAATCCCTCAATTAGTGCAGCTAATGTCAGTATTAAGAAAAAAAAATTTATAAATATATAATTTTCAATTAATATTATTAAACTGAAGTATGTTTTACTACACCAATGTATGTACTAGCTGAATTTTGGTATATAAAGATTTTAGTGCATTAATCAAAAACGTCTGTATATTACATGCACAAACTTTTTTTCTTCAACCATCTTATGCTTAAGGTTCTACTTCAAATTTTAGTTCCTTCTGAAAGAATAGATTTTTTTGAGCATAACTGATCAGGTCCAACAGATACACATGTTCACATACCCTGTGAACATATGTATCTGTTGGACCTGACCAGTCCTACTTTGCTCAAGACAGGTTACACATGAATGAATACCTAGACATGTGACAGGAGCGAGATAGGTACTCAGTGACACTATAACTATGCTCAGTAAAGCCTTTTTCTTTTAATTTTTGCCTAAATTACATGGAGATTCTTTGAAACACACATTATATATTGTATTAATTATATTTACCGGCCTGAAAACAGAAAATATATTAAAATAACTGTCAGACATAATACATTTCATAATATACTGTCATTGTTTACATTAAGATATTTTTTGAGCAGATATAGCAGATTGAGAAAAATTGAAGATATCTGTTTATAAACAGAAGTTAAGTTTGCAAATCAGATTTGATGTGCTGTTAACTATGCAGCCAGAAGGCTGCATAGTTAATAGCACATCAAATCAAATGAGGGTTCCCATTAAAAGTTACAGGTTCGATCCTGTCCAGAGTAGCATATATTTTCTACAAAATTTCTAACATTCAGGCTGGTAAATATGATTAATGCAGTTAAAAAAAAAAAAAAAAAAAAAAAAGTGCATTTACTTTAATTATATCTATAAAAATAAGATTTTTAAGGGCAAAAAGTTCACATTAGCAAATAAAAATCCACACCTCTAACTAATCAAAGTGAAAGTCTTCAAAATAAAAATATTCAAACCAACATTTAGTAATAACTTTCAAAATCACATAAATAAAATTATCTTTACAATCATTGTAACAAACCAGATTTAAAGCCCCCAAATAGTAATACTTTATTTTTAATCAGCTCATTGCAATTAGATAAAATTGGAAAATATAATCCAGATATAAAACTCCTGCTGACAGTAATAACTAAGATTCATCATATGCATAAAAAAAAGAAGCTATATACCAAATTTCTCTAGAATATGGACCAGTCATCCAAATAAATTGAAATTTGTCAAATTTTGGTCAATATTGCAACAGTATTCTGTCATTCCAACTGTTAAAATTTTTGGATGTCTTCTACCCACTATCAATAAAATGTTTCAGTTCCTGTGTTCATATTAAAATATCTACTGTAGAAATTTTTTGCCATATAAAACTAATTCAATTTAATTGAAGCTTATATTCTAAGTTTAGGTTGAGATAGAGAAATAAATTTGAAATTCTAAACTTTAGTTATATCACAATGAGAGACAAATATCCCTTAGATAATTGATATAAATTGCTAAATATTACTTGTGAAGTCATAAGTTTAAAGTGTACAATACTTCATCACCCTTCTCCCATACCCACACTTTCAAATTAGCACATTCAAAAGTCAAAATATAAATTGTTAAATAAAAAATAAGACATTACATGTAAAAATAAATATTTTTATTTACAAATAAATTAAATCTGAAAAGTTGATGAGAAAAAAGAAAAAAAAAAAAAGAAAAAAAAAAGTCAATGAATTTTTATGATGAACATCAGAAGGTATTTTGAACAAAGGTGCAAAAGTTAGAGAAAGTTACCAGCTTGGTTGTATAGTTTTTCATTTTATTTGTTGTTTCAGAAAACTGACAGGACTTCCAGAACAATTCCTTGATAATTGAAGAATTTAGAGAAATAGTTTTTATTTTTTTTTTTTATTTGAATCCTGCAATTCAGTTTATATCAGCAAAGAATCCAAAAATGGAAGTTTTCAGCAGTGTATATGGTAAAAATCCCAAACTCAATTTTAATGTATATTCAGTATATTATATAAACTGAACAGTTATGTCTTTGCTCCCCAAGCACGGCCAGCTCTCTTATGATGACATTCCTCTTTCTATAACAGCAGCTGCAATAAGCAATAGTTTGCTAAAACATAAATGGCAGTGCAAAACGTTATAGCCAGCTAGAAGAGTAGTAATTAGCTCCTTCCAATTTAAGAAACCAAGAGGTCCCAATGAATAAAACAAAAAGAAAAAGCCAATAGGATCGAATGTTGATTTGGGCCTGCTCTGTAGGTGGGTATTTCAGGCCTATTCAGCTCAATTTATCTTCCATAAGAGATGGAATAGCTTTGACTGATAGCTTAGCTTAGATTGGTTGGCCATTGATGCAGAAATCATCAGCTATTGACTGGAAGAAAAAAAAAAGAAAACAAAAATTAAAATTGAATGACAGCAAATAAGATTACTGAAGTAATTTAACTTAAAATAGCAAACAGCATATTAGCATTAAGACAGAAAAGAAAAAAATCTATATATATATATTAAATCACAGCTAAGAAAGTTATTCATCCTTACCGTTTCTTCTTCTGATTCATCAGATGAATAATCAGTGATAGCAGCACCATTGAGTTGTAACATCTGCTTAATTTCAATGTGATTGTGACCTTCAGCCAAGTACAACGCAGACATGCCACTGTAAGTGGTGGCATTAATGTCCAACCGAGGATAATTGAACAATAAGTTTACCAGAGTTGCATTCCCATGTTCAGCAGCATAATGAAGCACTGTGCGTCCACTTTTGCCATCCTGATAAAAAGAAACATTTTTATTAGTTATAGTCAACAGGATAGTCTTTTAGAAATTTGTTGAACATTCCTACATATATAAATGCTCTAAAATGAAGTTTAGAGATTCCTTCATATTTAAAACCACAGTTTAAGAGAATTAACTGACAATGTTCATTAACAGAAATTTTTTGGAAAATGTAATATAAAGATTTTACTTTCAATAACAAAATGTTATCTGATGACAAATCAGATTTGGCTAGAGAAGTTATATTTCCATTGCAATCATGTATATATTTGGAGAGAAAAAAATTGGACATGCAATTTGCAAATGTTTGTTAGAATGGACAAGAGAAATGCTAACAAATTACCTTTTTTTTCCCAAAATTAAAATGTTAATAGCTATAGTGCCATGAGTTAGAAGTTTTAGAAAAATTTGTTCCTTAAAAAGCTTTTACACTTACCTGAACATTAATGTTAGCACCTTTGCTGAGCAATAATTCAATCATCCTGTAATGTTTCTGGAGGGCAGCAATGTGAAGGCAAGTCAAACCTTTAAGTAAACAATATTTTATATTGAAATAAAATTAATAATGTTCCTTAGACATTTAGATTAACAGAAAGCTTTTAAAATATCAGCAGGATATGACAAAAACTTTGATATATATATTATATAGTAAGTTTCAAGTTTAAAATTGACAAACATGCTATATTAGAATAGCATCCAGCAGTATTAAAATTACAATTATTGCTACAAGTTAGCAAGAAACATGGAAGAGTTTTAGAGAAAAATAAAAGAAATTTGAAGTCCTACCATCGTAATTTCTCAAATCCAGCATCAAATGATTGGAAGCATATTGAAACATGATTTGGGCAATATCTGTGTTTCCTTCACGGCAGGCAATATGCAGCGCAGTGTTTCCATAGTAGTCAGGGATGTCCACAGCAACATTGCATTTCAGTAGGATCTCAACTATTTTTAACTGTTTGGTGATCACAGCCAAGTGCAAGGGAGTTTGAAAAAAGTTGTTCTGCAGATTAAGGAGATACAAAGAATCCATTACTCTTACTCCATGAATGTAATCCTCAGCAATTTGAAGACTTTCTCTAATGATAGCCAAATGCAATAAGCTGAAAAATAAATAAAATAATGTAATTTCTGCTAGGACATTAAATCATACATCAAATAAATACAGGATTGAACAGTCACTGCTACATTGGATATTTGAACTCTTAAATATTGCTTTAGGGCCATGATCAAAGCATAGTATCTGTTCTCACTTTACAAGGGAATAGGTGTTCGATTCTAGGGACTCCAACCGTGTAGCAACATTTCCCTCATTGTACTAAAAGAGGGAGAGTCGCTGGAATATCAACGCCAGCTTGATAGTGTCATTAACTAGGTAATTTTCGAATGGGCCAAATGAAGGCAGATGTAAGACCTGGTGACACACCTTGCCACAGTGGAAATGTGGGTACATCTGTCTTAAATATTGCTATTTTATTAAAGTTACTATTATGAAATGCCATTTTGAACTATGCATTACTTTGAAAACTAAATTATGTCAATGATTCCGATATACATCCCCGACACTTGCTTTACTACCACAAGATGCACATGTGCATCAGCCTAAGAGCATTTTTTTAAAACAGAAGAAACAAGTAGCATAGCACTCAAATTTATTTACATCACAAACACATTGTTCATTCATTAAAAATCATTATGATTAAAACTTGGTTAGAAATAGTAGCATCGTCATCAGCTCTATATACATAAACAATTATGATGTACAATAGTGATGAAGGAAAGGAAGTTAGGGAGAGCCATGATCGCCTACATCCTGAAGGGAAACTGTAAAAAGATTAACTATTTTACTTGGACTAAAGTTTTTGAGTAGGTTTGTAAGTTAAGCACCATTGCAAATGAATGCAGGCAGACTAAGTAAATATCACTTTCTTTTTTTTTTTTTTATTAATCACTACTGCGTGAAATAATTGATACACGTTTTTTTAAATAAGTTTGCGATTAACACTGAACTAAATTTCATGTTTTTATTGTGCACATTCTGGACAAAAGCAGAAAATAATTCCGATTTAAGATAAAATAGGTCTAAAAAGACATTTAGGAACAGATTGTTTGTCTTAATTTTAATTGCGTGTTGGCCTAAGGAAAGACGAAAGTTTTTAATGGGCGGAAACCTGACAAGAAGCGAGTTTGGTAGAGTAGACAAACACGCACAAAAATATATAGGCAAGCATTGAATTGGAGAATATGTCAAATTGGAAAAATTTCGCTTGGACATGGAAATAGTTTTGCATTTTTTTTTTTACGTTTCCCAAGTATTTATTTATGTGCGCTTTATATAGATGAGCAAGTCACCATAATTGAAAAGTCACGTGATAGCCATTGACAAATCGCTGCAGTTGGAAAATCCAATTGCTTTAAATATCCACTTATAAAAATACTGCTGCTTCCTTTAACCACCCGACCCAGATCATTTTAAATTATCAGACTTGCAGGGTATGCAAAAAAAAAAAAAAAAAAAATCATGGACGGAGTTAGAAATAGGACAAATTAAAAACGCTAAGTTACTGCGATTGTTTTAACTGAAATGAATTTTTACAGAATAGCCTTCTCATAAATAAGTTCAGCTATTAGTAAACAATGATTAATTAGGGAAAATTTTATTGAAATCTGGTTTTTGAGAAAAACTTAAGATCGGGTGTAAAGTCGACCTTCCCAATTGCGCGTAAACGCAAATAGGAAATATTAATAATAATTACAAGTGAAATGTTCCGTTGACATTCAAAGAATGCTGCTATTCATCTATTGAAGTTATGGGCTTGTTAGTGTTGTCACAGTTATATCAGTATTTTCCTTTTTTAAAACACAAGTAAGCAGTAATAAGTGTAGTTTACTGTTTACAAGAAAACATTTTGAAACAAAAATACTTAAAAGTAAAATCACAATTTTTTTTTTTTTTTTTTTTTTTTTTTTTACTTACCTATCTCCTTCGTCATTCTGGTGGCTCAACAGATGACTAGAATCTTTCGAAAAAGAAAAATCCAAACAGTCGTCAGCTTCAGCCTCTGGTATACATGTAAGTTCCGATTTTAACTCCGAATAAGAGCTGACAGATGTTTTATCGTCAGTGTCGAACGAACTGAGAGAAGTTGCAGAATGGCTACTGCTGTAAGCAGAATCGAAAGAAGTGCTTTGTAGATCAAGTTTTCGAAATTTACGATCCATTTCGACAATATTGTCTCGTAAAGTTGGTACTGATGTAGAATCGCATTCTAGATCACTGTCAATTCTATTTTGACTATATGCCATGATTGCTTTTGAATTGAAATAAATTCGTTTACTTGTGTGTGTGTGTTTTTTTTTTTAAATTTGTCAATTTTTTTTAAGAGAAGAAAAATTATTTCTTTGTTACGTATAAATCCCAAGCGTAAATTGAAAGATTGTTTTTAAATAAAATACGTTGAATATAAAATTAATTTTTAAAAAAAGAAACCAAAATCGTCGATTTGTCTTGAAACTTGAAGAGAAATATACTCAATCAATGAACTACAATGTAATAATAGCAATCCTGAATTAAAACTGAAATATTTCCGTTTCTACGTTTTCTCATTCACAGGTCACAACGTAATGAAAAGTGGTGACAGTAAGACGTCTTTTTATAAAGTCGACATGAATGCTGGAAATACCCAATTTTACTGACTCACTCCCTATATTAAGACTTCTTCCTCTCTCTAACCCTCCCTATTTCTTTTCTCTTTCCTCTCACTTCTACTCCGCCTTGCAAAAGATTCAAATGCGTGGCTGTAAATTTTCCCCGTATATAAAAAAATTACCAGAGTTTTTCCTTACACGTAAAAAAAATATAATTTTCCTTTTCCCAATTTATATGGGGAATTTTTTTTAAAATCATGCACTCTAAGTACAATACTTTCTGTTGACAATTCCATTTTCGTAAAATCTATATTTGTGCTCGATACTGAAATTAATAATTAATATTTCCCAGTACGAATTTTTTAAATGTTTCAAAAATAAAACTTAAATAGGACTTTTTTTTTTTAATAACTTTCCTCTCTGGGTCTTGTTAAAGCTTTTTACAATTCATGAAAATTTGTCCAATGGCCGAGTTTTCATTTTTTTACTTTTTGTGTGTCATTTATGTGCAACCAAAAGGGTTTCATTGGGTATTTCTACAGTACACCCACACATACACAATTAAGTTAAGTAAGTAAGAGCAAAAGTTGAACAAGAGCGATTTTATTTAAGTTATTTATTTTTGTCTGTGAATAAAATGAAAATGAGTAAATTTTTTACTTGTCATTAACATTCTCCAGTTTTATTTTGTTTTTCGTTTTAAAATCGACTTTAATGAAAAACTGTTCATCTTTTCTTTTTGTTTAACTTTTTATTTAAATGCAATACTTTTTTCAGAATTTTTTTCTTTTTCTCAACTAGTAAACAGAAATTTTTCTGGAGGGAGAGTAATAAAATATGTATAAGAAAACCCAACAATATACAAGTGATTTCTGAAAAGTCTAAATGAAAATGTAAAACCAAGAAGATTAACCTAGAAAACCATGAACCGTAGTACATAGTATTCCGTATATTTCTCCAACAGCTGAACTCATTTGGTACGTTGTTTCTTTTTCTCTTCTCTTCTCTTCTCTTCTCTTTTGTTTTTTTTTGTTTTTTAAACATATAACAAAAAAATTGATGTTTGGTTATTAAAATATTGATTTTGGGAAGTGAGTTATGCTAAGTATTTTACAGCACCCCAACATATCTTGGATATTATTACCACACTAACCAGGGTGAATATTTCTCTGATTATCTGAGTTATGCTTGATCGTTTTATCACAGGTAGCACAAACTCAAAATTTTAATTTGCACTGAAAGAAAATGTGATACAAATTTTCTGTATCTAGTTTTCTGTCATGTTTCTCACTCTCAATATTTGAGCGTTTTTCTTCCAAAACGCAATACAGTAATCAGTTAATCAGAATTAACTTAACGACAGTCAAATACTGTATGTGTATACTAGTGAAAATGAATATTATAAATCAAATAATCACAATAGTAATTCTGTATGTTATTGGATGTGAAGTATACTCTAAAACCATAAAACTAAGTATGAAAGAAAAAGGTTACAATGACTTTGTCTTGGTCATATCAATAAAAAGCAACAAAAATATAGTCTCACAAGAATTAAATATACAACTCTATTTCTAATATATTTAACTGGAAATAACTTTTTAATAAATCATTCTTGTATAATGTATTGCAAGTAAGAAGTGCTTCTCAATTGAACGTTTCATGCATTGTATACTACAATTGATTTTCTCCAAATGCATTCTTTATTTAAAAATTGATGCATATTTCAATCTGGAACAGAAGCAGTTGTAGACATATCAGTTATACAACATGAAGTAATGTATAAAAGTATGTGGTGAATTAAGGATTTTAACAAAATGACATAATGTAATTTGATGCATTTTTGCTTCTCTTCTGAATTAAAAAGTATAATATAGGATATAACAATGAACAAAAGGAATTTCAGTAATTTCATGAAACTGCTTCAGGCACAATTAATTGAGCCTTTTTATACCATTAGACAATAATTTTTAAAGTAAAAGATTTTGTTTTCATATTTTAAAAATTCAAGCAGAAAATCTTTAAAATGATAATTTCAAAATGGCAAAAATCCTCAGATTATTTACAGCTTATCTAAAATAATGGCTTAAGATTGATAAAAAATCTACAATCATCCGTAATTTACAAAAACTTCTTTAAAGATGATATTTTTTGTAATAATTATCTCTTCTGCCTTGATGTCTCCCTCAATTTACCTCATACTCTTTGGTTAAAAAGGAAAAGCAACAAGTGAATACTACAAGTATTTATATGTAAACACTTTTGAATGAAACAATATAACCATGGAAAAAACATCAAGGTGAGGGAACACAAAAAAGAAAGAATCTAATATTGAAGATTTTAATAGATGAGAATTTAAAATTTAAACCTAATATTGTTTTCTTTTGGTTTCTTTGTGATAACAGTCTCACTAACTCAGCACTTAAAAAATACTTTTTGATTTTAGTACTTGATGATTCTATAAAGTATAATAATATTATTAATGCTAAAAAATGATGCAATAAAATATAAAAATATGAAAAAAAATCACTAGGGTTTCCTGTTACAAAGTTTATCTTCTATAAAAAAAGCTGACACTATCTTATCAAACAATGAAACACATTTTAAATGAAAAAAACTGACACATTTTCATTTATCAATTCTAATATTGAAGAGATTAAAAAAAAATTCTTTTAGAATATACTTGTTTAAGAAAAAAATAAAAACATGACTAAAACACAGACACACTTCATACAAAAAAAATATTTGTACAGTTTCTAAAGAAAGTATTGTGACTGATCAAAAGTGATTTTCAAATTTTTACTCTGGAGGTTTCTCACAGAATAACACTTCACATTTGGATAGACCTGTTGAGACCAATAGCAAACAAAGGCAAGCATTGAAAATCATCTGTGGCAGCTTTGTTGATGTTAATTGTGTTGAAGTAATACTTTAAATCTCTATCCCATTTCCTTCCCCTTTACATACATACATACATTATAAGTTGTTTAAGTTGGTGAATGCTGCCATAAGTTGGTGAATGCTGCCATAAACTTTGCCTCCAGTTCATCTTTGGTGTTACAAGGAGTTTTGTTGGTCTCTCGCTAAAATGTGCCCCACACATAATAATCAAAGGGTTGCAGTCTGGGCAGTTACGTGGCCAGATGATATGGTTGCAGAAATTGTCTGACAGCCATGACTGGGTTCTCCTGCTTGTGTGGCATGGTGCAAAGTCCTGTTGTCAGATATAGGGTCTTCCACCCTCTTGACCCAGTGCAGCACTACCTTCTCAAAGCGCTTGATGTAGGCCTCCGTGTTGAGTCTGTGGCACTGTGGGAAGATGAATGGAGACATAGAGTCACCATCAATAGTGATCACTCCAGCACCTTCATAATCACCATTTACTCATCCAACTCTTTCCAAATCCTCTGCACTGTCCTCAGATTGACACCCAAAAACTCTGAAATGTTTGTATTGGAGATTCTGTCGTGAATGCCAAGCACAACACTATGCTGTTTCCAAATTTCTGGCCAAGTGAATTGCATCATGGTGCTCATTTTCTCACAGATGGTGCCCAACTGCAGTCAACAAAATCAAAAACAAACAGCACATGTGCAAATTAAAAATATAAAATGATAACAATTTATCCATCACAGCATATATATATATATATATATATATATATAATGGGGATCTGAAAAGTTCTAGGGTTTACCCATTTCCAACAATCAGTATTTTTAATGCCCAAATTTTAATTGCCAACACCTTTTCATGTGTGTGTATATATATATATATATATATATATATATATATATATATATATATGTATATATATAAAGATAATGGACTCTCCCTTCAGTTGCTAGAAACTGACAGTCAGACTACCTGCACAAATCATTTGATTATAGTGGTGAAGGCTTTGTGCAAAACCAACCACACTTTTTGAAGAGCCGAATACAGAAAACTGGTGTACTGTGTGCCACAAGATCCTCAACCAACCCTCCACAAGTTTTCAGTTCAGAGTTATTGTTCTCCTAGGCCAGTTGCCATAAAGCTGTCCTAATATTTATCCATTGCTGGGGGGAGAAGAAGAGGATTGATACCTTTCCCAAGGGTCACAAATGGAAGCACAAATGGAATTCAAACTCAGGTTTCTGATTCCTCATTCTGAGTCACTATCCATTACACCACCGTGCCCCCCTATATATATATATATATATATATATATATATATATATATATATATATATATATATATATATATATATATATGTGTGTGTGTGTGTATATATATATGCACAGTTTCATGTAATGATTAGTGGTTCAGAATTTGAATTTGGCAAGCCAAGTTAAAATTCAAATCTACTTCGTTACCTTCCCTTTCATACAAATACCCTTAAGGAAGTTATGAATCCCCCTCTTCTCCCTACCCAGCTATGGGTTAAATAGTGGGACAGACTGTGCCCTTTAGCCATGGGTGACAACCAATTTATGAGAAGGATAATTCTGAATTAGAAACCTGTGACTGAAACCAAGTAATTATTAATCTAAAAAGTCGTCAAGCTCAAAATCGTGTAGACAGCTATCAGATGATGGCTGTCTACACAATTTTCAGTATGTGTGTGTATATTTGTGTAGATAATGAGACAGAGTAGAAAAGCCATAGACAACTCGCTTTGATAAATGTATGTCTGCTGTGTTTGGCTTCTTCAGGTTAGAAGCTAAATGCAGCAGAATTTTTTCAGTAAAACACTTTGTTTATGGCTTTTCCACTTTGTCTTATTATCTTCGCTTTTGTTTCAGATATCACACACACACACACACACACACACATATACATATACATATATATATATATATATATATATATATATATATATATATAATTTATTTATTTATTTCGAATGACAGTTGGAAAAGCGTTCATGAGAGTATAATGTTTCGAAAAAATATCCAATAACACATTTCGCCCATTTCGAGTTTCAACAGATCGAAAACGAAAATATGAATTTCGTGTGCATGTATTTGTGTGTTTATTTAAAATAATGAGATCAGATATTTTCCCTAATCTGCCGTCTTTTCCAATTGTCGTTTAATGTATAACTGTCATCTGTTTACCCAAATTCTTATCATACTGTCGACATGGAGAACGCATGGACTTAAAACATATCTTTCATTCATTTTCTAACCATTCTCATGGATTTCTATCTTTAAACTCATACTTTGTGTAATAAAAATCAGTAATAAGCATAGTTGAATTGTTTTTAAACATTTAAATAAGCATGGAACTTCTCGAAAATTTTCGAACTATTTAAGAAAAAACTGAAATGAAATAAAGTTATTATTTTCTTGGTTTTGCTCGAAAGAAAAAATTCGAATTTTACGTCTAAATGTCAAATTAGAATAAATTTGATTTTTGAACGTAGAATTGAAGTTTAAAAAATCATCAATAATATCCATTTAATCCTATATATATGTTGGCAATAATTATTTAGCAACTCTGTAAATAAAAATCTACCAAAAATAAAATAATTGTCAAGAGATGACGGTTTGATGAAAAACAATTTTTTTCTTTATGCAACTAAACTGCGCACAAATCTCCAATTTTTGTTAAAAAGAATGAAAAATGTCACGTTTTAAGGATGTCCTCCGCTATTTTTAGTCATCTCCATTCAAATGCCAAAAGAAAAGTGACAAGTGTCTTGTTTTTAGAATGACAGGTGTTGATAATATAGGTCAAGAAGGTAAAGTAATCTGTCGAGAACCGTAAAGTATGGTGGTTAAAAGGGCTTTTTTCTGTTTTCAAAGATGAAAACAGAAAAAATGGAATTAGATTCACAAGATGATTAAATTGTTTGTTAAAAAGATCACTTGAAGACTGCATAACAGTAATAAACCCTTGAAAACCTTTATATAGAAAAGAATTATGCTTAGAATTCAATCCAATTAATTAAAATTTTAAAGTATCTGTGTGAGACTTACATGGCCCTGCAAATAGCTTCCAGTGAACTGTCAGTTATGTGCCGTGTGTGATACACACTTAGGCGATCATGTATCTTTCGGTACATGACTGATGAGGTAGATTTTTTTTCCGCAGTAGGTTGTCATTTCTTTCTGAGGTAAACCAGTTGCCACCCAAGGCTATAGAACCCGGTCTGTCTTGCTATTTACCCATGGGGGAGAAGAAGAGGATTCATACCTTTCCCAAGGGTATTAGCACGTAAGTAAATGTAATTGATTTGACTGGAATTCGAACTCGGCTCTCCGATTCCTCAATCCGAGCCGCTATCCATTACTTGCCTCCAGTGAACAATAAAAGATAAAAAATACTCTACTACTTTCTACTAATACTTTCCTTCTTAGTTATATTAATTTAAGAATTGTTGCATTTTAATAACAGAATTTCAATCGGATAACGCAAATATTTTCGAAAATATTAAATTACTTAATTTTTTTAAATCTCCATAAATCTTTTTCCGTGTTAATATTATTTTCTTTTCTCAAAGTATAGCGCTTATTTAAGGTTACCAAGAGCAACAGATTTTTAATTTCCAAGTTAAAGTGTAGCCATAATGTGGCCTACGAGACAAAGCAAATGAAAAGTGCATATTCAACCACAATTTAGAAGTGGATAAGAAGTGTGACCTTTTAGAGGCGTTTGATTATATTTTAATATTGTAAAAAGATAAATCATGTTTTATTTTACCTATTTAAAAAGGGTAATTTGTTTTTTAAGCCCTGGGCTAAGTATCTAATAAAAATATCCCAAATAGTTATTTTTAGGTGTAAATCTACATACTTAATTCGAAAATAACAAAGAAATTTTGATAAATTCTACCGTTTCGGAGTTATCTACAATAAAAGTTCGAACTCGTTTGCGTCGCGGCAGTCATTATTGGTGTAGTTTGCATATATTTCGTGCGGAATAGCCTTGATTATTGCGCACGCATTGAATCTTCAGTTGCGCAGTAATTAAGAACCATAAAAAGGTCGTTAACACGTTAATCTTCTCGCGGATCTAATCAGCAGCGAATGTATAGCTTCCGTGCCGTAACGCGAACGAGTCCGAAAATTTGGTTGTTGATAACTTCTAAACGATAGATTTTATCAAAATTTCTTTGTTATTCTCGAATTAAAAGTGTACATATGCACCTAAATATAACTTTTCTGAAAATTTTTATCAAATAGCGCGCGGGGCTTAAAAAGCAAATTAAAAACAGTTTAAAAGTAACTACAAATTGGAGTTTCAATTTGTGATACAAGGGATTTTATTCCAATATAGAAAAAGATAAACCAAAAAATAGTGGAGTTATTAGGCGCACGCGAACAGAATTCTTACTCGGTGTGTAATTGAACAGAAATTATTTATTTACAATTTGTTTTAAATTTTAAATTGGTAATTAAAGGAGAGTATAAAAGATTTGCTCAAAATATTCTTTGGGCGACTAATGAAAATTAAGCTGAGTAAACAGATAATGTTCATATGAAAATTAGGACTTGCAATAGATAAAAATCAATAATGTCCTTAAACTAAAAACCAAGGAACGCTAAATGTTAAATTTAGTCCTGTCAGCAGTTGTGGTCAAAAATAGGAATCGCGAAGAATGTCCTGGGCGAGGGAATCTTTATCTGCGTCTCTTCGAAATTGGTTTCAAAACAAAATGGTAGTTTTTAGTTGTTCTATGTGACAAACGTTTATTTTTTAAGATTGTCCTCTCGTCTATGTAACTATCTTGACGACACGTGAATGAACAGTGCCCACGTCGGAACAGAAACGTCATTTAATGATGGATTTCGGAAAATCCGTAAAAAAACGGGTCAAGTTCCCTTGGCACTTGCCCTTTTGTAGACGCCTCAGGAGCATACTGTTCTTGGGAGGATGGACTCCTAGGACATCAGATGATATTAATTTCAACTAAATTTTCACCAGCCAGTGAAATTTGTTTATTTTGGGGTCCCCAGTTACCATTTAAAATTATGGCAAGTTTGAATTCTTTACTTCGGTAGTAGGTGGAGCTCGACAGCCTGAGAAAGCAGTTCACCTAGGGGAAGGAAAATCCTTATTTCAAACCTCTGTTGCCTTGCAGCCATATCCAGTCACAGAAAAAGTTTCAGGAGTAAACCTCGAAGAAAAAATCCGGAGACGGAGTCTCTAAGGCAGTTCGCCGTTGTATCCAACCCATTCTGGCAGATATTGCGACGGCACCGGTCCCAAACTGTAGCGACCCTGTCATTCCTTTGGTCTCACCGGTGACGTGGAAAGATGGGATGTGCTACATGGGAAACAGCCTGTCCTCCATATCACATCACTCAGGCTTGCATCCGACCACGCCACACTGCACCAAAACACCCTGCACTACATCGGAAGAGGACACTCCAGCTTCGCCTTTGGTGTTTACACAACACGGAGAACGGCAGTTACCGGTTATATGCTACCACTCGATTGGCGTTAAGCGCAGCGCCAGGGGTCGTTCTCGTCGGGGGGAGAGATTTTCGGATCTCATTGGACAGTTACCGCCCGCCTCAAGCTGGGCAGCCCCCAGCAAGTAAGGTGTTGTCCCGCCACGCTCTGCCTTCTTCATTGGGTGCATGGAGATTAAGAGACACTCGACAAGCAAAATGCAGTCATCGAACAAGGCAACAACAAGAATTTTCAAAATAAATCAGCTCAGACGTCGATGGTCCAGCTAAGCAGAAAATTAGGATGTTACCCATGAGTCAACCCTGATCGATGGAGGCCTACCACGATCGGTGGGAAAATCTAAAAAACTTTCCTTCTGATTCTTTTCTTTTTCTAGAGCATTTGAATTTTATAGCGACACAAAAACGGACTCAATTCAAGGTAATTGTAAAAAGGCCGCCCGAACACATCATTTGTTATTATTATCATCGCTTTTAGATAGAGGAAAGGGGCATAGAATTGTAATTTTTTTAGCATAAATCTTTTATAATACTAAAACCTGACTTAATGTCTAACATTACATCGTATTTTCAATTTAAACATATTACTACTTTGTTTAATAAGCTTTCCCATTCATGATTAATAAATACATTTTTTACTTAATAATAGGTATCCCAACACTCAGCTTACAGCCGATGAAATTCTTAACTAAACACTAAAAAATGCATATATTCAACTCGCCGTGTTATTTCATTCATTATCTCCATAAAAACATAATGCATACCAAATGAACTTTGTTTCTGTCTTATTTATTTTTATATGTACTACAATGTGCGATGAACATACAGTTTAGAGACATTTTGGTGATTTCGCAAAATTTTGGCCATTTTTTTCACTGACGGTAGTTTTGACTTCCTCAAATTTTGTAATATGCGCACTCCGCAGGGTTTATTACAATTTATACGTTAGTTTCAAAGTTAACATTCTAAGCTTCATTTTCATATATTTTATATTTTTTAATTTTAATAAGAAGTTTGTAAACAATTCAAATGAAAAGTTTGATCATAAAATTCAAATGCTTCTTGTAAAAATAAAAGCACATAAAATATATCATTAAAACGCTCATTTAATAATCTATGAAAGTAAATCAAAATCAAATATGAAACGATAGCCCCATTTTGCGCGTGTGCGATTATGTGTAACCATGTACGACTCGCTCGGCCATCATTTCAACTCCACGCGAGACTCAATACACAGCGTCAACACGGACACAAAAGAATTGACCAGCATGTTTTCTATGGACGAAATTTTCAAGGAAATTGGTAAGAATTTGTTTTAGATATTAATTTTCTATGATATGTAAAATGTAAATGGGATTTAAAAACCGTTTTCGTCATAAAACAAATATGAAACAAAAATCGATTTGTTTACTTTACGCTCAGATTCAAATCACGAAAAAAAACGTAGGACTTATTGATCAAAAAATGTTCATATTCAAAGAATGAGATAAAAAACATTCTACAAAAAATTCTAGAATGTCTTTTATGTTTTTGCAGTATTCTCACAATAATTATCAGCATTCCAATTACCAAGTAACATTTTGTTTAAAGTTACCCCTTCAAACAATTTTCTTACTTTTTAAATTATCTAATGAATGAATTTTAGTTACGATTTATTGCTATCTAGAGACAAATTTATGATTTAATATTCATTTTCCTAATTTATTATTATTTCTTAGTAATATTTACTTCATACGGATTATTAGTAATCATTAGTGGGTATTGCTTGGCGTGTGTTAATCTTCTCTATCTCTCTACAGTCCTGAAATTGGCTAGATATGAAATTTGGTGTTTCTAGTGTAAGAAGTATTCATTTTATGACACAATTCAAGCAAGTCTAAAATCGACCTTGTGACAAAAGGTTAAAAAGCAATTCTTTTCAATTTTGAAGTGGAATAATCCAGAATATATCCATTCTATCACTCCCCCCCAAATTAGGCATATTACTGGTATAGTCATAATGTGATATTTGAAATTTGGGATGAATGTGAGTCTTATTTTCAGTTTTATGAAATGTCAAACCTCAGGTTATGAGTTGTTTGCACGTCGTTGCAGAAGTTTTGATTTATAAAATTTGCATATTCAGACTGAATTTATTTAAGAAATATGCAGTGATACTATCTGTAATTTTATTATTAATGTCTTTGTTATGTACCTAACAAACTAGTATAATTTACATTGTTCTTCTTAATTGCTTTTTAAAATATAGGAGTCTAAATATGGTATTTTGTCCTAATTCATAATAGACAACAAATGGCACATGTGTAAAAATAAAAAGAAATCTGCCAAAATTAAACAAATTGAGATATTTTGATGAAATAAAAACTGCTAAGTTTCTTTAATCATGTAGATTAAGAAGATGTAATCAGATAACACCTAGTACCTGTTTGAAATTTTCATCTGTGATACCTATTAATAACAATATCCCCTAACGGGAACAAAGTAATGAAGAAATTTAAAAGATTTGAAACTTTATAAATTATTCTAATTATAATTAATAAAAAAATGAAAACAATTCTTGTAAAAATTACATTTTTATCTTTATTTCCAGGATGATGTAATATCATCATCATTCTGCATCATAACATCTCTTTCTGTAGTAACTGCTAAATTTTCAGTTGACCTACACAAGCGAAAATCATATTGCTTGTCTGAAATAAGTCCTTGTCAGGTGAAACACTTAACCAATTCAGAGTTCATTAGAGTCACTAGTATTTTGCTAAAAAGAGGTATAAGGCCGATAGTTAGAAAGATCAGACGATTCGCCCGAGTTCTTAAATACTGGAACTACAGAAGTGGATTCCCAACCAGTAGGAAAGCAAAAAGCAGCAAGGCATTTATTGTAGAGTTTAGAGAGAACAGGTTCCAGTTCAAGAGCACATTTCAAAAAAAAAAAAAAAACTATTGAGGGGATACCACCAAATGCCCATGTTGATAACAGAAACCATGGACTGAGTTATAGTAATACCGAACTAATTTACTTACCGTTTGGTATATATCTACTGAACTAGCTATTTGCATTATGCCAAAGATTATAGTGCACCAGAAATCTGTGACAAGATAGTAAAATATAACCGCATTGTTGTGAATGCAAAATAGTTCAGTATAGAGTTTAGAGTAGACCAAATTGCCTAGAAAGCGGGTGTGGGGAAAAGAAGAGAGAGAAGGGGAGTGAGAGGGGCGGAAAAAGCGACTAGAGGAACATTGGATGTTGCACTCATTCTATTAGGTCTTTCGCCTAACCTGTTGTGGCTTCTGGAGGAGTTTCATCCTACTATGTCATATAGTTTCTAAAAAGCTCATAGAGTGACAATTGGTTAATTGATAACTGCTCTCTATCAGCATACAAAATTACCAAAATCTATATTTTTAAAAGCTTTCTTTTTGAGGTAGTTTTATTAAATCTTCAACTTAAGTAGCTTAGTTTTCATGCAAGATAAATTAAAATTAAAACATTTCATTAAGACTGACAAATGTTTAAAATGAAATTGTCCGCGCATCGCGTATAAAAGAGCCTTTACAATAAACCTAGGCATACAGTTACAAAAGTTCAGCATGGAGATAAAACTGTTCCCTAGAGAAACCTTGCTTCGAATAGGACAACTGAACATCATGTAAAACTGATTTAATATTTACTTTGCAGTAATACTTTTGTATGTATTTTCTGTAAACTTTCCAAGATATTTTCTTGATGTTATAAAATGTTATGCGAAAAAAATACAACCCTATATCTCTTGGCCCTACTTAAAAACTACAACCCTATATCTCTTGGCCCTACTTAAAAACGGAAACTTCAGGGCGGGCTTTTCTCGGTATGCTTTGAATTGTTTTTGAGTCGCTAGAAAATTCAAATGTTTCAGAAAAAAAGGATTGAGATGGAAAATTCTTCTTTTTGAGTTTCCCACGAATTCAGAAGCAAAGAATTCCATAATTTGAACCTGAATGATCCTGGGGTCCCAGATATAAACAAGGTCGCTGACTGGTGAACACCAGCGTTCATTCACGAATCGTCGGGATGACGTTATACAGAAGAGAGGACAATCTTAAAAATAAGCATTTACAACTAAGAACAACCAAAAACTGAAACCAACTTTGAAGAGATAAAGCTTTCGCCATTTCGTTGCTACAAAAACCCATCTATCGGCATCCCTCACTCAACATTCTTCGCGATTGCTGTTTGACCTCAACTGTTGACAACTTCTAGAGAAGTTTCACTGTGTTCCTTTGAGGACATTTTTGATATTATCAATCGTAAGTCTTTATTTCATATGAACATTATTTCTTTACCCAGCTTTATTTTCATTAGGCGATATGACAAAGAACACACACGAAACGTTTATCAATGCTAATGTTTCACTTTTAATAAAGCTTCACCGGAGAATGAGATATGGAGAAAAAGAAGAAAGAAATTCTGGTATTTTTGCCTTTACGTTGTTTGATTTTCATTGGTTAATCATGTTTCCCGTTCACTTAACTTGTTAAACAGACGTTAGTATAATTTGTAACGTTCTGAATTCAAGGAGAAACAGCGCGTTCATTCGAAGTTCTAAGAAATTAATGGATTCCAAGCCTAACTGAAAAACCGTAAACATTGTTTTATGTACGTAAGTTTATAATAATTCTAATTTATCTATGTGGCATTCAAATGACGATGACACATATTCGTAAGTGTGTGTGTGCGTGTGCGTGTGTGTGTGTGTGTGTGTGTGTGTGTGTGTGTGTGTGTGTGTGTGTGTGTGTGTCTAGTAGACATTATGTTTGTCGGTTTTTCGCTGAAAAGAATGTTATGTAACATTATCTCTTTACCCAGCTTCATTTTGTGGTATTGTGAACACTCGCCCAACTCCTCTGTAATATTTCTTTTTCTAATGTCCCGTGAATTTCTATTAATAACCTCCCTTGGTTGTCACTCCCCTTGTTAGTCTATTAAAGCTTTCTGAAGTTTTTACGTCTTCTTGTTATCACATCAATTTCATGAACTAACATGAAGCGTAAGATGGGCCTAAACTGTAGCTAAATTTCTCAAACCAGAAGTTTGGATGTATCACCGCCTCAGCCGACAAGAAATTCGTTCACTGGTACTGTACTTTTTCTGCTTTTATGCGTTCTATCCAAGCTAACGATCCAATTAACTTTGTTTCTCCCATGGTATAAGATTATATTGCGGAGTGTGAGGACTACGAGTCGGCTATAGACATTTTAAAGGAAGTTCATATAAAACCGAAAAAATGAAGAGTTTGCGAGACATATTTTAGCTGATCGAGAACAAAAAGGAGAGAAGATAGACAAGTATGTGCAGCACCTTCAACTACTGGGTAAAACTGTAATTTCACAGCTGTAAGTACCTCACAGAATCGAGATGACTATTGGAGACGCTTTTATTAGTGGCTTACACTCTCGTACTATTAGGTAGCGTTTGCTAGAAAATAGGAATCTCGATATGACGGTAGATCACGCTGGGGCGCTTTATGTTGCTCGTACGAACATACTTTTACACCGGCTTAAATGTTATCGCTAAAATGGAATTGGATCGCTCTGCAGTTCAAACTTGTTCCATTACAGTTCCGAAAAATGGGTACTATTTTTGTGAAGGCGCGATTGTAATCAGTGCCCGGCAAAGAAGGCCATGTATTACGTGTGATAAAAAGGGAGGCTTTTGGTTGACTAAGTCACTTACGTCCTCATCTGCAGCGTCTGTAACTCTATCTACTAGATTTTCAGGTTAACAGGATTTAGCAAAACTACTTAAGCGAGCTACTGTTTTCGTTTTAATCAACAATAAGGCTGCTTCTGCTCATGTTGACACTGAATGTACTGGGTCTTTCATCGCTTGTCTATGCCAAGCTGCACAATCTCACTTTTAATAAATTCTAATAATAGCCGAGAAAATCAATCTGTGTGACTTACTAGATTGATTTTCTCGGCTATACCATAACCCATGGTTCACTAAGACCTGATGCGGAGAGATGGAGAAGACGCTCTTAAAGAACTGCCAGTCCCTAAGGGCAGGACCAATATACGCCGCGTCGTTGATCTTTTCTCATATTATTCCCAGTGTCTTCTGATGAGAATAGACTAATTGCCGCTGAAAGATTTTCTCTCAATCAAGAGGCAGTAAAAGCATTCAGTGAAAAGAGGAAATTGGTAAAGCATTGTTGCATTCCATTAATGAAACAATAACACTCATAGTAGAAACTAATGTTTCTGACAATGATATCGTAGCTACTTGGAACAAAGCAGGTCGCCTGGTTAGTTTATTTTCCGTACATCCACCGCATAAAAGTAGTCTCACTGCTTGTCAGGACGAAAATTCACAATAATCACATGTCAGCAGGCTGTAAACTTTATGTTCCACTCAAAAAGATTGGGGAAAATTCAGCGATGGTTGGTTGATGTCGCGCTGACATCAACAAAGAAAAAATTATCTGAGCTTCACGTTTGTCTTCGTCATCCTAGAAAGGATAGACGGGCTCATTTTATTGGGATAAAAACCCTCCCTTACTCTATTGAATAAATAAAAAATATATGTACTAAGTGCTCTGTATGTTCTCGGCACGATTTTACATTCCAGGAACTCCCTATCTTATCAAAGCCACACAAGACATGGAACGAATCAGTATGAATTTCAAAAGACCTCTACCGTCTACCTCTAGAAATCGCTATTTACTCACAGTAATAGATGAGTACTCACGTTTTCCATTCGCATTTCCATATTTGAATCAGATACTCTCTGTGTTCGGAATGTCTGCATGCATTCATTATGATCGGGGAATTTCATTTCTATCAGAGGATCTGCGAGAGTACCTGACCAAACTAAGAATTGCAATCAGCAGAACAACAAGGGCATGGACAATGTTATTATCTGGAGACACATTACATTGACCTTGGCATCCAAAAAGCTTTGAAAATCACAATTCACCCGAAATATTACTCTACACCGCCACCAATGCTACGCCTCACGAAAAACTATTTTCATACTAATGCCGTTCCTCCAATGACCACTCAGGACCTGTCCTAGTGCGTCGCCATGTCTGTTCAGTAAATTTTGGTTGACGAAGTTGATTTGCTAGAAGTAGGTACCTCCAATAATTGGCTAAAAATCAGTATAGCATAATGATAAAAGACCCCAAACTTAATAAAAACAAAGTTTTATCGTTAAAATGTTTATGTTATTAAGAGGAAAGAACAATGTATATTTAATTATCTTTAAAAAATTTTCCTTTTTTCTAAAACGTTCTAAATTTGGCTAAAAAATCTCGTTTTTTTTTTGTCAACTTTGTACTACTTGTGGCAAAGGCCATTTTAGTGTAGCAGTTTCCGGGGGGGAAAACCCATTAATTTGGAAATTCTTGCAAAAATCAAATAATTGTCTGATTTTAATGAAACTTTCAGTACTTATTCAAAAATGAATGAATTTATTTTTGAAATTTTTATTTTTAGAAAATATTGGTAAAAATATATATATTTTTTACATCTGTTACTCCCCCACCCCATAACTTAATTTTATGAAATTTTCTAGAATTTCAAACAGTTCGCAAATTGTTTTATATTCTCCTTGGAGAAATTAAGTCATCATTTTTTTTTTTCACAACTACTGCCAACTTTTAAAAAATCTGCTCCAAATCGTAAAATAAAAACTGCAATAAAACGATCTAATTATCGATTTAGATAGGCTTTTATTTGTTTTATAAATAATATACATTAAGGACATTATTGTCTGAAGAAAAATTTTTTCGATGAACAAAGAATTTTTTCAAGAATTGTTTGTATTTTCCTTTTACTTTTTTTTTTCACTTTTTAATTTAAATGTTTTAAAATTCTTCCAAACAGAGTATGAGGCAGGTTATTAAGTTTTTAAGTGCAGACTATCTTTACTAAGCGAAAATTAAAAGCTTAATACAAATTATGCTACCAAAACTTTTTACCATAATTCAAGATATTTTTTTTGTGCGTCAAAATGTTATATTTTTTTTAGTATGATATCTCGTAAGTAACATTATGTTTAAAAGGTCACGTGTTTCAAGCCTTGTCTACTCCTTAAGGAAAGCCTCTTGACATATAAAGGTCTTCGGCTTATGTCACTCTCAGTTATTAAATTAAAAATTAAATTGAGATAATAAAATTATTTCATTTATCAATTTAAATAATTAATAACTGAGATATTTTAATTATTAATATAATAATAATTTTATTGGTTATTATCTCAGTTATTAAATTAAAAATGTAATAACATAATGTAATATTAATTAATGAAATTATTTATCATTACCTTAGCTATTAAATAAAGAAATACCATTATAGTAGTAACTCAATAATGTAAGAATTTTTTATAGTATTTTAAATTATTATAAGAAACCAAAAAAAAAACCCTTATGTCAATTTTGGTGCACCATACTAAACCTGTCAACACATCAACCATCAAATTATCAATGGAAACGTGAAAATAGCAATACACCGAGGTCAAGAAATGTTTGTCTAGATGCTATTGTCTTTTTGCTATAAGTGATATTTGTTTCAGAACAGATTAATTTAACTTTAAATTTGCTAATTTTACAAAAGTAACGTTTCAGAAATGTATATCTTATTTTAGCGGAATTTTCAAAAGGATAAAAATAAGTTTTGTCGAAATTTCTCTAAAAAACTTAAAAATGGCCGTTTCGATTGTTTTTTAGGAAGCATCGACTAAAAATCATTCAAATTTCTATTTGAAATACTCAATGGTATTTTTTTTCTGGAATTAGAAAATTGAATCCTTTAGCTTTCAATTGAAGCTGGGGGAAAGCTTCGAAAAAGATTTTTCCTTTATGAAAAATACATTTAAACATTTTGGAGGTACCTACTAGAAGCGAATCCACAATACGCCCACATATGATACGTGGATGGAGCAGTCTCATTGCGTGACTTAACCCCAACTGGTGATATGTCACAACGCAGGAAGTCATCTAACACGCAAATAGGGACTGGCTTAATGGAATCTATTGTTCCACTTACAGACTTGGAATATTTGAATGTACAAGAACAGCGAAACACTACGGATGGAAGTCATGCATCGTGGATTAGTGATCCAAGAAATCTAATAAGCACTCAGAATTCCAATTACCAACTGAAACCCCCACCCTTTTTTATAAGATCGTTTATTATCGGAAGTCTTTAAGGAAGGGGAGAATGTGGTATTCTGGACACTCGCCCACCTCTGTAATATATTCTTTCCTTCCTTGACTTTTTATTGATAACCTCCTGACGTAAAATGTCGCCATCTTGTTTGTTCATTAAAGCATTCTAAATGTCTCACGTCTTCTTGTCATCACTTCAGTTTTCACTAGGCGCTCAAAAACTATTTTGCGCAAACCATTATACTCCTTTCATTCTCAATTTAAATTTTATTGTAAATAAATTATTTCTGTTCAATTTTACACTGAGTAAGTGTCCTTAATGACCCCATTTTTTTGTTTTATTTTTTTCTATATTGGAATAAAATTCCAATAATGTTGATGAATAATCATCAATCGTAAATTGTGTTCTTATCAAACGACTTTTATCAAACAATCTCTTGACTTCTGTGATGACAATATTAGTGAGCTGCATTCGACATTTTATTGCGCCCGTCTGTTCCACTCATTTTAAAAGAAAGAAGCAAAGACTCCCTCCAAATAGGGGTCGGGGTGCATTTAATGAAGTGGTTTTCAGAGCAGACCAAACCGCTTAAGAAAGCGGATGTAGAAAGAAAAAAGAAAAGAAATACAGGTTTGATGCTGCACCCATTCTACTAGGTTTTCTGGGGTGAGTTTTGGAGGAAACTCTATCCCATTAGATCATAGAGTTTTTAAGAGAAAAACCCTAACCGATCATAATCTTTCACTTTGTAACTCCAACTTTCTAGTGGCAAGGACTCTGGAACATTCGCCAGGTGATCGAGAATTGCCGAGAGTCGGCACCCGGCACAGCGTCGAACAAAGGTGGCCTCCAACAAGTTACGCCTCTATCCGAAAGAATACGATACAATTTCCTCCACTTTTTGTAGGGATTGGGAAGCTTGCTGTTCGAATTGTGAACACCACTGTTAGACCATGACAAAGAGATTTCATGATACTGTTACGGAAATAAAGTAAAGAAAATAAATTCAGTATTTAACATGGGTAAATTTATTTTTAATGAAATAAGCAACTTTTATGAATAAAGATATTTTCGTATTTCGTAAGGATTTCATGATTGTTA
Organism: Acanthosepion esculentum; assembly: GCA_964036315.1. Classification (NCBI taxonomy): domain Eukaryota; kingdom Metazoa; phylum Mollusca; class Cephalopoda; order Sepiida; family Sepiidae; genus Acanthosepion; species Acanthosepion esculentum. Next base: position 45,472,398 of record OZ038507.1, on the reverse strand, counting down.
TTTTTTTAAGTTCACTTAACTGTATTAAATACTTGTTTGCTCTTTCTCTATTCTTATCTGTTTCCAGAACCTTAAGAACATCTGTTCTCCACTTTCGCTCTTCAAATTAACTGGCCAATATGTAGTTTTAACTGCCATATTAATTTTAGTGAAGAAAAATCGAACCAGTTAAAAATGCTTAATTTTTACTATCATTATTGCATCTATATCTTTCAAACAACTGTTGACCTTTATTCAGAAGTTAAAAAAATTAAGGAGAATTTGAACTATTTATAAGCAAGCTGTAATGAAAAACACTCCCGCTCCTGTAAAGAAACTCCAACTACACACATTCTGTTTTTTGTTTTTTTAGGAAAATCCGAAAAAAACATCAAAAGAGTTATCCACTTACTTTCAAACGATGAAAATTATTTTAAAAATCTCAACTTCACTTTTTGCTCACAGATCGGCAGTCAAGAGAAAAAAATCATATTTGATCAAAAAATTGTTGAAGCGCATCAAACCGATAAGTGCGTATTTTCAGCAGCTGCAGCCTGAAAGTTCAGTGTTTTTCTTTGTGTGGATTTATTTATATTATAGTCTATATATAAGCATTGATTAAAATGTTTTTGACACAATTAAGAATGTTTTTAATAGAGATTACTAACTGATCTCGAATACATCATCATTATTAACAACCGAGAAAAATCCTAGCATAAAACATGAAGATTTTAAAGGACAACGCGGTTAGATAGAAATCAATGAATAGACATTTAGACAGTCATATATGTCACCATTCCCAATTATTTCGCATTTGACACACCCGCATTTTTTTCTCCTAAAAGAAACAGAGAAATATAGTGGTAAAGAAAGATACATAATGTCCCTACGTGTTTGTAAATTTCAAATATGCTGCTATTCTGCGTTCAGTTTTATTTTTCTTGTTTTTATATATATATATATATATATATATATATATATTGTAACATTATTGGACGACGATAAAATTAATCACGTTCGTTTGCCATTTGCGTCTTTCTACTTATTGTTTAGTGTTTAGTATTCCTCGTCACCTTCTCATAATCTTCCTCAGCCTTACTTGCTAGTAAATGCTAGTGATTTGTTTGTTAGACTAATGCAATGCAATACAAAATGCAAAGTTTTCTTCAGTTTTGTAAAATCTTAATTGTCTTTTTTCTTATATAACTCAATCCCGATAAAAGATGCTCGTATTATTACAACTATATTTTCCTTATATTGAAAATCTTAGCAAAGAGAATGAGATCAGCTTAAAGACTAAAAAGGTTATTCCACTTATAATATTTAAAATTGAATAATTTAAACTAGCTATCGGGTAAAAAATTGTGGACATGTTAAAGTTTAAAGACAAACAGAGGATTTATAACACATACACATTTCGTATTACTGTAGTGCAACGTACCCAGTAAATGTAGCATTTACACTTTAAGTGTAAACCGAAACGCTATATTTCATGAAATTAAGGAAGTGAGGGTAACATATATATATATATATATATATATATATATATATATATATATATATATATATATGTATATATATATATATATATATATATATATATATATACATATATATATATATATGTATATATATATATATATATATATATATATATATATATATATATATATATATATTACCAAGATTTTTCTTGAAAAAAAAAAAAGAAGAAAAATTCCAAAAGTATTTTCCCTCATTTAAGTCCTGAAAGGTTCATATAAAGCCGACAATTTGATTTTTGCTAGAATTTCCAAATCAATGTGTTTTTCACCTGGAAAAAAGGCGCTAAAAACGTGGACTGCTGACTTAAAAAAAAAAAAAAGAAGATATTTCGAATGTGCTAGAAAGGATTAAAAAATTTAATGAATTAATAAAAAATACTTTGGTCTTTCCTCTTTATAAAACATGTTGACGATAAAACTGTTTTTATTAAGTTTGAGGCATTTTTTCATGCTATGCTGTTTTTTCGTTTTTTGTTTTTTTCAGCGATGAAATGGCGGTACCTACACTAGACGTTAGTGGAAACACGTGTTTGAGTAGAAATGCCTGAAACAGTGAAAAATAGCAAAAATAGAGTTAGAAACAGAAAGTGTGTATCAAAGACAGGAACCAGGGAAAAGCCACCAAAATAAAAATCTAAAATAAGATGAGAAATTTTCGGACGTAACAGAAGCGAGGTCACGTGTTATTTAAAATTGATTTTCAAGCCGCGTCATATTTGTTTCCGTGTATACATTTTTATAAAACAGAAATATTGTGGGCTTGTAAGATTTCTTTTCGTTTTTTTTTTAAATAAAGTTTATATATATATATATATATATAAAGACATTTATATTATGTTTAACGTTCTTTTTATAGATACAAGTAAAATCCTAAAATATATATATATATATATATTTTAGAATTGGACATAATCCGACAATTTATTTAAAGACATTTATATTATGTTTAACGTTCTTTTTATAGATACAAGTATTTAAGCAAATGCTCTGTTTTATAAATACTTGTATCTATAAAAAGAACGTTAAACATAATATAAATGTCTTTAAATATATATATATATATATATATATATATATATATATATATATATATATATATATATATATATAAAAGTGGACATGGAAGTCAGCACTTAGAGGCGACAGTCTGTTTCATGCTAGTGCAATCGTCAGGCCTGACGATTGCACTAGCATGAAACAGACTGTCGCCTCTAAGTGCTGACTTCCATGTCCACTTTTATATTTACACACGCTCTATCTCTGATATTGAGCACTTTACCCCATAAATATAGCACACTTTAAGACTATATTTCTGTATATATATATATATATATATATATATATATATATATATATATATATATATATATATATATAGTATGTATTACGTCAGCGGATATAAAATTTAAGGTGAGTGAATTCACGCATATCATTGAAGTTAAAAACGTTGAACCTCTGGATTTAGAAAAACCCAAGTACTGTAAACAACTTGTGCGCAACGAAGCAACACTGACCTAAGATGCCTTCCACCTTTTAAACACCTTTAAAGTTATGACGACATGTAATACAAACTTGTTTTGAATTGATTTTTGTTTCATTGTTAATTCAAAAGACGAGTTGGGGACTGGTTGTTAGTAATGACGTAAGTTTGACGTTCGTGGATATACGAAATGGGAGAGAAGAAGTGTGGGGGCTAATGGTTGGTAAGAAATTATCAGAAGGTTTTTGTCGAAGGTTGCGTTTTTATCATTAGCACTCCACATTCAATTTGCAAATAAAACACAGAAAAGAACAACAAGAGATGATTGAAAGATCAAGTAAAATGTATATTGAAACAAATGTATATACAATGACAATAAAGATTAAGTCGTAAAAAGTGATTTCGCTTGTACCGTGTGGGAAATACAAGTGTATGTTGTAAGGAGTTTCTTTGTTGATATTTGTTTAGTGTTTAAGAATGTTTGAATTTTGAATTTGAAAGTTCTTTATTTGTGCAGAAGAATGTTAAAGTTCTGAATAGTTCGCTTGGCTTTGATAACAGACAGTTCACTGTGTGTGTGAATGTAGTTAATGTCTGTGTGTTTGTGAGTAGAAAATTGCGAGAATACACGTACGAGGTTTTGGTTGTGGAATTTAATATTCTACTGAAGTTTCTTCCTTAAACTTCTACTTTTATACAGTAAAGTAGGCTCCCAGAACAAACGCGGAAAGAATATTGAAGAAAGTGTCGATTTCTATGACTGGCCTAAAATCGATCAATTGTTGATTTTTTCTATAGCTAGTTTGGTTGAAACAAAACACAAGACATTTTTATGCGGCTCGTGCGATGCGTAAATTGTCTTTACGAATAGTACTGTTTATTGCTGTTGAGTAAATTGTGGGCGTGGTGTGTGTAGACGTCACTACAGAAGCACAACTGCACTCCTTCACCCATGAGAAGAAAAAAAATGGCAAAACCGAGAGGAAAATTCAAACAATGCAAGAATAAGAAAAAGTATTAAAACAAAGAAAACAAAAGGGGTTAATAATAGTCATTAAAGTAAAAAATGAATGGAATTTAATTTTGAAAACATTTTTAAGCAGAAAAAAATAGTAGAAAATGTTACACAAACTTTTAACACACGACAAATAATTACATTTATAAATTCCCAAACAACATAATAAATATATTTTACCAGATACATTATAAAATACGTAATATGATAAAAATAGTGGATTACAATGAAAATTTGATAGTCGTAACTATTTTGGTAGCAGCTGAAATCATGTATGCAAGAACTGAGCATAAAAAATATTTTTCATTTATTGTACCATACAGGACATAACAGCAGGCATTAGTTTTAACGCTTAAAAATTACACCAGAGGTTTGTACCAGAGTCGTAGTGGCTTTAAATGCTCATATCATCCAAGTCTGATTCGGAGTTCAATTCTTTGTTCTGGTAATACTCAAAGGGTACATACGCTGATTCAGTGGCAAAAACAAATTAAGCGGCATAAAGGTGGCTAGTCTGTTGGGTATTAATTGGTATGTAAAAGTACTTGGTAAAGAGTCTAGTTAGGTAAATTTTAATTGGAAATTATTTTAAGTTTTATACCTAGCTTACCTATGAAATTAACAACTTGTGAAGTATTCATGTAACTGGTTCACAAAACTTGCAAAGTCATCATGAAGTAGATAAACTTTCAAGTGAATGCTAAGCGCAAAACAACAGCTTTCAGTCAACTAGACACTGTACACAATCAGAAAGAGTGCGCAACCAAAACTCCTTGAAAATTATCAAAATATGCAAACAAAAGAGCATTATTAAATGCCAAATGACATGTTTACTTCTTAATTGGCTTCATTGTGGTGAAAATGTGCCAGTAAAGTTAGAAAAATTGAAGCCTTAAAAAGAGTGCGTCTCTGAAGTCAGACCAGTCTTTGATTTTTAACATATAGATAGGGTAAACTCAGCAACATTTTTTCTCCAGACCTTCAGCTAGAAAAACTGCAAGCTAAGTTGAGCACATCAGTGAATGTATGGTAATGTAAGTACTTATCCTTGAAAGAAAGTAGGGAGGCGTGCGTCCTGTTCATATACTCACTGCATCTCCTCCTTATCGCAGCCAAAATGCTGATAATACCCTAACAGCTACTAGTCTTATATACACGAAAGAACAAATGAAAGAATGGTACCGACAGTGGGGCAAAAGGAAAAGAAAACAAGAATTGTAAATATGAAATTCTTTCGTATTGCCGATACAGCGGAATGTCTAAATATATTTAGACATTCCACTCGCATGGTGAGAGAAGCGGCTTTGAAGGAAAGGTAGAGTTGTAAAGGACTGGAGTTGATGTGTTTGTCAGGTCGGTTGACCGAGGCCAAGATGGTGATGAAGGACAAGCCTGGATTGGATTAGTGACGCTTGATATTCGCAGCGAATCTGACAGTAGTTCATGAGTGAATAGTGTCTCCCAGACTGATTTTTTAATGTTTTTTTCTCTTTAGCTGCAACGCTCGTGATTAGCTTCGTTTATGTTGTGTGGTTGCTTTTTATTTATTTAACTATTATATTTTTTGAGAGGGTTTGTTTTGTTGCTTGTAGCTCCTGCGTCGAGAACAACTTTTTATTTTTTACTTTACTTTTTTACTGTTCACATCCAGTCGACGTGTCGAGTGAATGAGAAAGCGATCTAATTTGAAAAGATTATGTATATATTTGTGTGTCGGCTAGTGGATATGTGCGGAAAGGATTATGTATATATTTGTGTGTCGGCTAGTGGATATGTGCGGAAAGGATTATGTATATATTTGTGTGTCGGCTAGTGGATATGTGCGGAAAGGATTATGTATATATTTGTGTGTCGGCTAGTGGATATGTGCGGAAAGGATTATGTATATATTTGTGTGTCGGCTAGTGGATATGTGCGGAAAGGATTATGTATATATTTGTGTGTCGGCTAGTGGATATGTGCTGAAAGGATTATGTATATATTTGTGTGTCGGCTAGTGGATATGTGCGGAAAGGATTATGTATATATTTGTGTGTCGGCTAGTGGATATGTGCGGAAAGGATTATGTATATATTTGTGTGTCGGCTAGTGGATATGTGCGGAAAGGATTATGTATATATTTGTGTGTCGGTGTGCTGTTGATATTAGTGCATGATGAAGTCTTTAAAATGTGCTGGGAGGTGTTCCTGTGTTTGTCTTTTTTAAATTAGTTTTTGAGTGGTTTCACTGGATCTGGAGACATGTATTTTTTGTGCTCTCCAGACAGAAATGAGGGTAAGACTCTGCAAATGCCGAGGAGGGAGAAAGTTTGTGTATTGCAGATTATTCGGTCGTTGTACGAGGCGATGGACATAAGTATATTGGACGCAGTCGCTTTCGTAATTTTCGTTTTTCACCTTAAGTACCATGTCATTCGTCTTAGTGACTTCAAAGTTACCCACCCAAAATAAATGTGACGAGTTGGCTATGGCTGGTCGAGGTCGATTCTGTGGTCATATTCGTTGCTTACAAGTGCGATGTGTTGGTGGATTTATCTTAGCAGAACAGTTATCTGTATGCCATAGGCACTGGGGTCGTCGTTAGTGATGTCTTCGTGTGGTAATTTGGGCAAACCAATATTAGGGTGACAACTGATAATACAAAAATGACGTGATGACGCGCCGGTTGTGGCATTCATGGAGGTGATTACAGATATCAAGGACGTCCATTCATTCACAATTCCTGTCTTCGCACAACACGTACAGAACATTTTTCATTGTTACCCGAGCATTGTAGTCTCCAGGGACGGTGAAAACCTCATGTGATTGACGTTAATTCACAAAAATCTCTGTAGGTTTCGCTCGTGAAATATTTTCCACGGTCGAAGGACACAATGTGGGGTATTTCTCAGTGATGTAGGAACAAATGATAGAATCCGTGAGCAGCGACAATCACACGGTCACGGTATAGCAGTAAGATACCGACTGAAGCTGTCCAGAATTATGGGTACATATAGTTTGCTTTTAGAGATAGGCATTGTGACAAAGTCTGTGTAGACGACTTCCAATGATCTTCTACCTCGCTTAAAATGGGGTCATTGTAAGCGAGGTAATTTTGGTGGTCACTGAGGTCAATTTTGATGGCTTCAGGTGTCTCGTTTGAGTCAATAACATGGAGGGATTGGATAATTTTTTGTCATCTCGTTGGATGCCTGTTCAGCAGCGATGTTGAGATGATCGATAATCGCCTATGTGGGGATTGTTGAGGTGGCATGTTAGATGTAGATTTTAAGACTTGGAATTTGAATGTTTTGCTAGTAAGGGTTGGGCCGACTGGTATTTTATTTTATTTTATTTCATTTTTTACCATGTCTGCCCAGGCGTTCGATTCGCCTTCGGTTTATTCTAGGTCGAACTTATAGGAAAATATTTCTTCATCTTTTTTTTTTTTTTTTTGGTTGTTGGAAGATTCATTTCAACAATGGCACAGACCAGCTTGGAATCCCTCGTTGCTTACGATGCAACCGATAAATTTGGCTTCAGCAGCGGGGAAAGTTCACTTTTCCGGTTTTGTTTGCTAAGCGCTCAAATATGGCCGACGTGAATCAGAAACAGATCTAATAACATTATCTTCACAGCTCTGGTGGAGTTGATGGCCGATGTTAAGCTTACGCCAGAGTGTTGGGCATGTTGCACCTTGTGGATTAAAAGTGGGCCTTAGAACTGACATTCAGTGTAGCACATGCAGCGATAGAGAAGAGGCGGCGAAAAGCACCTTTTAACACTACCCTACAGTCAGTCTGTTCTTGGTTTATGTAGCAGATCTAGTCATCCTGAAAAAATTAATCGCACTCGATGCCTTTTACGTATACGATTATGTAAACCCTTCGTGGGAAGGTATGTAATGTATGATGTTTCTCACAAACCCAGCAAAACTGTTTAATTGTTCCGACGTCCTCGGTCAATTTCACATTTGTCTCAGGTTCAAATTCGTCTCAGGTTCAAATTTGAATCTGGTTCAAATTTGTCTCAGGTTCAAATTTGTCTCAGGTTCTAATTTCCGCCTTTTTAAATGGTTGGAAATAATCGTGAAAAGGAATTCTTTTCTCGAGCCTTTTTTTTCCAGAACATTCCTTTCTTATGGCTTTTTATTTCTTAACTAAAAAAAGAATATTTTTATTTATTTGCTCATTTATTTATTTATTTATAGCAACTGCGTGTTTTTGTAGGTGGAGTAGTTCCCACGCCTAAGAAATCTCTCTTACGATCAGATCGGATAAAACACAGTTTGCATGGTTTGTTCTGCTTGTTTTGTTTACTTTTCTCTTCACTCATCCCGCACGCCAGTATTTACTGCAAACATGTTTAATAGTGCATGTAGAATGAGCGTAGATGGATGAATGAGATGGGAGGTAAGGTCACATGAAAGAGCTAGCTATAGTTTTCAGTAGGCATTGCTTGACCATCTCTTTCTCTGCCCACTTTGGCCGTGTGTATTATATCAAAAGTAAATAACGAAATCAATAAGTTATGAAGAGAGCTCCACGAGGCCACGAGAGAGATAGATAGATAGAGAGAGAGAGAATGAGAGAGAGAGAAAGAGAGAGAGAGACTGATTGACTGACTGACATGTAGTCACTATTAGTCACTTACTAAGTGTACTCTGAAAGTTGTAGACTTGAAGGCTGGTGTAACTCCATTAAAGGGAGAAGACATAAGCATTCCTATTAATCGTTAAACCTCAAGATATACTTTATGGATCCAGCGGTTGTGTAATAATAGAAAACAATCTACCTAACACTTTCTTTGCGCTGAAAAAATAATCTTTGGTATACTTATTTAACACAACATTTATAAAAATAAAATGCGAAAATTCAGAACGAAGATTACACACTCTTTCTTTTATTTGAGCCACATGCATAACTTACTGTCGTGAAAATAAAGTAACTCTCTAATTTTTCCCTGACTTTCCAGGACTGATTGATTTCCCCCTGTTTTCGTCTTTCTCTCTTTACGAGGTAGTCGGCCATTTTCTTCTTACGGTTCGCTACCGGAGTAGATTTCTAGTGGAATAAAGCTTCACTCAAGCTATATGGACTCAGCCTTGTTTCACTTCCTCTTAAACTCTTTTTACAACAATTTATTCCACTAGAAATAATCTATCAGGATGGAGAAATACCTTAAGCCAGAACGCCTAGATCTAGACACGAATAAACCTGACTCAGCCGACACATGGCGACATTGGAAAAGATCCTTCCAAATCTTTCTCGAAGCGGCCGGCGAAACACAGCAACAGACTCCACTGACAGACAAACTGAAACTGAATCTACTTATCAACCTTGTCTCTCCCACTATCTTTAAACACATCTCCGACGTGGACGATTACGATTCAGCCATGGACGTTCTGGAAGGAGTGTTTGTGCAGCCTAGAAATACCATCTTCTGTAGGCATCTGCTGGCAAACTGACGAAGATGTAGACCAGTATTTGCAACAAACTGACGAAGATGTAGACCAGTATTTGCAAGCTTTAAAGAAACTCGCGAAGGATTGCGAGTTCTAGGCTGTTACAGCAATACAGGCGAGAGATGAATACATACGAGACGCTGTTATAAACGGAATTTCGTCTAATCACATCAGACAACGACTCCTGGAAAACAAAACACTAGATCTAGTCACTGCTTATGACCAGGCGCTAACACTTGAGATGGCACAAAAACAATTAACGTCCTACTCTCAACAGAACTCACTAAACGCATCTGTCTCTACTGTTCAAACTGAGGTAACTGACGATGACGATCAGTCTGGGTGCTATGAGGAACATACCGTGGCCGCCATTTCTGGACAAAAATGCTTCTTCTGTGGGAATCAGAGACATGATAGAATTAGATGCTCTGCCCGAAACTCAATTTGCAAAAATTGCAAAAAGAAAGGACATTTTGCTCGTGTCTGCAGATCATCTACAGCGGCTGCTATCAACCACGGTGAGTCTATTCTCGCGTCTTCCATTCCATCTTATAATTTCTCAGAGAGTCTATCTTGCTCGACATTGCGTGGAAAAATCAAAGGCAAGTCTCTAAAAATACTTGTTGATACTGGCAGTTCAGAAAATTGTATTAATTCTAACGAGGTTAAAAGGCTCGGATTAGCAATCTTGCCAAGTTTAGAAAGAATTTTTATGGCTAGCAGTTCCCATTCATCCTCTACTCTTGGACATTGTATAGTATCCCTCAATCTAAGCGGTAGAGAGTACCGTAATGTCAAGTTGTCCGTTATGGCTAACTTATGCTGTGATGTCATTCTTGGGCATAATTTCCTACGTCAGCATTCTTCGGTAAAAATACCTTTCGGGGGACTCCTTCCACCTCTCACTGTTTGTGGACTAACTGCAATTAATAATGTCCCTTACCCCTCTCTGTTTGCGAATCTAACTTCTGATTGTCATCCAACAGCAGTAAAATCCAGGAGACATAGCCTACCTGACGCTAAATTCATTCATTCAGAAATATCGCGTATGTTTAAGGAAGGAATTATAGAGCCATCTCAATCGCCATGGCGAGCCCAAACACTGGTAGTGTCTCCTGAAAATCACAAGAAGAGACTCGTCGTAGATTATTCCCAGACGATAAATCGGTTCACTCTTCTGGATGCTTATCCACTTCCTCGAATAGAGGACATGGTAAATGAGATTGCCTGTTATCAGGTATTTAGCACTCTTGATCTAACCAGTGCCTATCACCAGGTTGCCACCAAGCCAGAAGATTGAAAATATACTGTCTTCGAAGCTGCTGGGTCTCTGTACCAATTTTGTCGAATCCCTTTTGGAGTGGCCAATGGAGTAGCAAGTTTCCAGCGAGTCATTGATGACATTATCAGGCGAGAAGACCCCCGAGGAACCTACGCCTATATCGACAACGTTACTATCTGTGGTCATAACCAGGCAGAACATGACAACAATCTAAAGAAATTTATGAATAGTGTGGCAGAGTACGGCCTAACACTGAATAAAAGCAAATGTCATTATTCACTTAGTTCGGTGGACTTGCTTGGGTATACTATAAGCATGGGTTCAGTAAAACCTGACCCTGACAGACTCAAAGGATTGGTGGATCTGCAAGTACCTCAAGACCATACCTCTCTCCGACGAGCAATGGGGATGTTCTCTCACTATTCTAGGTGGATATCAAATTTCTAAGAAAAATTACATCCCTTAACCAGAGTTGCCCATTTTCCTCTCGCTAAAGAACAAACGGATGCCTTCAAAAATCTAAAGGAGGAGATCGCAAAATCGTGCCTGGTGGCTATAGACTCTACTCTACCTTTTGAGATTGAGACTGATGCTTCGGAACATGCTATTGCTGCCTCTCTAACCCAAAACCGTCGGCCTGTAGCTTTCTTTTCAAGAACTTCTGCCGAGCAAAAGCACTCATCAGTTGAAAAGGAGGCATATGCAATTGTAGAAGCGATTCGAAAGTGGAGACACTTATTACTCGGGAGACATTTTAAACTTATCACAGATCAGAAATCTGTCTCCTTCATGTTCAATCTTAAAAGTAAAAACAAGATAAAAAACGAGAAGATCACAAGATGGAAATTAGAACTTGCCTGTTTCAGTTACGACATAGTATATCGTCCGAGAAAACAAAATGCTGCTGCGGACGCTTTATCACGAATTTGCTCTTCTACCATCTCTGTTAACAAACTACATACCTTGCACAAAGATTTATGTCACCCTGGGGTAACAAGAATGCTGCATTTCGTCAGAAGTAAAAATATGCCATACTCTGTAGAAGATGTAAGAGCAGTAACCAGGTCATGCCAGGTGTGTTCCGAGATAAAGCCTAGATTCATTAAAACACTCATAAAAGCAAGTCAACCCTTTGAAAGATTAAGCATAGACTTCAAGGGACCTTTACCTTCAAATTCTCGCAATCGGTTCATACTTACTGCGGTTGACGAATACTCCCGTTTTCTTTCGCTTACTCTTGTGTTGATGTCTCAGCAGCGACTGTCAAGAAACATCTAACTAGTTTATTTTCCATTTTTGGAAACCCTTCTTTTGTGCACTCTGATCGTGGTACAGCTTTTATGTCGGACGAATTAAAGGCGTTTCTACTTTCTCGACGCATTGCTACCAGCCGAACAACTGCCTTTAATCCACAGGGCAATGGACAAGCAGAGAGGTACAATGGTATCATCTGGCAAACGGTGAGCCTGGCTCTACGGTCTAGTAATCTCCCAGTTGCTAGTTGGAAAAAGTTTCTAGATGTAGCACTCCACTGCATTCGCTCATTGCTTTCCACTGCCTTGAACTGTACTCCTCATGAACGTTTGTTTAATTTCCAAAGGAAATCAGCTTCTGGTGATTCCATACCAACATGGTTAACAAAATCAAAATCGGCGCTCCTGAGGCGCCATGTAGGCGGGAGTAAATATGAGCCTTTAGTTGAGACAGTTGACATACTCGAAGTCAATCCGAACTACGCTCACGTGCGACTTAACAACGGACGAGAAACGACAGTGTCTCTACGCCATATTGCACCATTGGATGGCAAACCAAACGGTTCACACACAGAACTAGATCCAATGGACGCCCCTATTCAGTCTAACACTCCTACTCTTCCTCCTCTGCTGAGTGCTCTGGAAAATACAGTTATTAACGATTCAGCTGCCCCCGAAAACCACCCCACTGTAAATTCCACTCCTACATCTCCCCATCCTCTGCCCTTGGATAGCTTCCAGAGGAACTCTTCAGAAGACGCTGATGTATCGAATCTTCGACGCTCTTCTAGAATTCGTCGAAAACCTCCGTATTTCGCTGAAAATTATCAGCTTTGAACATCTGTTTTTCTCCTTTCTCTACTTTTAGTTTGAGCAGACACCCATAGAAACCACCCCTTTCCAGAAGAACGTACAAACCTGAACTTTTTCTTAAGTGGCGGAGAATGTGGTGAAAATAAAGGAACTCTCTAATCTTTCCCTGACTTTCCAGGACTGATTGATTTCCCCCTGTTTTCGTCTTTCTCTCTTTACGAGGTAGTTGGCCATTTTCTTCTTAGGGTTCGCTACCGGAGTAGATTTCTAGTGGAATAAAGCTTCACTCAAGCTATATGGACTCAGCCTTGTTTCACTTCCTCTTAAACTCTTTTTACAACACTTACATTGGCAGGACTTAAGCAATCTATTTAACTTGCATATAACGAAATATTTCCTTTTTCTATTTTGCATGTTATTCAAAACTGGTAAGAATTATTTTTAAATTCTAAGTCCCAAATTATTCGCTGCAATTTACGAAGAGTGCTAAAACTGCCTCAGTCTGGCCCACTTGCCAAAATCTGATCAATTTGCAGCAGGGGTGAGATAATCTTCTCTTAAACAAGCCGAGAACTAACATTTCTGCTCTTTATTGCACAGTCTACCAATGTTCTTTATGCTCTTGTTTGGAGCATATTCCATTTATTTTGTTAGTATATTGTTTTTGTGTGTGCGCATTTTAAAAAGATATCTGTGATATTGGAACACAGAAAACTAACCGATTGTTTTATTTATTTTCAAGTAAACTAAGAATATTTTATTTTTGACTAATAAATGTTACTATTATTTTCATAAAAAATTAAAGTCTGGTTTGTTTTTCCATTTTACTGCTTGTGATTAATGTTATCAGCTTTTGAAAGAAGGGTATCTGACTCGTTTTATGACAATGGTTACTTATTTGGTGCTGTTGGGATTGCTATAAGTTTGAATTTGTTATCAGAAGGTTTTGATATTAAGATGGTTAGTTTACGGGCATGTTCACCATATTAATCCACAACAATATAGAATATAGGCATTCAAAACGAATCAATCACAAGGCAATTGAATAAGAAACAACGGTAATTTAGGTTTCAATAAAAACAACAGACATTTATGTACAATTAATATACAATTAGAAAACTTGTGGTTTGATAATGCAAGAATTGACCATGTATAAATTGGGTGTCTTATTGATTTACAGTTCAAAATTGTCCATGTGTTAAAGAACTGGTCAAATAGAGTAAAATGGAAAATATTACTTGTACAGAAATTTGTGTAGTTTGTGTGCGTGATTAAAGTAGAGTATAAAAGTCTTAATTTTCTAGAGTTGTTTACCTTGGATTGTTCTGTGTTTATCTTTTGTTAAATACAATTTCTATCTTAGTAGTGTGTAAGTACACTTTTCTTAGAAAGTTGTAAGTGAATTTTGAGAGAATAATGTTGGTGTTTGAGTCAGCGGTTGACGCGCTAAAAGTTTCTTAAGTCAAAATAGCGACACGCGTGAATTCGTGTGGCATCTCTCTGAAGCTAAGTGACTGACTGGTGAATTGGGTCGAAATGGTCCTTTTTATTTGTTTCGGGAATCCAAAGTAGGCTCCAGTGAGCTTAGCATCAAAAATATGTTTTCGACAGTTGTTACACATTTTGGTGTCGTCTCGACCAATAAAAAATCGAGATTTGCAATGTGAGGTGTTGATTGGTTAAAACTGATTTTGATGGAAGAGTGTATTTTATCACGGGGGTGAGTAAAAAATATGGACGATTCTATCAGTACTTTTATAAAGAAGCCGTCCCAAGAATCAAATGGTGACCTCTGCTCTTATCAATTTGACCACGGAGTGAAAATATCTGTCTGATGTGTTAAAGTTGTGTAACAAGTTTAATTTCATAGTTAGATAAACTTATTTCAGGTTTATTTTTCTCTGTGCAACATCTTAGTTACAATAAACGTGGAATTGTTACTAACAATTTTTAAAGTTATTTATAGTTAATTTCTGCTTTATTTTGTAGTCATTACGATAACTTTATATATATTTTCCATTCTTTTACATTCTAGCCACTTCTTTTATGGACGATAGCCATTACACTACGCACACATCTAATAAATGTTTATTCGTCCCGCCCCCACCACATACACTCACTCTTTAAGAAGTGGATCCTAGCACATCGTTTTTTTTTTCTTCGGTCCAATTACAATGCCGTGCAGAGTAAAAAATAGCGCAAGTACATACGATTTACTGAGATATTTATAACAAGAATTCTGAAGTCAGGTCGTCAGTTTTTTTTTTTTTTTTTCTCATTTCTCTTCAAGAAACATAGAAACACGTATTTCTGCCAGGCAATGTCTAAGGAATTGAAATAATGTCTGATAAATTT
This sequence comes from Acanthosepion esculentum, assembly GCA_964036315.1. NCBI lineage: Eukaryota > Metazoa > Mollusca > Cephalopoda > Sepiida > Sepiidae > Acanthosepion > Acanthosepion esculentum. The sequence goes on along the minus strand of OZ038507.1, from coordinate 45,457,235 downwards.
TACGTAATCGTACGTTGTTAATTTGCGTTCTAAGAATTCAATTTTTAAAGTTACCTCCCTTTTATATTAGCAATTTTCTTAGCGGCCATTTACATTTTTATTTTATTTACATTACATGGGCCTGTTAGAATTCAGCTTGTTATGCGACATGTGGGGGCCGTATAATATAGTTGGCCATGGATCACCTCATTGGTTGGCGATGTCTTCGCTCTAAATGGTGAAAAAGAAGAGAGGTTTAGGGTTTTTTATTCACTTATATTTTTGTTTTATGGAAGACATTAAAAAATTAAAATGTAAACATGAAAAGAAAACAAATAAAAACACAAAGGAGATGGTCTAAAATTTGTGCAAATGGAACTGACGACAGGATAAAGAAAAATCAGCAAAGGAAAAGAATTTATACTTATTCATAGTAAGTATTTCCCAAAATTGATACTGAAATGAATTCCTGTGATACGTTATTTGACAGGATCTATAACTCATATACAGGGTCTGGCAGAATTACCTCCCACATAACAGTAAAACTTTAGTAGCAATGGTGTTTTCTTCAATCTAATGTCTTACCATTATGTGGGAGGTATTTCTACCACACTCTGTAAATACGCAAAAGACCAAATTTATCGAAATAGATAACAATCTTCATTTTTCAAAAGATTTTATCGAATTAGTGGAAGCCATTCAGTCTGTGCTAAAAGTGATGACCTCATTTTTCTTAACAGCAATTTTAACTGGATGCTCTATATATTCCTTCTAATAAATAAAATATATTTTTACTCCAAGCTGCTACAGAATATATTTTAATTTTCCAACAGATTACGCTAAATTGAAAGTTTCTAATAATAATATGTTTAACATTAAAGTAGACTTTATTTTCCTAATGGTACTAAAACCGAAAAAATATATTCTCTAGAGAAATAGCATGATATTTTGAGACATTATAACATAAATCATATTTTAAAATTAAAACCCGTTATTATAAATGGGGAAACAGTAAATACAAGCAATTTTAATTGCAACGTGTGTTCTCGAGAGAAAATGTGCAAACACCATAAATAAAAGACAAAACAACGTTGACAAAAAGGTAAATTAAATCGACAACTTCAGTTTATACACAATGATTTATCTGGTCCAATAAAACTAATTTCTATAAATAATTCAAAATATGTCATATGTTATAAATCATGTCATAAATCAGTTACAGAAAAAATGGCCGAATTGAACTTTACAGTTCAATTAAAAGACTGAGAACAGTTGATGGAACCGAATTCACTAACTGCAAATTTAAAAAGAAATAAAACAAGAATTCTCAACAGCTTACACATGGCACCAAGAAGGCAGGGTGAAGCGATCATGGAGATCACTTTTTGATATGTAAGATGCCTACTAAAATATTAATACATACTAAAATATTAATACATACTAAATTGCCTAAGAAACTATGGAACTACGCAGTTAGCTGATGACAATAATTCCTTTTCAATGTTTTTTCTTATTTAAAACTAACCGGACATAAGCAATAAACACGTATTTTGGTTCGACGTGTTTTGCTTCAATACAAAACAGATATAAATGAAACCTAAATTGAACAGGATATAATGTGGGAAATCCAACTATCTTATTTACTAGCCAGACAAACAAGGAATTAGAAGAGTGAGGTGTGCATTATCTCATGAACCTCAAGAGAACATTGAATATGCGGAAGATATCCTGTTTGATTATTTAGAGTCAAGCACCTTTACTAGGAGAAAAAAGTATACTATTGAACCTGAATAACATCTTGAAATATCAGATTCAAATGAAAACGAAACAAAGATATTCCCAGAGCCAAATTAACAAACCAAAATATTTGGAAGATTATACAGAACCTGATAATTCGGACAGAGCAAACTGTATTATTGCTACAGAAAGAGAGCTTTTTTAAAATTTCGCCCCAAGCAAGACAGGAATTTCACTAGTAGGCAGGAGGTTACAGAGAATAAAAGTGAGAGAAAAGACTGGATAAATGGGGGGGGGGAATAAAAGATGAACGGGGTTTAAGTCAATAGAAGATAGCGATTGACGTTGCATATACATTTTTGAAGATTGTAGTTATCAAGGAAGCAAGTAAGCAGAAGGGGGTTGCACTGTTGGGAAGTGCGAGATGCTGGAGCAGAAGTAACGGTTACATTTAACTATTTCAACAATAAAAGAGTAGGAACTAGATGACAGTCTAGTAGCATGCTTAAATTCATGTAGTCGGAGCACCAGAGAAAAAGCTCGTCAGAGCAGTTACCATGAAAATATTTGTAGAAAAGACCTAGGGAAACCACATCACGTCGGTGGGAAAGTGACGGAAGTCGAGATGCCAAGTCAGGATCGATTACATTGCAGATCCTTCTTTGGATTTTGTCAAGAGCCTTGAGATGAACAGCAGGGGCAACAGAATAGATATGGCAACAGTATTCAATACACAGACGAATGGTAGATTTGTAAATGTGTAAGATGGACAATGACGAGAAAAACTTTCTGGCATGGCACAATGAACCAACTTTCCTAGCAGTAGATGCAGCTATTGATTCAATGTAGTTGTTCCACTTCAAGTCAGTTGAAAACATGAGGCCAAAAAGGCGCAGTGAGATGCTCTCCTGGAGTTAAGCATCAGTCATGCTGATGGCGGGCAGAAAAGTTTCTCTGTGGTTAAATGAGAGCAGTTTAGTTTTGGAGGCATTAAAATTTACAAGCCATTTCATGCCCTAGTTAACTACTGACTGGAGTCCTTTTTCAAGAGATATATGAAGATATGACATCAACTGTCAAAAACAGTAATAAGTGATAAAATAAGTGCACTGAAGGAAAATGAAACTTAGAAATGATTTCTATTCCTAAAGACAGGGCAATTATTGGTGATAGATGAGTTTATGTGGTGAAATTATGGACCATAAATGAAGAACTCTACAAAACCATCTGTAGCAAAAGGATATTCCCACATTGAAAATACAGACTATCGACAGACGTTTCCCCGACAGCTAGAATGACGTCAATAAGAAGGCTCATGCAAATAGCTGCTTCGGATAATATAAATTTACGACAGAAAGGTTTAAGGTTCTTAAAGCTATATCTCGTTTGGGGAGGTAGACAAACCTGACCCCGTGTATACGGAATCTACGGGCAATTTATGCCCGAGCCTACCGACTCGGAACGCCCCACGGCCTTGTGCTACGTCTTGCCTTGTGGGGAGGTTGGTAAATAGAGAATAACCTTAAAGCAACGCTGAGACGAATTGTGAAATATGTGTTGAACGGCCTAAAGTTTTTATACAAACAAATGATAAAAATCTTTAAACTAAATAAATTTATATATGGATTAAAATAAAATAGAAGGAACTGGAAAAATTTGCTCCATAAATTCGTATCAGACTAAAAGTTTGAACAATCATTAAGTATTGCAGTATCAAACTTGTAAAGTGTGAATGATACAAAGAGTCAAAGTTTTAAGAGGAAAAATTTGGGTCAGTTATATTCTAGGTATTGAGCTTGAATTTTGTGGAAGTTTTATTAAAACGAGTTGAACAAAGAATTTGAAAATATTACTAAACAGATTTAAAATGAATGACTGTAACTCAAAATCAATACAATTTGAGTAATACTGCAGATTCAAAATGAAAAAAAAAACCGTAAACAGCTGAAGTGGACACATTTTAGATCCGGTCAATTTCCTATAAATAACTTAAAATTTTAGCATTCTAATAACTTTAAAAAGTTACACGTCATAACCTTGCTTCTTCACCAGCATTCCAGAGTGTGTAGTGTTTCATCTCCTTCATCGCAGCCAGTGAGTGAGTATGCATGCATGTATGTATGTGTGTGTATGGCCGAGTGGTTAGATCATGACCATGAGACCCGGGTTCGAATCTCACCATGGTCGATTTGTCAGGAAAGTGACTTCCTGATGTTATCAGTCTGGACCTTTGGAAACCATACTACGGGTTGACTCAAGCCTTGTGAATGGAATTGGGTAAACGAAATCCCTTGGGGACCGTCGATGGGTGTGCTAGCACGAAGTCACAAGTCATTTTGACTGGGGGTTTGAGCGTGCTGACTTGTTCAGACTGTTGATCGCTCTAGATAACGCACCCTTTCCCACAAATTAAAGTCTCCTCAACATAGTTGCAGTATAACGCACAGGTGGGCTCTGTGAGTGTTTAACAAATACAAATGTGCCTGAGCAGACGTCTACAATGGGGATTAATTAGCCGGATACAAGTGGTCATTATTATTATTATTATTATTATTATTATTATTATTATTATTATGTATGCATGCATGTATGTATGTATGTATGCATTTATTCCCAGGGTAATATTGATCGTAATTTGTCAATATGAACCAATATGACACTTCTTGTGGGTAATGAGGCTTGCAATAAAGAGATATACGCATTCATTACATGTAAATTGATGGATGACTGGATCAATGAATTCCTTTTGTCCTCGCTGCACGCTTGACATTTGCTGAACTCATTGTATGTCCATGGAATATTTTAATGTCTTCACTTATATCGATCACAAGTAGCAGTTTCCACACTCAAGATCATCTAATATGGCAGACTGCAAGAGTCTCTTTTAAAAAATCTTTGAATCGCTTTGCTTTATGCTGAAGTCGAGTGCCGCAGAGAAACTCGTTGTGAGGATTCCGCTGTCGTCCCATACAGTATCACCTATCCAGAACTGTCCCTAGTCATCTTGCAGTTCGGGGGTAGTCAATGAATCATTACCCTGTATCCGGACATTGTAGGTGTGTATAACATTGAACGGCGCTGTGGGGGTTGAGACGCCGTCCTTTAGCGTGACATTATACCAGTAGACCGCCTCTGGTATGGAACATCGTTTCCTAGCCGCAATGGTTTTTATACTTTTGTGGCTTCTCTCAGCGTTTCCCACCGGTTCATAGGCACACCGACACTTATTGAGTCTTGCCGACTCTGGGGACGCCAGACGTTAACGCGTGAGGGACCGCAATCAGTGAATGTCAAATAGTGGCTACTATCATAATGAGCGATGTCCACTGCTAACCTGTTCCAATTGTCCTTCATGACAAGCTTCCCTTTTCGCCAGTGTACTGGCGCAGGATGAATTGATCACACGTCTTCACTGCCACTCGTACGTGGGATTTTGAAACAGTCGGGTCTCTCCGTTTGGCAAAATATAACGTGCGTTTTATCCCAAGGTGTCCGTTCCGTTGATGTATATACAGGGTGTGCATAAAGTTCGTGTGCACTTTAAAAAATTGATAACTTTATTTGCATTTGCGATAGAAATAATCTGTAAAAAAATGTTAATGTACCTCGTTTTAAGTATAGCTAAAATAACTAATGTGATTTCAGGCATTACTGTAAATCAGTTGGCAAATGTTTTCCGTGAACTGCAAAATCGTATTACCCTTTGTATTGCTAATGATGGAGGACGTGTGGAAACTTAAATAAAATTTCAATAAAACCTTAAAAAATATAGATTTACTTGTTTCTAATCCTTTTTAAAAATTATTTCTATCGCAAATACAAATAAAGTTATAATTTTTTCAAAGTGCACACGAACTTTATGGACAGCCTGTATACTATTTGCTGAATGCTCAGCAGATTTTCAGAAGAAGCGCATGTATGCTGAGTGAGCTCAACTTCTGATTTTACTCTGCTCAACCACTGCTGAGGTACTCTTGTTAGTTGATTGGCTTTGTTGTCGTCTGACTTATCTAGTGTTACATCTACTGATAGCCCATACTCATTGATTAGGTCCACGAGTGTGTAGAGTCGTCTTCGTAGTAGCATTTCGCTGGCTCCCTTGGTGGTTAATCGGGCCTTCCCTGTTAGGCCATCGGTGGACGCAGGCTGAATCTGTCATGAGATGTAGCACCTTCACCAGCCACTGGAGCGCCAGGTTAACTCCCTTCAGCACTGCATCGATCTCTACCAGGTTAATGTGTTGCGTGTTATTCGCTAGGCGCAGCCAGCGCGCATCTTAAATGACTGATCCATCGGCTTCCAGTGTGACACCGGTAGCAAGAGAGCTTGCGTCCACCCAAACCGTGAATTCGCATCCGTTTACACACCAATCACCTCTAGATTGTCCCGCCGCACCCTGACCAGCGTCTCTACTAGCATGCTCTTGGGGGGGGTCGTCATTCGTTTCGTCATCCCAGCCAGTTGTGACCATGTTGCCGCGACGTTTCATATATGCTATCGCCATGCGGAGCCAACTGCAAACGGGAAAATGATCAAGTTTTACACACACCAAGAAGATTGTCATAACAGATGGGGAGAGGAGTATCAACTCCTCGTTACCAGCATAGTCTGCTGCCATCGTTTTGAACGTGCAGCCCGCGCACTCATGCCCTGTCTTTAAGTCGCTCGGGAGTTTTGCAAGCCAGTCCAAATTATTGCCAGGTGTTCCTTCACCTGATCAGTAGACGCTGTATCCTGGGATATCACTGATCTTATAATGGATCGCATTATCATCGGTGCAACATTCAAACCAAATCCAAGTCACATGACGCAATACCCTGCCCATGTAACATTACTGTTTGATAGGGTTACATGGTTTGTGTATGTGTAGTTGAAGGTATGCCTTCCTTAGGTCCAACATCAGATCCCTCAAGCCGCCATTCCCGCAACTTCTGTTCACATGCATCAGCGTTTGCCGAAAACGCATCATTGAGCTCCCTGAAGACCATGACGTGCCACACTTTGCTCTTATTTGGTTGGACTACTGCCATTAACGGAATTACGGTGTTAGCTGGACCTAGTTCCTTTTCAGGGTATGTCAGCAGCCAACCATTTTCCAGCCATAACTCCAGCTACTTTTCGCATTCGATCCGAATATGCCTGGGCATAGGGTACTCCGAGACTAGATTGTTAGTCATTCCGGCGTCTGACCACCTGCCCATTTCCATGAGGCGGTCCACACTTTCTTCCGTTGGTCGAATGCGGCGCCGAAGTCCGGTTCATCGATCTTGATCGCGGCACACCTCGGTAAGTTCTCTGCGAGGAAATGAACTTCACCCGATTCGGTTAAGGGGCACTCCCCCAGTTTCTTGATAGCGTCAAATCTCAGTAGGAAATGGAATCCTAGCAGCTTTCCTTCGACAAGTAGGATCTCCAGGTGCAAAGGGCGCATGCGGCCCACCGCAAGCTCAACGTGGCTGGTTCCATGGCACCTCATAATCTTTCCATTTGTAGTTAGCCTTTCAATGTTCTGGCGACTCCACTGGCGGTATACCGATTTACTCATAAGTGTCTTGGGACAGCCGGTGTCGACTATGGCCGTGCATTGTCGTCTGTCAACAAGTACGCAGATGACAGGATGTGCCTCGTTTTTTACTTGCTTGGAGAGGAAATTGACGATGGCATTTTTTCCTCCGAGCCGTTTCCCTGGCATTCTGATGCAAAGTGGACAATCTTATTGCACTTGAAACATCGCGTCTCTTGGTGCGATGCCTGAGCATTCGTCCCACCGAGCCGTCTCGTCGCACAGTCTCTAACCATGTGACTCTGGCCTCTGCACCTGTAACAGGTGATGCCTTTTCGGGGATTCGCCTCGAGCGGATCTTTGACCTCACTTCGAGGTAGCAGCGTGGCTGCGACCGTATCTTCAGTCATATCTCTTGTCAGCGCCCTCGCCCGTGTCAGAAAATCTCCCATAGTCAATGTTTCGATGGACGGTGCTTGTTGCAGCTCCGTTGAGATGTCGTTGTGGAACCCCGTCACGAATGCCAACTTCATTTCCGTATCAAAACTGCACCCAGTGAACCTTGCCATTTCTGCAAGTTGTCGTAATTTGTTGGCGTAAACATTCAAGTGCTCTCCTCTCACTTAACCAGTTTAACCTTTGCGTAAGCAGAGAACGCACCGTCCGAAAACTCCTCCTTCAACCGTGCTTCGATCAGGTTGGTGTTCGTCTGCTGATCCTTGTCCATCTCGAAATTGGAGCGCGCCTCCCTCCTATGGCTTCTATTTTCTGTAGTCTCGCCACCAGCCGCACCTTCTTGAGTTATGCCATCACATCTCCGTCACTATAGAAAGGCTTTATTATGTCGCTGCTAAGTTTCACCTTTGCCATTTTGGGAAAATTAATAAATAAGCAGTACAGCCGAAATAGCCTGAAGTAAAAAGAAAGTGAACTAAAATACAAAACGGAAAGAAACACAGTCTCTCGTCTCAGTTTCTTCTCGCCAACTGTCCTTTCAAAAACGCAGTTAAAAACGTCTGATAAATAAACCTCAACTGGTTAATGCGAGGTTCAGGTTCGAATCGCACCGAAATCAACTCCGTCTACAGCTACGAAGAATGCACGATGCCACGAGTATTCCTGTCGCGGCGAGCGAACGATGGCCTCTCTCGGAAACTCCTTCATTACAACCAGGAAATTGACAGCTGAGGAAAAAGGTCAAAGTTATAGAAAAGTAAATTTTATCATTTTTCCGTAAACGAAAAAAGTAATTTGCATTAAAACTTTTTATGCGGTAAAAAAAAAATGAAAATCTACAAGAACATAACCAAATAAATTTTAATAACATTTTCCTAATTTTCTTTCATAAACAACGATTTTTCCTTTTGTTTCCATTCCAAATTTTATAGAAAAAAAAAACCAAAGTTATAATGCTCAAAGTGCTGGGAAGAGAGGATCTGTGAAAAGTCATTTTATCTGTGTGCATTTGAGGATTTATCGTTTTCTTATTTTATTCAACTGAACTCTCGGATACGAAAGGCCAGCTATAATAACTTCTATGGATGTAGAAATCAGCTACATACATAGAAAAAATTGCGTAATCTCAACATTTATTCCTTTAATTTCATAGTAACAAAATCCATGTTCGTTTATTGAGACAGATTTTTTTGTTAAATTTATATAAAAAAAAATGCTTCAGGCTTTTTAATACATTTTTGGTCGTCATTTTATACCCATTAATAAATTTTAAAATATAGAACGCATGTACAAACTTTCTCTATAACGTGGGTACTTACACAGATTCCCTAAGAAATGAGCATGCCATGATAAAAAAATACCCCAAACTTAAAGTTTTCATCGTCAAAATGTTCGTTGTTATTAAGACTTAAGTAGTTTTTATTATTAAATTATGTTTTGATACTTTTTAGAACGTTCACAATTTTGCATCAATTTTTTTTTTTATTTGGTTATTTTTATTTTTATTTTTTTATTTTTTTGGACACCCAGTTAGCGAAAATCTGATCTGAATTGTAAAATAAAAAGGCAATAAAACTAAGTCATTATTTAATTAGAAAAACTTTTAATTCTTTTTATGAATGAGATATATTTCTTCAGAAAAACAATTTTCCGATGAATAATGAATTTTTATAAAATAAAATGTTGTCCTTTTTTTAAAGTTTTAGATCTTTTAAATTTCTGTATTAATTTGTACCGGTCAAGTGATATTGTTAAGTAAAAACCATATTTACAAATAAATGAAAAAGATTACAATTCAGCACCCCCACCAATATTTTAAAGAGTGTGTGTGTGTGTGTGTGTGTGTGTGTGTGTGTGTGTGTGTGTGTGTGTGTGTGTGTGTGTTGTGTGTGAGAGAGAGAGAGAGAGAGAGAGAGAGAGAGAATACGGACATCCATACACGACAATATCAGGAAAAAAAGAACGACACCTATAGTAAAAATACGGAGAATATTTTCTACATTTTTAAGATTATCGGATAATTAAAAATTATATAAAAAGGTACACATTCTTCATATAGTTTTTTACAAATATGTCCCCCGTAGAAAAAAAATAGGATTCAAATGACACCACCAAATTTTCCAAGAGGTACGTGTAGATTAAAGCGTTGGCTGAAGCATATTTGACAGTTGAGACAGGTAAGTATAAATTGATACGAGATATCCCTTAAGTATGGAACGTGAAACGAGGTCAATCTACTCACGAGGGTTGAATAGTTCGGTTCAATATTTTGAGAAAGCATAGATATACATCTGAAGAAGGATGTATAATAGCTGAAATGTTGGGAGTATAACTACCAAGGTGAATACTCTCATTCAAATGGAAAGTCATCTCGTATAGGAGAGGGGTTGCATGTTCAAATAAAATGATATTTATTTAAACGTAGGATACACAAATTTTAACTGTAATTACTTATCATGAAATGAAAGTTAGAAAGATCTTCTCTTTGACTGTAAGGAAATGAACATGAACTTTCAGCGAGGAAGAGAGAAAGTTGGGAAACAAGGTCAAAGGGAGTCCGCTGTTGCTTTGACAACACGCCGAGGTTGGCTCGTGACTCTTTACTGCTATCAGTCCTTCTGCCGGGTTGAATATTTGGTTTTTATGTGTGTAGGCTCCAGAGGCCTGTGTTTATTTCCTGGCGGGAGCTGATTTTATTGGCTATTTATTTTTATTAAATTGAAAGACTGCACGGAGCCCTTGCGCGGTGTATTTAAATTTGTCATTTGCTCCTTTCATTTGCTGTTGTTCACTTCCGCCTACTCAACAAACTCATTTTTTCATATAAAGATCGTACAATAACATAGTCTGACTTTTAATTCAATTAACCTGCACCCAAAGTTGGAATTTCCAGCATGTCATTATTGACAAGTGCTGGACTTGATAAAAACTATCGTAAATAATTATTTTTTTTAAAAAATCCTTAATTTACCAGGAAGTTACAAACTAATTAAAGAAAAGTCTCTTCTACAAGCAGGTAAATAAGCATTTCTATTCTATGATTTTATCTTATTACCTTTTTGTGTTCACTTGACTTAACGACGCAGTTGCAATACAGGTGTAACATTTCATAGAAAAAAATGTAGCTTAAATGGTAATGGTGGAAATTATCGGCATTCATTGACCGAACGGTTAAGCCATCTGTCGGTTAATATCCATAAAATCTTTTTCTTAAAACTTTTTTTCTGGAAAATAGACTTATCAAATCCACTTACTGTTAGTATTGTTAGGAGTTTAATTCCTAAACTTTTGTTTAAGGTAATGTGAAATCTTAATTATACACTTCTAGTTACATGTTGCTTTTTCCCTTTTGCTGTTGAAAACCTAAAATATTTTCAAAAGCATTTTTCTGTACCCGGCTATACTGCGTTCATCACATAAAATCCTCAATGTATGAAGTTACGACGGATAAATGCACTCCCAAAATAGTATTGAATTTACTTTTGCATTTCTTATATATTGTGTGTATGTGTGCAACCGAGTACTGACGGTCATGTGTTACAAGAGGAAAGCTGCACTGTACATTGCTTTTGAATGAGGAAAATAAGTGTCACTGCATTTCTATCAGTAATGAAATTGAAAAAGTCATTAACATCAGCATATACATCACCGCATTCCTTTGACAATAGAGATATTCACGCTATAATATTTATATTACATTTGTTTCTATACAAATTGGTCACAGTTGGAAATCCCGAAATATCGGAGGAAAAATATTAAATTAATTACGAAGTTAGTTATAACTTCGTAATTAAAACAATTATATGCTTGTTAATAAAAAGAATTATTGTTTTCGCAATGACCAACCAGAACTGAGAGTATGCAAAATTTGGAGTATAAACTGTGTTTGAAGTAATAGGACTTGATACTCCATTTTGATGTTTTGGAATGCAGCATATATATATATATATATATATATATATATATATGTTGCAAAGTCAGCGACCTCAAGGCAACATTGTTACGCAAGTACTCCTGTTTCACATAATGAATCGAAGTGGAATGAGGAGCAATTTCGGGTAATTAAAACACTTCGCAATAATAAAACTTTAGTAATTACGAAACCCGACAAAAGTTCTGGCGTCGCCATCCGTGACTATCATGATTATGCTAACAAGATGATGACAATTGTTGGGGATTCCACTAAATTTGTTCGGTTAGGCACAATAGAAAAATTTGATTCTACATTATTTATTGAGGCCAATTTCCAAAAACGTCTGGTTAAGGTGGGTAAAAAGTGGAAAATTGCCCACTGATATTTCAAATTTGATTAGACTCTCGGGCTTCATTCGTCCTCGTCTCTATGGCTTACCCAAAACTCATAAAGTTGGTACACCATTGAGACCTATTCTATCTATGATAGGGTCATCTCAACACGGTGTGGCTAAATGGCTTTCCACTATACTGCAACCGGTTTTGGAGCAGTATAACTCTGCTTGTATTAAAGATTCATTTGAATTTTCCCGTTTTATGCAGTGTTATTCGACTACGGATAAATTTATGTGTTCATATGATATCGCCAGTTTATTTACTTGCATTCCACTTGCTGAGACTATCGATATATGTGCTAATGCCCTATATCGTAGTCAATTGTCTTCGCCTGTTATTCCGGAAGACGTGTTTGTTGAACTGATGAAATTTGCCACGTCAGTTGAATTCAGTTTCGACGGCATCATGTACAGGCAGATTGATGGTGTTTCTGTGGGTTCCCCTTTGGGGCCATCTTAGCAAATATCTTTGTTGGGTTCCAGGAAGAGAGTGTACTACTAAAATCTGATAAACCTGACGTTTATTTCCGTTACGTTGATGACACTTTTTGTCTCTTCGATAACGAGATTAAAGCGGACCAATTTCTTGCGTCCCTTAACGATATACATTCGGCCTTGAAATTTACACCGGAAAAGGAGGTTGATTCATCTCTTCCCTTTCTCGATGTACTCGTCAGCAGATCTGTGTCAGGTTTTATTACTTCTGTTTACCGTAAACCGATGTTTACTGGTTTGTATATCCGTTGGGATTCTTTTTGCCCCAGGAAACGCAAAATTAATTTAAGACCCTTACGCATAGGGCTCTCATGATCTGTTCTGACATCAAGTTGGATGATGAACTCAGGTTTATTACTTCTACTCTCTGCAACAATGCCTACCCATTGGCCATTGTTCAAGCAATTATTAAGAACAAAATTGCTGAATTTAGCAAAGTGAAACCTGCTAACATAAAAAAAGATGTCCTGTGTACCTACGCCTTCCTTGGCTAGGTAGTATCAGCGATAGGTTTGCTAAGCAGGTTTCTACAGCAGTTCGACATTGTTTACTTTGCCGCTAACACTCGTGTTGTTTTCTCTGCCAGGCATGTTCTTCCGTCTATACGTAAGGATGTTCTCCCACCACATCATAATAGTTCACTAATTTATTCCTTTAAATGTAGTTGCTGTTCTCACTACATAGGGAGAACGACGCAAAGGCTAGATGTCAGAATAAAACAACACGTTCCAGCGTAAATCCGAAACCGAAAGTACACTCCCTCGGACATTCTGACCAATACGTACGAGTCTTCCATCGCAGAACACCTTATAAATAGTCATAATTGTGCTGTTAGTTTTAGTGCGGACGCTTTTACCATTCTTAGCAAGTCCCACTCTAATTACCACCTAAAAGTGTTGGAGGCCATCTATATTCTATCATTAAAGCCTTCTCTTTGTAAACAGAAGGACTTTATATTAGGCCTCCAACTAATTACCATTTAATTTTTTTCCCACCAATAAACTTTGTCCATTGTTCTTTTTTTTTTTAATTTACTCGATTTAGCTCAGTTGAGCGAGGTACGAAACCGGTTTTTACTTTTTATTATCATGAGTGGTAATAATAAAACTAACTTTTGTCTATTCATGGCAGTGATAAAATTTTGTACCACCAAACATATCTTTAAATATATATATATTATAAAAATACATAATAAGTGTAAGAAGAAGCTGTTAGTATAGAACTTATGGTTGCATCTAGACATTTCAACTGTAAAACGACGAGACTTAGGTGCTAATCTAGTACTACGCTTAAATTCGTAAAGTCGAGTTATCAAAGGAAAGTTAATTAGTACAATTACCATGACAATACTTATACAAATAACACAAAGAAAGTTTGTTATGGCGGTGGGGAAGTGACTGAAGCCGAGATGTCAGGTCAGGGCTAATAGCAAATGCCGATTCTTTGGATTTTATCAAGAATCTAAATACATAGCAGAAGCAACATACCAGATGTAACAGCAATATTCAATGCATGGACGAATGGTACTTATAAATGTACAAAATAGGTTCTGACGAGAAAAATAGTCTAGCGTGACAGTGAACCAATTCTCCTAGCAGCAGACATTAGCAATTGATTCAGTATATTGAATCAATTATAACCTTACCACTTCATGTCAGCGGAAAAACTTAGCCAGGGTCACTTTCAATGAGTCACTCTCTTGATGGTTAGCATCATCCATGCTGGTGGGAGACAAAAATATTCTCCAAGACGATTAAAAGAGAGCAGTTTCGTTTAGGAGACGTTCAAATTAACAAGCCCAGTGGGTTCTTTTTTAGATCAACTGCCAATTTGACCTTATTGAATTAGGTAGGTCCACGGATAGAGATTCGGACATGCCCACTAATGCAAAAAGATCTAGAAGAGTGGCCGTTTAAGACAACTTTACTTTCGCGGTTTGATAAAATTGAATTAAATAAAAACAAAATTCGCTCACAAATCCCATAAACTTTCAACTTGTGAAGAATACCAAATTCTGTAAGCACATTCGAGATATCCAACAACAGCCCAAGCTTCAACATTATGAGGTTATGATGGAAAGATAACAGTTAAATATAGACTTGAAGAGCTCAAGATTGTAGATTGCGGAAAACAACCAGCCGGGAGTCTTTTGTCCAAATGGAACTTATTTGTTACTAATGGAATACCAAGGGAATGAGGATGATTCATCCTTGCGTATGTGGCCTGGCGGGTCTCAAATGCAAAGGTCAAGGGTGGTGGAACCAAGAAATGTAGCTCGTCAAAACACATGCCATAGAAATAACGATAGAGTAGTGAGAGGCTTCCAACGCTTTGTTTGGGGGTAAATCGTGTGTAGGGTAGAAAATTCATCACCTACATGACGCTTTTGAACTATCAAGACAGCTCCAGGTCAAATATGGTATTCATGCTCCATTTTTCGTTTGATCTGGTTCTTGTAAAGGTAGAGGGGAGTCAGATACTTACTGGTGCGGTACAATGAAATGACTTTAGAGTTCAACCGTCAGAATAAAGAGGATCTGCGACGTGCTGTCACTAGGGTCAGACTAACCTAGCCGCATCCATCACCTACACTCCTGTGACTTCTGAGTAACCACCTCAATTACCGTTGGAGGGGGCGTTTGCCGATGGCTTAGAATGAGAAATGTTCAAGAGATCATTATGCCTCTTCAGAAAGATTGACTTTTCGTAGTAAATCTGTATTTTATATGGAATTTACACTTTTTATAGGCTAATAATAATTTCGTTTATTTTGTTCATTCTTTGGTGATTATTTGCATTCTCTTTTTTTTTTTACTAAAACATAATAATTGGCTATAAAAAAAAAAATTTTCATACAAAAACTCTAGAATTGCTTTCTAGAGCTTCCTCTTGACGGAAACGTCCAAATGACCTCCAACATTCCCAATTCGAGACTTGCTTTCTTGCTATATATAATCTTTTCCGGAAGACGACCAAGAGGCGACAAATACTCCGGAACTAAACTAAGATAAGCCGCACGGAGAATATTTTTTTCGAGTCGAAGGAAAATATTTATACACAATGGATGACGAGAAAAGTTTCCTTGCGTATTTCCCATTCAAAGACGCTCCTTTAAAATTTTTCATTTAATGCAATGAATGCCACTTCAATTTGCAATAAACTAGACATCTTAACCCAATGACAACCATAACAAATAGATAAAATTTGCAAACACTAGTTAATAACTGATTCGAAAGATGAGTGTCAGCAATTATGGTATAGACTTCTATGAAAAATCTGAACGTACCTGCATTCGTGTGCCGATTTCAGAATCATATAAATCATCACAATCAGTTGTGTAAATCCTGGTATGGAACCAAAGGGCAATGACTTTATACCATGAATAGATTTAATTTATAAAAATGCACTTGTGAGCTTATTTATATGTCTGAAACATAACTATCCACATTTGCAACAAAAATAAATATGTAAGCCTCTGTTTCCAGCACATACGTGTCCGTTTGATTGATGACCAGCTGAACGTTAAATCTTATGATCAAGTAATTCAGTATGATGCTTGAAAACATAAAGACCAGCATATGAAAACTGATTTCGTATTGAAAAAGGTTATCGATGAGCCTTGTCGTTCGTGGGTAAATCTTTTTAGATTAAAAATGAAAATTTACTGACGTGTCAGTTCTATCTAAATTTTTGACAATCATGAAAAATACAATCATCATTGACTAGATATTTATCTGAACAAATAAAACTAAGCTGGAGTGACTGGAATTAACTAGCTTAACACAAAATATTTGAGTTGGCAGTGAACAGTGAACAGTGATGGAAATGAGTTTTAAGAATTAGAGGTACGTTAATGAGGCCGAGATGAGGAACGAAGTCGTAGTAGACGCTATGCTGTCGATGTCCTAAATACACATTATCAGTAACACATTTAAATAAGTATGGCATATTTTTCTAAGAAATTTTTGAGAATATTCATAAATTTATCGGGAGTAATAGTGTGCACCTTAGCTTATTTCGCTCTATACATACAATACTCAGTTAATAATAAATGTACATTTACAAATCGTGGTAAACAGTCCCCGTGTTGCTCCATTCATCCTTATGTAGGGCAGTTAAGCTAACGTACCCCACAGGCGTCGGCGGCATTGTCCGGATTGGGAACAGGGAGCCTAGGGCAATCTTTCGGGGTCCTATCCGCTGTAGATTTCCGGCCCGTATGTGAGAAGGTTTATTTTCTTATTTTTCTATTTCTGCAGGCCTAATCGATGATAGCCAGTCTGAATATGAGGGGCTTGAGGAATCGTGGTAAGGCTGCCCGCCTGCTCCGGGGTCTCTTGTCTTTCGGTGTAGATGTCGCCGCGATCGAAGAGACCAACTTTGTTTGCAGTGCTGATGCGTGTGTGCTGTCTAACAACTTTGTTGTCTATTCAGCATATGGGGATCGGCTTGCCAGAGGAGTTTCTTTGCT
This sequence comes from Acanthosepion esculentum, assembly GCA_964036315.1. Lineage (NCBI taxonomy): Eukaryota > Metazoa > Mollusca > Cephalopoda > Sepiida > Sepiidae > Acanthosepion > Acanthosepion esculentum. The sequence continues at coordinate 45,440,287 of OZ038507.1, read as the reverse complement.
GTTGAAGCGTACTTTTGAAGCGAAGGTGAAATTTGTACATGCCGAGGGCCGGTTAAAATATTGCCGTGAAAAGTGGTTCGTTCCGAGTCGTTGGGGTTTATGCGCCCAACGACATAGAGGAGCGGATCTCATTTTTTTCGGCGGTTGGGGTCGTTCCTGGTGGATTCAACGCGTCTACTGTTAATGAGGGACTGGAATGCCATTCTGGACCGCAAGTTAGATCGGGGACGAGGTGCTAGCGGGCGATTGTAGCTTGGTTGATCTGATCAACGAATTTGGTCTCGTGGATAGATACCGGGTCGATCACTCCGGGGGGTAGATGAGGTCGTGGGCTCTTAGTTGGCCTTCTGACCGGGTGGTTAGCTACCTGGACAGAATGTTAGTTAGAAAAGCCGACGTAGACTTGTTAAATTGTCCCACGTTCCACTGGGTAGGCTATTCGGTCCACAAACTCGTTTGTGCCCGGGTGGCGTTAGATCGTAAGCCGAGAATGGCTGGCTACTGGAAGTTTAATCAATCTTTACTGGACAGGCGAGACTTCCAGGAGCAGATAACTAGCTTAGCGCAGCGGGAGCTAGTAGAGTGGTTAACGGGAATAGGTGGTGGGAAAGACTTAAGTGTAGGATTAGATCCTTCACCACTGATTTCAGCAAACGGCTCGCCCTAGATAGAGATGAGAAGGTAAAGACGCTTAAGGCTAGTTTTTCCCGGGCGGTGGCTGGGGGGGATCCCCTAAAGATAGCCTTAGCTAGGGAGGCCCTGGAACGTTTGACTAGCGAGCGCTACATGGGCCAGGTAATTAGACATAGTCTAAGCAAGATGTCTTCAGAAGCGGTGAACATGAGCGCAGAATTGCGCAAGGAAGAGATCCGTCGAGGGCCCGATTGGTACATTCGTGAAGTCAAATCCCGGTGGGGGGCACACTCTTCGGCCACTGACGACATGTGCGAGGCGTTTCGGCGGCATTTCGAAAACCGGTTTATCAAGGAGCCTGGTCGATTCGGCTGACTTTCCTCGGGTTTCGTCGATTGAAGCGGCTAGTTGAGAGGGAGAGATCGCGGAGGGCGAAGTCTACGCGGCATTGAAGAAGGTCGGCAGAGGCAAGTCGCCCGGTCTGGATGGTTTGCCCTATGAATTGTACTTGAGACTGTCGCACATCTTTGTCCCGATTTTGACTGTGGTGTTCAACAACTGGTTCCGACAGGGGTCCGTCCCCGACCGGTTCGCCAGGGGTGTGATCACTCTGTTGAAAAAGGGCAAGGGTGTTGGGGGGAAACTAGATGACTACAGGCCCATAACTCTGCTAAACACGGAGTTAAAGATTTTGGCCAAGATCCTGCAGGAGCGTTTGCAGTCAGTTGCCGAGTCTCTGTTGGCTCCTGAGCAGACGTGCTGCGAGGCGCCGAACAATTCAGAGCAACCTGCATCTGATCCGCACGATCATAGAGGATGTAAAAGACGACGATGAGGCCGCGCTGATCAATTTAGATCAGTCCAAGACATTTGATAGGGTTGACCATCGCTACCTTGTGGCTGTCCTGCAGACCTCCGGATTCGCACCCGACTTCTGCCGCTGGATTAGCCTGCTGTATCGCTCCCCCAGCGCTGTGGTACAGGTGAACGGGAAGCTGCCGAGAGCCTTTGCTCTGTCTAGGCCGATTCGTCAGAGTTGTCCACTGTCGCCCCTACTTCATGCTTTGGTGTTGGAGCCTCTCCTTCGCCGGCTGAGGGACAGGGCGTGCAGTCCGGCCCTATGTGGAATCGCCGTTCCTGGAGGGGTTTCCGCGTACACCGATGACGTATCTGCAGCGACATTCGGGAGGTACTAAAGGCGCTTGATCGGTACGAAAATATGACAGGAGCCAAGATTAACCGCGACAAGGCTTGCGGTTAGGTGCCTGGAAGGGGGCCGATCTTCCGAGGCCCTTCGGTTGGACGGACGGTCCTGTCCGCATTCTTGGAGTGTGGTTTGGACCCGACCTCCAGCTGGAGAAAAATTGGTCTGAAGTACGAGCAAAGGTCGACACTGCCGGTCAGACTTGGCGTAGACGGAGGTTGTCCGTGAAGGGCAAGGCGGAGGCGTGTGCCACTTGCGTTTTCCCGATTGTCCTTTATCGATTGTCCGTACTTCCTCTCTATAAGGATCATAAGAAGCCACTCGAGCGCTTGCTATCCTCCATTTTATGGAGGGGGCGCAAACATCAGGTTGACAGACTCGCTTCGAGATTGGCTTTCCTACGCTGCCCGAAGCCGCCCCCTCCCATTGCACCAGAGGGAGGGATCGGTGCTCGCACCGAGGCCAGCGCAACAGACCTAAAAATAGGCCTTGTGTCACACCTCGTCCTAGTGAGGGGAACGAGTAAATACCGTGTGAAAATTACTTTTTCGGGTAGTTTCTAACACATTACTTATCATCTCCCAGTTGCGTCCCTGTCTTTGGACAGAGACGCACTCAGTGGCTAAAAGGACAGCGTTGCAACTGAGGAAAATTATATATTTGCTCTTTATTTTATTTAGTTATATTTATTTTTTTATTGCTACCTGACCGCCGACATTAAAGGACAGAGTTGCAACTGAGGTTGCGGGAGCTGTGGGCAATTTTTGTTCCTTGCCCGGGTATTCGCGCTCGGGTCCCACCTTAAAAAAGACCTTGTGTCACATCTCGTCTCAATAGGGAGACAGAGTAAATACCGTGTGTAAATTACTAGGAAGCAGGATTGAGTGGTGATGGATGTGTTCTTGTGGTGCATGAGTATATTGTATTGAATGAATGGGTCGTGATTCGAATTGACTAGGATAGCTAATAAAGACCGGTCCCTCTCTATTTCCCCACGGCCTTGTGCCACCGTTCTGTATTGTTCAGAATAAATCTCAAATTACTAAAAATTAGAGTTGTGCCCTTTTAACCCCAGAATTCGTGGGAAAATTGAGCTCCTATTTTGTGTTTTTATCGATAGAAGTTCGACGCTGACCACGTTTCGATCGCTTCAAACAATGAGGTAAGGAAGAAATTTTCAAATGACAGGACAAACACATTTACATCATAATACACAAACACATATATAAACAAATATATGAGCACGCAAAAACAAGGACATATATTCACACAGGAAATAGAGGGGGGATTAAAAAATAAGAATAAAGAATAAAATAAGATTAAAAATGAAGGCAAACGTACATATAAAAAACACGCAAAAGAAAATTATGCCAGACATATATATATATATATACAGGTAAAAGCATATATAAGCAATCATGCACACATACAAATATACAAATAATCAGACGCACCAGAATTCGAGCATAAATGCACTAATAAATCTACACAAAGCAAGCATCAATATTTTACATACACAAAGATATAGATAAAAAGAGGATCAAATAAAATAAGAAGCGCATATACATGAATATGTACCACACACACACACATATCCACCAACATACATACATGAATATACACATATACATACCAACACACATGCACAGATATATGTATATACACATGTATATAAACAGATATAGAAACAACCACACATACATACATACGCACATGTATGCATAGATAATGATAACGAATTCTAAGTTCATATAAAACTTAATGCATAAACGGTCACAAATATTCAATATCAAATTAACTATGTCAAATTAAAACGCTAGTAAATAAGGGTAGGTTATAATTATGTCGGCGGTCAGGTAGCAATAAAAATATAAATAAATAAAATAAAGAACCAATATATAATAATAATATTACTAACTTACAATACCATTATATTACCATTCATAATATTATTACTTATATTGCAAGGTACTGAGTGAACTATGTCTACAGTTAACGGTTTTAAGTCTAATAATTTCCAATTTTTTCATTGAGACAAAGATAACATGGTGCGTATAGATAATTACAGGTTCGAGCCCTTCTAAGTAGTTTCCATTTAGCTGTAGGAGTTTTGTTTTCCTCTTTCAAACTCCAAAAGTACTTCGACAACGAAATACTATTTTTATTAGTACTATTGTTGAAGAACTATTGTTGTACATGTTGATACCATTTGGATTTAAATGAGTTTTTAGTGCTTCCACTGTAGAAATTTTTAATACTCGGTTTTTTAAGTGTAGAAATAGTACTAAAATAAACCAGGGAACTTGCTAAGCAATTATCTTGTAATGGGCAATCATTGGAATTCCTACTGTTACATTTACTGGTATTAGTATTATTTTAATTATTATCATTTACTGCACCATTGCTATACGTCTTGCTTTTTGAATGTTTATATTTATTGAAGGCTTTAGAATTCAAAAAGCAAGACGTATAGCAAAATTTGTAGTGATTTTATAACATGCATATGATATAAATTTGAATACATATATATTTGAATTGGACATAGTCCGACAATTTATTTAAAGACATTTATTATATGTTTAACGTTCTTTTTATAGATACAAGTATTTAAGCAAATGCTCTGTTTTATAATAAACAGTATTAAATAACATTTACCGTCCTGAATGTCCGAGAAATTTTCATAGAAAATTTTCGTTCTCCGACAGGAATCGAACCTGTATCCTATACGGAACTATCATTTTGCGTGATGTGCCTTAACCGTTCGGTCACGAAGAAGTGTCTGGTTAGCAAGGTCGATTTTACTATCTTTAGACTTAAATCTTCCATGAATCTCTTCAATTCATATCTGCTCTAGCGTATCAAATGTAAACAAATGACGTCATATATTTTTGAATTGGACAAGTCCGACAATTTATTTAAAGACATTTATAATATGTTTAACGTTAGAGCAGATTTCTATGAAAATTTCTCGGACATTCAGGCCGGTAAATGTTATTTAATACTGTTTATTATAAAACAGAGCATTTGCTTAAATACTTGTATCTATAAAAAGAACGTTAAACATATTTAATGATGCTCTATTATATATATATATATATATATATATTATAGAGAATCATTATAGAGCATCATAATAATAAATAAATAACCTCAAAGATACATTTCGGTCATAATTTATTTCGTTAATATTATTATATTCATCTTTTCAGATCGAAAATACTTAATAAATGGAGACAATTGATAGGGACAGATATACTAGATTAACAGCAGGAGAAAAAAAGTGGGGGGAGAAGAAGAAAGAAAAATAACAGATTTTCGAAAATAATTTCTTTTAAAACATAAGAGAGAATGAGGGAGAGAGAGTGAAGGAAGGGGAAGGGAAGAAGAAATAAATAAATGATAGGATCATAATGAACTAAACATTAAAAATATAAATAATTAAAACATTTTATATATATATATATATATATATATATATATATACACACAACAACATTTACAGGCCTGAATTTTATATAAAAATTTTCCGTATATTCACTCTTAATATACAATTTTTTTTTACTGAAGTAACATTTTCAAGGATTTCTTTAAGTATAAAAGCCTTTATCATCCCCTAAAAGTTGAAAAAAGTACACACATGTTATTGAAAGAGGAGGGTGAAACAGATCCTTTAAAAATTTCTAATAAAATTATTCGGTATACAATTTCTTTTTTAATAAATATGTACTGAAAATGCTAATTCCCTGATTTTTGGCAAATATTTTAAAAACGGGGATAACAATTTCAGATTAAAAAAACAAACGCATTCATTTTGGTGGTATTACTTTTAAAATATAACAAATGAAAGATGCACGTTTGTTTTCTCGTTCTTTCATTTTTAATTCAAAGTAATGCAATGCTATCATTCTAGTAACAACAACTCTCTAGCATTTTTTAAATGAATTCTTTTTTCTTCAAACCCTTTTCTCGTGGTTTTTCCGTTCACATACCTTCTGATTCTCTTTCACATATACATACACTATTTTTATCTGTCCTGAAAAAAATAAAATGAAAGCCTATTCGGGAAATAACCACAGATTTTTGTATCCTTTCCTTATTTTACGTAACTGATTACTCCTATTTAATGACTTCTGTCAACAACACGAAGCAAAACAAAAAGAGCTGTTTTATCGGGATTTCCAACTTAATTTTAGGTATTGAAATTTATCAGATATGATATCTCTTGTGAACTGTAATATCTTCATTTAGTGTTACATACTTTCGACCATGTGCCACATCAAATTATGCTTAGATTTCATTTTTCCTGATTTACTAAGAAAATTATTTTAATGTTTGGATTTTACCAAAGAGCTCCTAAAAAGCAGTGACCACAACTACCAGATAAAAGTTGTATCCAATTCCAATGGATAAGTTTTAGGTAGGTTGGTCTCTGCCTCATAATAGTCATAAGTAAATTTAGTGAATGAATTCCTTAAATATCAACTCTACTTAAAGGTCTCATGTGTCTTAATGAGTCAGCAAATTAGGTGTGAATAAGCAAGAAAACGATGACAATGTGTTTCCTACTTTTAAAAATGGGATTAACATTTTTGCATTTAATGTCAAACTGCTTCCTTGACTAACGAAAGTAGATAAGCAAAGGCCATGAAGTACATTAATTTCTGCTTGGAATGGGGAACGAATAAAACTGATGAAATATTACTTTTATTAAAAAGATAAAATAAAAAATTACTGATTCACTGGTTTTTCAAGTGAACGATATGAACTGCTTTTTTATTTCTTTTACTATTCTCGTCTTTTTTCAATTTACGCATTGTGTTTTCATACGTCTTTCTAATTTTTAGTTATTTCGCGTAAATACCTTTTTCAACTTCACTACAGTTAGGTGTCAAATTTCCGATGAAATTTGCCGATACTTGATTTAAAAAACATGCAATTTATAGTCAAATTTTTCTACCAATAATCGAAAGCATAAAAGAATGGAAAAAAATCTGTTGCCTTAAAATTGATGAGGAATTGGGGGGGGGGGGGGGCAAAAATAAAGAAAAGAAAATTCGGAACCCAAAAGAAAAATCAATAGTCTGGATATAAATAAATAAAAAATATTTAAAAAATGCTATTTTTTGAAGATTCCTAATAAGTTTTGTTATATTACTTTGTCGCGCACTTCTCACCTGTTGAAGTCTGTTTCGCTTTCCTGCTTCTCTGTCACTTACAATCTTCAAGAATTTAAACGAAACTTCCATCGCCATCTTTTGTCTTCCTGAAACCTTTTTTTTTATTGTCTTTTCTCCTCAATAAAATCTTCTCATTCTTTCACTCCCTTTCGACTTAGTGGTATTATCGCATTGCTTGAGGTTAATTTATTAAAAATTTAAAAAAAATCTTATCCACAAGTGCAGTAAATATTTACAGCTTTAATTTTTGTACCTTTAATAAAATTATGCTTTTTTTTTCTGTTACAACCATAGATTATAGATGAAAAAATAACAATTTGCATCTAGCTAGTTCAACAGTAAAACGGTGAGACTTAGTTGTCAATCTAGTACTGCCCCTAAATTTATGCGGTTATACCAAAGCGGAAAGCGGTATTTGTATGTAATACATAAAATGTGGCACAAGGCCAAAAGGGGTGATAGGGAAAGTTGGTCTTCATCTATCTTATATTTAAACTTAGAAGGCCATAACCACTGACCCAAACATGCTATAATATTTCTACCCCCACCAAAAAAAGATTTTTTCACATTCTTACCATACTACAGTCAACAATACGTCAATTTCTCTATAAAATCCTAACTAGTCCCCATACGTACAGTTTGTGGTGGATAGAGAAAAAAATATATATATCAAACCCCAATGTGTATTTACAATAGTACTATTTACGAAACTAAAACTGTCAGTCATAAAACTAAAAGCCCCCCCCCTCCCATATTACATTGTAGCAGAAACATCAGTTAACCAGACGAAATTAATGCGGGATGAAAAAAAATCCTTGTCCCAGTTAGCCACTGATTAGAAGTAATATTTTTTTTAAATCAGCAGCTAGTTTTACTTCGTAAGTCCGATAGGCCTGACAAAAACAATAGTAAATATAGTTGTGTCATCAACATATCTTGTAGAGAACTGATATCAGGAAGGTCGTTAGAAACAAACGTAGGTCCAATGATAGATCCCTAGGGAGAGGCCAGCATTATTCTGAAATGATTTTAAAGTGTGTCCGCTCATTACACGATTAGTTAAGAACGATTGGATTTTAAGTCAAATATTTAGAGTCAGAGCTTGTGGAGCTTGTGGAGAAAGCCAGCATGTCAAATTGTCGAACGCTTTCGAAATATCTAACGACACAACCTGAGCCTCGCAGTATTCTAAAGCCTTATAGAAAAATTCGCTAATAACCGTTAACAACTCGGCGGTAGACCGAGAGAAACGAAAGCTGTATCGTTTATATCCGAAAGAAGGCCGTGTGACGTGAGATGCTTAATTCGGAGTTGATTAGAGCAGGGGTTTTCAAACTGTGGTCCGCGGACCGCAGGGGGTCCACAAGGACAAGATAGGGGGTCCGTGGACAGCAAAGACTCTTTTTATGGGTGACGTGCAACTTAGCGCTTATAAGTAAGCCGATCATGAAATAAATTGTTTCAATAAACTATTTCATAGATTTGATATACTAATATAATTTGTATCTTAAATTGATAAAGATAATGGATTCTATTCATGCAGAGAAGGAACCAAAGGATTTGAATTTTGGATCTATTTTGCGATTTCCGGCTTTCTCATTGGCTGTTAGGCGTCAAGTGTGCAAATCCTCAAACGGGAGACATTTTGCGAGTAGAAGTGCAAGGCTGTTGGACGAGTAAGCTCTGATTTTTTTATTAGTATATTGTTTTCATAGCAATTAACAGTAAGCGTTCCATGTTGTCTACAGCCACTGAAAGAGTCAATACAGTATTTCGAGTTCTTTTTAGCAATACGCACACAGTCGAAACCAAATAGGCTTTTTTAGTATTGTTACATTTTGAGTTTGTTGTAAACTTCAGGCGTTTTAGAATCCATTTAATTAAGGAGGATATGTGAATGAAGTGTATGATACCACTATTCTAGGCATGGTCATTTATAAGTATAAGTAAAATCAGCTTTAAAATAATTTGTAAATATAGGGTTGTCAGATAATTTTTTCCAAACATAGTGATATTGCTTATTCATCCTGTATTTATTAAACAAATTCACAAAAGAAAAGCATAAAAGTCATACAAAATAGTCGCCATTTTACCCATGGATAAATTTTTGAAACGGAAACCTCATGATGAAATCAACTCGGAATCCGTTACAGCGACAGAAGAGATTGTTCAGAAAGACAAATTAAGAAAATATGATGTGGAGTATATTCGATCTGGATTCATTGAAAGTGTGTCTAATGCTAACAGACCACAGTGTTTACTTTGTCATAAGCTGTTGTCGAATGAAGCCCTGAAACCAGCTAAATTGCAGCGACATTTAACAACACTACATCCTGAATTTGCCACAAAACCAAAAGATTTCTTTGAAAGAAAAAGGGATGCATATTTAAAGCAGAAAGCAACTTTTACAATGTCAATAACATCAAATCATAAACTATTACGGGCATCTTATTTAGTGGCACTAAGAATGGCTCGTGCTAAGAAGGCCCATAATATTGCTGAAAAACTTGTTTTGCCCTGTGCAATAGACATGTGTGAGGAAGTTTGGGATGAAAAATGTGCTGCGAAATTGAAAGCTGTGCCACTGCCAGATAACACAATGGCGCGAAGAATAGAAGATATGTCAGAAGATATTGTAGAGGACCGGGGTGTGAAAATGAGGATGAAAATCTCTGGGCTAAGATTTCCTGCTGGCCGGTCCCGCTACATATGAATGTTGGACTATAATGGAGTCCAAAGAAACAAACAAAACCGATATACATGTATACAACAAATATATATTAATAACAAACATTAACACACAGAGACATGAAAAAGTTACAAAGGGTGTTTGTATGGAAAATTATGTGTGTGTGTTGAGTGTCCATACGTATGTATATTTTGTTTTTAGCGTGTTCCCAGAATATGGGAAACGCTGTTTGTATGAGAGTTCACATATTGGAAAGTAAAATGAGAAAGTTTTTTATACCTCGCTCATACACGAGGTTTCGGCCCGCGGCCTAATTCGAGATAGCTGGCCGCACGCGTGCGTAAGCAGGAAAAGAGAAAGAGAGAAGGGTGAGCAAGTATTTATACTCGTGGGAGAGAGACCCCTATTGAAGGGTTAAGGAAATGAGGAGGAGATAACTCCGACAATATAAAATCTCAGTTAATTGACAGTGAAAACAGGCTTTTTTGCATTACACAGATGAAAGCACAGATATTACCAATGGATCTCAACTTATGGTGTATGTACGATATTGCTGGGAAAGTGAAATGCTTGATTTTCTATTTTTCCATCCTATGCCCACTAGAACAACTGAGGAGGACGTTTTTAAAGTATTGGACTCTTTTCTTCTTCAATCAGGCTTGTTATGGAGCCAGTGTATTGACATATGTACAGATGGGGCGGCGTCAATGAATGGTATTCACTCAGGTGTTGTGAGGCATGTTAAGAAAGCGGCACCTAATATCACTGCAACACATTGCATGATTCATCTGGTTGCTAAGAAAATGGATGATTTTTTGTCCGAAGTCTTGTTATCTTGTATTAAAGTGGTGAATTTCATTAAAACCAGACTACTGTATAGTCGTTTCTTTGCAGTACTCTGTGGTGAGATGGGGGATGAACATTCAAGTCTGTTGTTTCATACAGAGGTAAGATGGCTATCACGAGGTAAAATAATTCAGCGTTTATTTGAACTTAGAGAAGAACTGTCGATGTTTCTGTGTGATTATAATGCTGAACTGACTTCGATAATGGCCGATAAAATTTGGCTTTGGAAAGTTGCTTATCTGTCAGATATATTCAACAAACTTAATGAACTGAATTTATCTCAAGAAATTCAAATATCTTATTTAGTCATGACAAAATCGAAGCCTTTAAGAAAAAGCTGAATATATGGACTGCAATAGTAAGAAAACTTTAGATATGTTCCCTACACTGGACGAATATCTCAGCAACAATGGTTCAGTTAATGTTGATTTGATAATTGTAGATGTTAAACGACATTTAATATCACTTGCTGAACATTTTGACAAATATTTCTCGAAAGATTTCCTGATAATATTGAAAATTTTGACTGGATCAGAGATCCGTTTAATGTTGAAATAGCTAATAGCATGCTCACAGGAAATGAACTGAAAGAACTGGCGGAAATTTAATGCGACAGAACTTTAAAAATCAGTTTTATGCAGCAACAACTTTCGAAATTCTGGCTCACTGTAGCCTCCGAGTATCCATTGTTATCTGGAAAGGCAGTTAAGATTTTGTGACCGTTTGCAACAACATATTTATGCGAAGCAGGATTTTCGGCACTAACCAATCTGAAAAACAAATACAGATCCAGACTTGTTCCAGAAAGTGACTTACGTGTATGTTTATCAGTAATATCGCCAAGAATTGACAGTTTGTGCAAAGCCAAGCAAGCACATCTTCCTCACTAAGTGTGTATTAAAAAATCCTGTGTGTGTAATTGACAATAAAAACTTTGTTAAATACTATTACTGTTTTCATTTACATGTAAAATTAATATTTTAACATAACAAAATTTAATTTTGTTACATTTTGCAGCAACATGCAGCATTAATTTATTTGAACACTTATGTCTAAAGCAGCTTTAAACCAGCTTTTATTGCATTAATGCAAAATTATGTTATATTCAGCAAATATTTATGTATACATTTCATAAGCGTTTATAAGGGGGTTCTAAGGTAAAGCCTGAAATATAAAGGGGTCAGCAAGTCAAAAAGTTTGAAAACCCCTGGATTAGATCATCTTCTAGTACTTTGCCTTGAGCTCTTAAAAACAGGAACCATAGGAGAAATTCCAACAAGCTGGAAAGCAAAAGGCAGCAAGATATTTATTGTAGTTTGGAGAGAAATGGTTTTTTATTGATAAATGTTTTCAGTGAAAATTTCTTTATCATTTTCACCCAAAATATTACTCGAAACCAAAAATAGAAAAGGTTTCAGCATTTTATGCAACACTATGTTTCAGAATAAATTTTAAAAGTATTTTTGTTAAAAAAATTATCTACCAACAAAAGAAAAATAGTTTACAAATACTGATTTTTATTATGATGAGTCATTGTATTATGGTCCACCATACTTACAAACGGGAATCATTCACTTCACAGCTGTCGCATACCTGTCATCAGCCGATAAAATATTTCACTCAAATTGACCTTTGACTCATACTGACTAAGCGAGCAACCCTTTTCTAATCTAAGTGAAAATTATAAATATTTTGACAGTTAAACCAAGTAAAGATTAAAGTATCTTCCATTCACTGAGCACAAATTCAATAACTTCGCGGGATTTTTTAACGCATCATCATTATAAATAGACAAAAACATTCACAAGAAAGCAACAAAAAACGAAATTTGATATATACAATTGAAATTCCCAAAATTTAATTCAGTTTGAAATGTTCGAATTTTATGCATCACCAAAATTGCCGCCCATCAGTTGGTGACCTGCTTCTGGATTTCGGCTCCCTTTTCAATATCTACTTCTCGCCCGCATCACGTAGGCCGGATGCAGCAAAATGTGGGGAGCCCGAGCGCACGGTGGGCCAGGTCCAAAAATAGCCCAGCTTCTCTTTAGTGCAATGAGAGAGGTTCTATCGCAGGCAGCTGCACCCCCCTCCCCGAACTGGAGACTTTAATTTTTTTTTTTTTTTTGGTTGCGCTTTATTCGACAACAAAGACAACAGGTGATAAACGACATAAACGAATCTTGCTATCCTCGCGCATCATATTTGGACCATTTTTCATCCAAGGCCTTTCATGGTATAAGCATGTTGTAGATGAACTCGCAGTTAAAACCTGTTTAGGATTGGTCATTTTTATATTTACAAATTTGTATACAAAAATACAAAAATATGCATAAGATAACCAACATATGGGATCGTTAAATTGAAGATATTTTATCTGGGTTCAGTATGATTGCACAAGATGAGACGTGCACTTTATGCAGCAAATAAAAAACAGATAAAGAGAAACAAGATATTCTAAACGTAAAGTGATGAGATCAACGTCGGAAATTATGAAAAAGTTTAATCGAAAGCAAAAGAAAACAAAAAGGAAAGCATAAGAACAAGAAAAATGTGTACAAGTTTAGGAAAATTAAACGGATAATCAAGAAAAGTGGATTAACCAGCAAGAATATTTGTATAAATTGTTGTTGTAAATGTAAGTGAAAAGATGCAGGATGTAAAGAATATTGGCTAAAATCGAAACCAATTTACTACCTTGAAGTACACCGAGCAGACATAGTTTTTTTCTCCTCTTTTTATCCATTTTGTGACTTTTACAGATACTATAAATAAATTTGTTTGTGAAATTGTGATCAGTTCTTTCATATGATTAAGGAAAGGTCCAAGAAGATATCCTTGGCCAAGCCAATAGATCTCCCCCATAAATTATAATACATGAGCAGGGCTTTACGCAAGTCGCGGCCGCCATTAGCCGCTCTTTAGATAAACAACCTTGACCTTTCACAACCCCTGATCTCGCTGATTTAAGTCAAGCAGCATGCGAGAAACTGACGACCGGCCAATATTGTTGACTCTAAAACAGTACCCATTGTGCATCGGATTGGGCAGTGCTTCTCAAACATCGAACAACATTGGGATTAATTTAATATTTACGGTTTTCTACTCCCTCTAGCCAGGGAGTACTTGAATAAATCGTTTTACATATTATTAGCTCCTTTTTTCGTCCAATGGCAGGCTGCTCGGGTGTGGACGACTAGACAGAAGGGGTTTCACGCCGGTGATAAATTTTCCTCTTTGCAGCTGGTCTTTTTCTTTAGGTATCAGCTTAAGGTTAAGATCGTGGAAGTTCGGCAAAAGGTGGGTGAAAGTTTCGCGCTTGGTGCGACTGAGAGGTGCTGACCTGGAGTGGTTGTTGGTGCAACTTAGGCAAGAGAACCGAATCATCAGTCATCCCAGCTCTTTTAAGGTAAGATAGGGCATTTTCATGTTCAGTTTTGGCCTCCTCAGGGCTAAATATTTTCCTTTCAACATAGTACATAAGTCCCGTTTTTTTTGTCCTCCTTTTTAGTTTCTTGTCTCCAACCCTCTCCACGTTTTAGTTGACAGACGTCTCTGTTCTCTGGATTTGTTCATCCCAGTTAATCGAGATTTCTGCCACATTTTTGGAAGGGTCCTACTACTAATATTGTTTTGTTTAGTTTCTTGTACATACACATTTTGCATTGCATATAAACATTGGGTTTTTGATTTCCCCCCCCCCATCCCTCGATAATTTTGTAAATAAAAATTCATTTTAGGGTTTTTCATCGAGAAAATGTGGTATTTTGGTGATTGTGTTGTGACAGCGAAGAGTAAATGTGTTGTTATGGTGAAAGGAAATTTGTAAGTACGAATGGGTCAACGAAAGAGATTAGTTAGTTTCGAGGTAGGACTAGAGAAGACCAGTCTTTTCCCCTTCCCCTATTTTTAGCCCTTGTGGCACATTTTGTACGTTTATGGCAAATTAATATTAGGATCAAAGTGTAGTATCTGTTCTCAGATCTCTCGCTTTGTCGGCCTTTTGGCTGAGAGTCTCACTTGATACTTACCTGGTGTAGGGATTCGTCCCTGCGCTGGTAGTATCATGGCTACGTCTAGCTATGACTAGCTAAGACCAGCTTGGACAAGCTATGGCTAGCTTAGACCAGATCTGACCAGCTTGGACAAGCTATGACCAGCTAAGACCAGCGGCCCGGGTGAAAACACTCGGATCCCCACGTTAAAAACCGACCTTGTGTCACGACCTGACTCAGTGGGGGGGGGGTCAAGTAAATACCAGGATCAAAGTGTAATACGCTACCTTTGTGAGCCTCTGGTGCCTTTCGTCGAGAGAATACTCTTCGGCATGATCCCGTTTCCGCGGTCGATCCGCCCTGGAAAACGTATCGCCTCTCTGACCCAGCTTCAAGTGCTACACTTCGGCACGATCCCGTCACCGCGGTTGATCTGCCCTGGAAGTCGTATCACTACTCCGACTCGGCCCTGTTTAGGGACTCCGCCTTCGTCTATTGTTACACTTCGGCGTGATCCCGTTTCCGCGGTCGATCCGCTCTGGAAGTTGTACCACTGCTCCGACTCGGTCCTGTTTATGGACTCCACCTTCGTCAAGTGTTACACTTCGGCGCGATCCCGTCTCCGCGGTTGATCCGCCCGGGAAGTCGTATCGCTGCTCTGACTCGGCCCTGTTTAGGGACTCGTCCTAACCGACCCTGCCGAATCTTCGTATGTCTTCGACCAACCAGCCACTGCCAGCTCTACCCATCCGGCAGGCGACCAGCTACCGTCGACGACCAACTCTCCCATCCGGCAGTCGACCAGCTACCACCGCGACCAACTCTACACCCGTGTCGCCGATACAACCGAACCAACTTCCCTGAAGGAAACCAGTCTTACCGCACCCGACACCGATACAAACACACTTCTCCAGAGTACACTCTTGTACACTTTGGATAAATAAATTCGACGTTTATTGTTTCATAAACCTCCGCCTTTGTCCTCTCATTGTCTTAGCTGAAATGACCCTCTCTTCTATAAACTTGCGGGGGCGACATTCTTATCGGCCCCGCAACACGCACTCCTCAAGTTCTGTTTGAGCCTTTTTCAGCATAAGAGTGGAGGTACATAAAAAAAGCATCATTATTATTCCAAAAATAGCATTAAAAATTTGCAGAAATCTACCGCAATCCGGGGACTAGATTACTACGCGAAAGTTTACCCATTTACTGGATAATTAAAAAAGAAATAAACATCCGAGCGCTTTCACAGATTTCTGATTGAGACGACCAAGCTGTACTTGTGACCCGAATGAAATTGTGAATACCCTCATAGAAGGCGGACTAGGGTAAATTGCTTTTTAAGCCCCGCACTTAATATGTAATAAAAATTTGCCGAATAGTTATAGGTGTAAATTTACATGCTTAATTCGAAAATAACAAAGAAATTGATAAAATCTACCGTTTAGGAGTTATCGACAATAAAATTTTGAACTCATTCGCGTTACGGCACAGCAGCCATTACTGGCGTTGTTTGCATACATTCACTGCTGATTAGATTTGCGCGGAAGATTACATTGTTAACGGCCTTTTTACGGTTCTTACTTGACTGAATTACTGCGCAACTAAGGACTCATTGCGTGCACAATAAAAAAAGTCTTTACCACAGCAAATATCTGCAAACAACGCCAGTAATGGCTGCCGCGACGCGAATGAGTCTATGTCGATAACTCCAAAACAGATTGGAAAGGAAAACGACTACACTGAAAAAAAAAAACTAATAAGTTTCAATGGCATTTTGAAGTTCGTCCCGTTGCTGCTTGTATTTTAAATGAAGACAGGTTTGAAGAATCAAGAAATATAAAGTTTAATGCCATTTTCGAGTGTGAAAGTTGTTTTTTTTATTTTAGCGACTATTAGATTTTTTGTATAGATGCAATGAATTAAACTATTTCTTTTCTTTTTTTTTTTACTCGTGCAATATAAAAATTCAATTATACAAAGCTCAGTAAAAGCGTATAAAAATTTATAAGCTATTGGTTAAATAAGGTTTTTTTTTTTTAAACAATACAAATTTCTTAATTACAGCATTGCTGGTATCCCGTACTTAGTTTTAATTTTTCCATTTTTTTTTAAATTGTTAATTGGTGAAATTGTACAGATTCTGGTTGTGACCTATGACATCGCAGGCCACCGTGCATAAATAGAACTTGTTTTCATTGTTTTAAGCTAAGCAGAAAGCAAGCGTTACTGTTACACAATACAGCTAATTCATCATTAAATTTACTAGTTGAATGTCAAGGCCAAATTGAATTTAAGAAATTTTTAAAACATTTACTTGATAGTGGCGGTTCATTGATTGGGAAAGCGGCGAGTGAACGTGCCAATAGCCAATATTTTCATGAAATATCTAGACACTATTGATATCTAGACACTATTCATATACGGAAAATATTCATGGGATTATTCTGCCAATTTTTTTAACAAGGTAAAGTTGCTTACTCCACACCAAAACGTGGTTTGCATTCAGAATAGTCTGTGTTCGCCAACCGAAAGACGACGCTTCTCCCTCCAGTTAGGTGTTAATAGACGGGCACGATTACCTTGGAAAGGACATGAATCTATCACTTTCCTCTCTACATACATAACGTCAAATGGAGCTTTATAGCCTTGGCAGTCTAGGCTAAGGTCTACTCTGAATTCTAAGCAATGTGTGCTACAATGGTGGCAAGGGCTTGTTGCAGACTGGTGAATGTATTTTTAGTTATGCCGCACCTCCTTCGGTTTTTCAGGCGGTGACTGCTTCTTCTTTTTGAGAGGGAGACAAGACGCTTGATGTTTTCCGTCCCTTGGAGACTTCCTTCCACTCTCCATCCGATTTCGAAGTCCCCTCCTCTGCTTGCCCTGCTACTATTATTGCTGTTTTAGCTACAGTAGATGCTGGCCGTGCTGGAGCTTGTGCACCCTTTTTACTGGGGCACTCCTTTGCCATGTGGCCCGACACCCCACATGACCAACACCATGGTTTTCTGCCCTCCACTACCACGAGCAACGTCCTGTCACGGCAGACCAAAATGTTGGGGATTTCTTGAAAACCCTTCCTGTTCAGGGTTATTTGTACCTCCATGTCTCCTGTTTCGATGACAGCTTTGCTACTGAGGGCCTTCACTTCATTTACTTCAACAAATTTGGTGAAGTAGGCCCCCATCCGGTCATCTGGGATGTCTACGGACACCCCATGGATGGTTACTTTCGTCCTACGGGTGCCCATATATTCTGTTTGGAGTCTGAGGGACTTTGTACTTAATACGCTCCCCGCCAACTCTTTAGTCTGGTCCTCAGTTTGGAGAAGGATATCCCACAACGCATTTGTCCTTCTTGCGAGAATTTTAGGGCTGATCTTCAAAGCCTCCTCCATGCTTTCCCTGCTGACCCCAATTAATTTCCGGGTTTTAACATCGGAGGTAAGCAGGGATATGGTGCGCAAGCTTACTGCGTCAAACGCCCCCTGGATTGTCAAGAACTCATTGTCCTTGAACGAGTCTTCATATTTTTTACGCTGGTTTACATAAAAATTGCCGTCCTTTTTTAGCGGCCTATTTTCTGACCAGGCCGTTTTGGCTGGTGGCACCGGCTTTGGTACCGGTGTATCCGTAATATCGTTGTTTTTGTCGACCATGGTGGCGTAAAAGCCCACCACAATCGACCGAATGAATAGTTACTTTTCCCTTTTTAAATGTTTTTAAGCATAGGAAGTATATAAAAAATATTCAAATGTAAAATAAAATGCAAAAAGAACGGGGCAACCAAAGACAATAAACAATTCAACTAAATATGCAAAATGTAAATAAAGACAGGGAGAGGGTAAAAATACAAACAGAAAAGAAACGAAAAAAGTGTATAAATAATATGTACTAAAAAAACAAGCAAAAACTACAAAATTGGAAAAGGTTTTTCGAAAAACAAAAGAATCAAATCAGTTCAAAACAGTCACTTCTCAAAATGCAGTATCGCTGGTTGTAAAACCACTAATAACACACACGCCAATAGCGAGGGTGAAAGTCTGACTGCTTGAGTCGATTCAGATTCAGATTCTTCTATTTATAGAGTTTTGGTCAAGAAAATAGGCTCCAGAGCACTGGGCGCGAAAAGGCATTTTCGCGTCAACTTGTTACAGTTCTAAGGGTCTGAGCTAATGAGGAGTGTCGTTTGCTGAAACTAGAGCGTTGATTGGTTGATAGGTGATTTTTGGTGTAAAGTGGATTATACCGGTGGGGTGAGAAGTTAGTATGGATCAATTCCATCAATACCCCCCCAGGTTAATAGTCATAGGATTATGTGTATTAATATGTGAAGTAAGTCTTGAATTTAGCAGGCCAATGAATGTGCCTACCCGACCTGGTACGGGTAGATGAATTTGCTTCCGAGTCACTTGCTGGAATTGACTGTGTGCTGGAAGGTTCTGGATGTATTGTATTATGAATGATCAAAGGCTTGCTATCATGCTGTACATCTGCAGGCTTCAAACGGTCGATACTGACCGTGTTATGTTTCCCCGCGAGGTCTATGAAGAAGTATTTGGATGTGCGAGACAGTATCGGGTGTGGTCCAGTGTAACTAGGTGTGAGGGGCTTACGGACCGTATCTCTGCGGAGGAAAACATACTCTGCTTGGTGCAGGTCTGCAGGAACGTAATAAGGCATGTGATATGCCCGTGTTGGGGTATAAATGACGTCAGTCATCTTTTGCTTGAGGTCGCTGACGAAATTACTGGAAGGGATATCATCGGTGGTATTGTTGAAAATTTGTCCGGGCAAAGTTAAAGGTGTTCCGAAGACTAAATCTGCACTGGTGCATTTTAAATCTTGCTTGATAGTTTTACGCAATGCGAGCATAACAAAAGGCAGTTTGTCTACCCATGTGTGGCCACTTGTAGATACCGTGAGCGCATACTTGAGCTGCCTGTGGAACCTTTCCACTAGTCCGTTGGCACAAGGGTGGTAAGCCGTGGTAGAGATATGCTTAATTCCCAATAAATTCGCGAATTCGCTGAACAGTGTGAACTGGAGCTGTGGGCCCCTACCGGTGGTAATTACCGAAGGGCATCCAAATATGGTAATCCAGTTAGTAAAGATTGCGTTTGCTACTGCTTCAGCTGTTATTGATAGAAGAGGTATGGCTACTGGCCAGCGCGTGAAGCGATCTATGATGGTGAGTATGTATTCATAGGCGTCTACACGCTCCAATGGACCGACCAAATCTGCGTGTAGGTGGGTAAATCGTCCGTCAGGATTGGGAAAAGTTGACGCAGGCGCTTTGGTGTGTCTGCCGATCTTGGTTGCTTGGCAACGTAGACACGTGCGGGACCACTGTTTAATATCAGTTGCCATACCGGGCCAGACGAATCTGTCTGATATGGTTCGCAAGGTTGCCTTAGCACGGGGGGAGCATTTCTGGCAGTATGTAAGGGCGTGGATTGCCCGTGTTGACGTCACAGTATACGGATTTGTCAGTAAATGGAAGTGGTCTTTTCTCGATCTGTAAGGCAAACTTGGATTGCTGCGATGTGATGTGTCAAGCTTGGAATATCGCGTCGAGTTGTAAAAAACACGTTTGTGCGTTGGAATTGTATGCAGACATTTCCAGTCTTATTGCAGCCTCAGTGTGGGGAATTGGTTCAGCCATGTCGATTGAATATAATTTTGGAGGTAAAACCAAAAATGTTCGCGCCTTTTTGTGTTGTGTTAGATCCGTTCTCGTTATGCGAAGAAAATTTTTTTTAGAGTGCTGTGTGTCTTGAACGTCGTGTTTTCCAATTTAGTTGGTGCAAAGGTCAGCGATCATTAATAAATTCCTGTTGATGTTGTTAACGTCAGGATTACCAGGTTGTAGTTGCTGTTAATTTGAATGTTGGGATCATCAATTTGTTGGCCGAGATGTGAACGTCGGTAGTCGCTAATTCTGTGTTGGGTCGCAAACGTCGGGGTTACTAATTTTGTTGCAGACTGGTGAATGTATTTTTAGTTATCAGAAGGATTTATGATGTCGGTGTTCTTAAACATTCGTCCACAACAAATTAAGAGGTAAAAGGAACATTGAAAACAAATCATGCAAGAAAATTCAGAATAAAGACAATCATAATTGAAAGTATAACAATAACATAGATTTATATACAATTATTGACATATACAATTGGGTTGAATATTTTTGGATAAATGAGGTGGTTGAATTAGATTGTGTAGAGTATTTTTGTGAAGTTTCAGCGTGTGTGAAGCTGTTATTAAGATTTGTTCGTAAAATTAAACTAAGTATTTGGTTATGTACAAAAATGTCCTTTGTGCGAGTTCAATCAATAGTGTGTGTGCGTAAGTTTGTTTAAGTTAGTGTCCAAAATTGGTAGGAGTTGTGTACCTTCAGTTGTTTGGATGTTTGATTGATTGTTTACGAATACTTATTTAGTAGTGAGTAAATATCACTTTTTAAGTATTGTAAGTAATTGCTAGAAATTGTTCCTGAGAGAGCGTGGTTGTTGTTTGCTGAGTCAGAGAAGTTTGCGCGGTAAAAGTGTAGTTGGTCAAGGTTTTGACTTGCGTGGATTAGTTTGGCATCTCTCCAGGGATGAAAGTCTGACTGCTTGAGTCGATTCAGATTCTTCTATTTATAGAGTTTTGGTCAAGAAAATAGGCTCCAGAGCGCTGGGCGCGAAAAGACATTTTCGCGTCAACTTGTTACAGTTCTAAGGGTCTGAGCCAATGAGGAGTCTCGTTTGATGAAACTAGAGTGTTGATTGGTTGATAGGTGATTTTTGGTGTAAAGTGAATTATACCGGAGGAGTGAGAAGTTAGTATAGATTATTCCATCAGGCTACTTTACAGTCTTCAAGATAAAATATCAGGGATTAACTCGTGTAATATCCTCATTTTCTTTTCTCTATCATGAAGATTTCTACACTTCATTACAATTTTTCTAAATTGCACACAAACATAAAAATATTTTTTTTTTAAATCAGATTACCTGCTGCTTTTCTTTATCCTTAAACATGTCCTGTGAGTATCAAAATATCTAAGCTTTTTCCTCAATACGTGTTCTAGAAGTTTCGTTATAAGCATCTTTTATTTTAATGAAAATTTACTCATTACTCACATGTTCAGTCTATGGTATTCTTCTGTAGAACCACATTTCTAGTGCCTTAATTTCTTTCTGTGAGGTAACTGCCCAGCAGTCACTGCCATAGAAGAAAACTGATATTACATAAGACTTAATTGTTTCTAACAATTTTTCTTCTTCTGAATATTTTGTTTTTAGAAGGCAACTTTCACTTTTCGAATATGCTTTCGAATTTCCCGGTCACATTTTCAGTCCTGTTAAAACACTTCCTAGGTATTTAATTTTTCACATAAGCTTGATTTTGGTGTTTACAATTCTTATTTCGCTTCCTCCAAGCAAATAAACACGAGATTTATTGCGTTAATATACACAATTATGGCACAAAATCAAAAAGAGGAATGGGTTGAGGCTGGTCAACACAAACTAGCTAATCCGATTCACGACCCATTCATTCGTTACAATTTACACAACCACCACAAAAACTTGTCCGTCATCATGTAATCCTCCATATACCACAATACAGCACACAGACACAGGGAAACCGACAAAAAACACCGCATGACAGAAACATTCTTGAATATAAAATTATATATAAAAATATTATCGATGATAAATAATGTGGGGAGAGGGGATGAACTCGAAACCAAGCTAAAATATAAAAACATAGAAACTAAAAATAATTACTGTTAGTAGGACCGCCCAACCCACAAAAGAAATGAGAAAAACCGCTGTATTCTGTCTACACATAAAATCAAGAGGATCTCTTGCTAAGGGAGAGGGAAAGATAAAATAAATACAGACATGAAGAAAGAAAAACTGATCCAGTCAAGATGAAAAAAGGGGGCCAAAAACTAACTGGGGAGGTTGGGAATATCGGCTTGGATCATAACCAAAGAAGAAGCCGGGACAGGCCAGGAACAGCACTTACTAATATTAACTAGGTATACAAGAAGGGTCTTTCCTAACCGGGGGGGGGGGCTCCAGATCCTGATGAGAACAGCGTTCACATCGCAAGATTTCCTCCTTCTGCACCGTCCAAATCACCATTCGAGCCGTGGCTAGCAGCGACAGAAACACAATCCGTTTCACCCCAGAATATGGGTGCGACACGTTGTCAGACGCATATTTCCGATCAATGAGCACGAGCTTTTTGGGGGCGATGCGAACCAACAACTCGCCGACAAAGTCCAAAGGGGGCGCACTCGAGGACAATGATAGAAGGCATGCGCAACCGTTTCCTCTAAACCATGGTCACACTGTTCTCAGTCTGGCAAACCTGCCAAGCCCCATATGAAGGCCTTGTCATTGAGAGATAGCCTATTCCGAACCAGTCTCCAGGTAAGCGAAAACTCAGAGTTGCTGAGGTAATCCGCCGCTGGCGCCCAAGACCAAAACGAGCGAAACTCGTCCGCCGACAAGCCGAGTCGGTCACGTAGTGGATCCTTCGCGACCCCCGCCACTATTTCACGATAGATGAATCTAATAGGCCGAGAAAGATCAGTGGACCGAGGAATGACCCTCAAGGCGGATCGACACACAAGGAGAAACTTGATTGTTCTTGAGGCCTACGATGGCGCTCACCATTCCAGACAGGAGGAGTGATAGTAAGAGAAGACAGCCCTTAAACTCCCTGCCAAAATAGAGTCCCCGTCAACGGGCGGCGTAGGAATGCTAACCTCAGTCGAGTTTGTGAATCTCCAAGTGCGACATCCCTACGCATGACATAGACGTTAGGCACAGACTTCTCTGCCAACGTGATGTTTGTGTCCTGCCCACAAGACGGATGCGAGCAAGCGCTTGATCGCCTTCTTACGTACCCGACAGAGAGGAAATAGAGACAAGAGGTAAAGGACAAGAGGAAAGACGTAAGCGGCACACGCCTCAGTCCTGCCCTTCAAGGACAACCTCCTTCGGGGCTATTTTTCGACCGCCGGTGCGACCTTCGCCTCTACTGCTGACCAATTTTTCTCCAGCTGAAGGTCGGGTCCGAACCCACTCCGAGAATGCGGACAGGACCGTTCTTCCAACCAAAGGGCCCCGGAAGAGCGACCCCCTTCCAGGCACCTAACTTGTCGCAGTTAATCTTGGCTTCCGTAAACTTTTCGTACTGTTCAAGCACCTTCAGTGCCACCTCAATGTTGCTGCGAGACGACACAAAAGTAGATACGTCATCGGCGTACGCGGAAACCATGGCTCGAGCCCCACCTAGAACAGCGATTCCACATAGGGCCGGACTGCACGCCTCAGCCGGCGAAGGAGAGGCTCCAACGACAAAGTGCAAAGTAGGGGCGATAGTAGATAACCCTAATGAAACGAACGAGACAGCGCAAAAGCGCACGACCGCTTTCCGTTTACCTGTACCACATCACTGGGGTAGCGATACAGGAGGCTAATCCACCGACAGAAGTCTGGTTTGAATCCAGTGGCCTGCAAGACAGCAGCCAGGTAACGATGGTCGACACTATCGAAAGCCTTGGATTGGTCCAAATTGATTAGCGTGACTTGCTCATCGTCTGTAAAAGACGATGAGCAAGCCACGCTAATCAATTTGGACCTCTAGGATCATGACGATCAAATGCAGGTTGCTCTGAATTGTTCGGCCCTTCACAGCACAAGTGCCAATAGAAGTTTATTTCAAATACAGGGTTAGTCCTAAGGTTAACAGTTACATATATTTCAAACCTAGGATTATAGCTAGAATTAGTTATTAGGTATATTTTAAGGTTAGAGCATCATTAGCTCTTAGGTACATTTCAAAATTAAGGTTAGTCCTATTGTTAGTTATTATGTATATTTGATTAGAGCTAAAGTTAGTTAATGCATATATTTCAAACTAGTGCTAGTGTTAACTGTTAGGTAAATTTCAAAACTAAGTTTTGAGCCAGGTTTAGCTATTAGGAATAATTCAGAGCCCAGAGTATAGCTAGGATTAGCTATTATGTATATTTCAAATCTAGGATTAGAGATAGGGTTAGCTATTAGCTATATCTTAAAACTAGGGTTAAAGCTAGGATTAGCTATGATATATAATTTATGCTTATGGTCAGGACTATGGTAGTTATTAGTTTTATTTGAAGGTTCAAAGTTTATGGTATTTCTGGATTAACTTTTGATCTGATTCAATCTTTCTTATCGAATCGTGAAAGTAATGTTGTTTTGAACAGCCACTCTTCTAGATCTATTTGCATTAATGCAGGTGTCCCCCACCAGGTTCCTATCTTTAGATCTATGTTGTTCCTAAGTTTCATCAATGAACTTCTTGATGTGATCAGTTTTCTTATGCTGATGACTCTTGTCTTAATTGTAAGTCTGTTAAGTTCAAATTGGCAGTTAATCTAAAAAATGACCTACACTCTGTTAACTGGGGTAATAAATAGCTTGTTAATTTGTATAAAAAACTAAATCAAAGCACCTTGTCTGTCATATTCAATGAAACATGTATGTATATATATATATATATATATATATATATATATATATATATATATATAAGTTAGGGTTAGCTAATATGTATATTACAAAACTAAGGTTAGAGCTATGATTAACTATTATGTATAATTTATGCCTTTTGTCAGGAATAAGATTAGTTATATTATATATAGGGATGAAGCTACGGTTAACTAATATGTATATTTCAAAACTAGGTTTAAAGCTGGTCTAGGTATAAGGTATATTTGAAAACTTGGGTTAAAGCTATGGTTAGCTATTAGGCATATTTCAAAACTAGGTTTAGAGTTAGGATTAGCTATTAAGTGTAATTCAGAATTAGTGTTAGCTATTAGGTATATTTCAAACCAAGGGTTAGTGCTAATAGGTATATTTAGAACTTAAGCTTAGAGCTAGTGTTAGTTATTAGATACATTTTAAAATGGGTTTGAGATTAGATTATATAGCTAGAAGGTAAGCCAGCATTAGCTAGTATGTATATCTCAAAAGTAAGGTTAAAGCTAGAGTTACCTATTAGGCATATTTCAAAAGTAGAGTTAGAGCTTCAGTTACATATTGGGAATAATTCAAATCAGATTTAAGCTATGGTTAGCTATTATGTATATTTCAAAGTTAGGGTTAAAGATAGGATTAGCTATTAGGTATTTTTGAAATCTAGGATTAGTTATTAAGTATATTTCAAACTCGGGATAAATCTATTATGTAAATTTCAAATTTAAGTTTACAGCTGTTGTTAGCTATGGTTCAAAAACCAAGGGTTAAAGCTAGGGTATCTTTCAAATCTAGAGTTAGAGTTAGGATTAGCTATTAGGCATATTTCAAACCTAGGCTTAGCTACAATTTACCTATCAGGTTTATTTCAAACCTAGGGTTGAAGCCAAGGTTAGCTATCTATTATATTTCAAAGCTAGGATTAGCTATTATGTTGATTTTCTAAGCATATCTTAGATGTGGCACAAGGCCGAAAGTGAGGATCGAACTCAATGCACACTAGTAATTTATCTAGCAAGACAAGGATTAGCTATTATGTGTTTCAAACCTAGTATTGATGCTAGTGTTAGTTATTATGTATATTTCAAAACTAATGTTAGAGCTAGGGTTAGATATTATGCATATTTCAAAACTAGTAATAAATCTATGGTTAGTTATTAGGTGTGTGTCAAACCTATTTTTAGAGCTAAGGTTAGCTATTAGATATATTTCAAAACAAAGGTTAGACCTAGGGTTAATTTCAAACCTAAGGTTAAAATTAGATTTAGCTATTAAGTATATTTCAAACCTAAGGTTAAAGCTATGTTTAGCTATTTGCTATATTTTAAAACTAGGGTTAGAGCTAATATTAGCTATTACCTATAGGTTATGCCTAGCGTCATAACTAGGGACAGCTGTTAGTTATTTATCTAGCGTTTTACCTAGGGTAAGTTAGTATGTATATCTCAAAACTAAGGTAGACTTAGCTATTAGGCATATTTCAAAATTACACTTAGGGCGATGATTTGCTATTAACTATATTTGAAACCTAAAGTTAAAGCTAGTGTTAGCCATTATGCATATGTTATCTCTCAGATCAGAACTAGATTTTGCTATTAGTTATATTATATATCCAGGATTAAAGCTAGCATTAGCTTTTAGATATATTTCCAAACTAGAATTTGAGCTTGGTTTGCTATTACGCACATTTCAAACCTAGGATTAAAGCTAGGATTACCTATTATGTATATTTCAGACTAGGGTTAGAGCTAGTGTTAACTACTAGGTTCATATTCAAAGCTAACTTAGCGATTAAGTATATTCGAAACCTAGTTTTAAAGTTATTGTTAGCTATTATAGATATTTTATTCCTAGGATCAGAACTAGGTCTGGCTATTAATTATATTATATATCCAGGGATAAACTGGGATTAGCTTCTAAACATATTTAAAAACTAGAATTTGAGCTTGGATTAACTATTAACTATTTCAGAAGTAGTGTTAGCTAATTTATAGATTTCAAAATTATGTTTAGAGCTAAGATTATTTATAAAGCATATTTCAAAAATATGGTTAGAGCTAAGTTAGTTATTAATTATAAGTCAAGCCTAGGTTGAAAGGTAGGGTTAGCTAATTTGTATATTTCAAATCAAAGGTAGGACATTAAATATATTTCAAATCTAGTGTTACAATTTATGTTAACTTATGTATATTTCAAAACTAGGTTTATAGCTAGGATTAGCTATTATGTATATTTCAAATCGAGGGTTAGAGCTGGAGTTATCTTTTAGGTATATTATGTTAACCATTAGGTATATTTTATAATTAGTGTTAGATCTATTGTTAGCTATGGTGTAATTTTCAAATTTAGGTTTAGTTATTGAATATATTTCAAACATGTAAGATTTTTTGGATTGATAAAGTTTCTCTCTTAGATTGATGCATTCAGCAGATTTGGAACTTGCCTTGCAGTTTCTAATGGATGAGAAGAGTAAGTCTCTATTGATATAGTCATATACTGCTGTGAGGTCAATATAACAGGAATACAATTTCCTATTAGAGAGAGATGTAGTATATACCATCATTACATCCCTTACTAGATCGAAAACCAAACTGTGAGGAGCTGACTGTCATAAAATAATTGGAGCCTAGATAATATAATGTTCATTAATAATTTCACCATAATGACTCAAATTGAGATACTTTTGTATGTGTGTGGGTCTTGAGGGCTATATTTTGGCTTCCATAGTGCATTAGTGCAGGATAAATGCCACTTTTGGGATGTGTTTCTGATTCCAAATTTCCTTCATAAAATTAAGAAACATGATAATAAATTCAAAAGTTCAGTCTGAATATCTAGTGATGCTTTATTATTCCTTAGTTTTTTAATAGTTTTGATTGGATATTTATTGGTATATTTTCTATTTCTGCGGGCATCTTTAGTGTGATCTGGGTTGAAATGTGACTATCGGTGTTTTTTGAGATCAGGACATTTCTTCTGTGTTAGGCTTGATGTTGTGATTTTTGCTTTTCTTCACACTTTAACATATTGTCTATGCTTCATTAATTTTGTTTCCATATTGGTTTCTCAGGTCATTAACTAACGGCAATAACAAATTCTTGTTATGTCTCAGACAAACAACAAAAATGTATTCTTATAATATCAATTGCTTGTATGAGTTAAAAAAGTCAATTTGAGTGGATGAGGTGTTATTTGTTATTTGTATTACTATCTCTCATTCTCTCTCTCTCTCTCTCTCTCTCACACACACACACACACACACAAACAAACAGAACAAAACTACAGTACTGATTGCTTATATCAGTGGGACATCCATGCCAAAAGTAAACACTAACCAAAATTTTTAATCTCAAGTTCTGTACCAACAAAAGTACTAAATGTTTTTTTCATAATATTATTAAACTCAGGCTGATTTAATTTAGTTAGCCTGACCCATAAATACAAAACACTGCTTACTAAACAGCTGTCAAAAGATAAACAACTGCTTCCAGTTTTCATTCCTGTATTGAATGGCGATTTTTGCATAGGAATTTCAACTGTGTCATTATTCCTAATAACAATGTAATAAATTACGATTTTAGTAACTTTTACTTACATAAAATGTTTGTTTTAACTTTTTTTATTATTTTACTATAAATTAAATTAAATTTCCTTGAAATGTCTTCCAACAAAGCTAAAAAATTAAATAATCCTATTTCATCTTGACGACACAGACTAAATATCACAAAAACAAAAAACTTTCATTCATTCAAATTAAAAAAATATTACTTATTTTATAAAAAAATTACTTACTAAAAAATTTAAAATATAACATTTATTTACAAAAATATTTCCAATGACATACATTCTCAATGCAATTTAGAGATACTTTGAAGCACTGTTTGATTTCAAATCCTGACGTACTGATTTATAAATGATAATGACCTTAAGAAGTATAAGTGTAGTAATGCCTATTTATAATAACTTCTTAAACTGAATTTCTTGTCTGCTATGTCTAAAAGCGTTAAACTCATACATTTCCTGATCATCTCTGCAAATCCAGTTTCAAATGAAAAAGATTATCAACTTTCAACAGAATTCAATATGTCTTCTGATGCATAATGGATCAAGAATGGTTGTCTTCACTGGCTTGCATTTCCATCAAGAAAAAGATACTTATTGATTTAGGACAAATTGAATTACATGACAAAATTAGAGGAAATTCCTATAAAACCAAAGCTTATGGAATTCATGTTTAAGTGAAGTCTTTATTTCATATAAAGATTTATGCATTTTTACTTTTATCATGCAGTGCCCATTTCCTGTAAATGCATTGCAGATTTTACTAAAGTAAAGTTTTTCATATTTTTTTTTTATGTCATGATAGAAATCCATCGAAAATTAAAGAAAGTCTTGTTATATTTTCTTACAATCTCCACTACAATAAATAATTATACTTATTACATCTTACTGCATTTTTGATTAAATAAATGTAAATAAACTATAGTTTATATAACATTCAAAATATTGAAATCAATTACAGAAAATCATTTGTATAAATTGTCTTCTAATTAAGGTAAATGTAGGACAGTAGGTTAAAAAATGTGTCCACTAATTTATAAAATCCTCAAAACCATTATTTTGGGGTTACTTTATTTTGAAAAAAATTACAGATAAAAGGAATTATGTTGGTCTTCATACAATGACCTGTTGTTGAGTAATGTACACACAGACATATTTCTTCATTTGTAGTTAGATTATACATTTACTCTTGGAAGCAAATCTTCTCTTTCCCTTTATTACTCCTTATAACTTCCATGATAGGGTTGGGTTAGATTAGATTGTAATTAAAGGCTTAAATTCTTTTACTGTATATGGTATCCTAAAATTTATGTATACTAAATATTGTTAAAAAAATTGTTTACTCACCTTGTGTTACAATGATAAGCTAAAGTTGCTAGATTGTGTGTGTGTGTGTGTGTGAGAGAGAGAGAGAGAGAGAGAGTGAGAGAGAGGCTTACCATAATTTCTATGCCTGAAACCTGGACAGTTTTCAGTTTCATTATAAGCTTATTTTCTCATATAATAAAATGTTTTCAAGACCCAACAGCCTATAAGTTTCAGGGTTGGCACAAAAATAAATGAATACTGCTGGATTATATACCTAAAAGGGGTTGGGGGCACTGGGATATATATATATATATATATATATATATATATATATATATATATATATATATATATATATGTATATATATATATATATATATATGTATATATATATATATATATATATGTATATATATATATATGTATATATATATATATATATATGTATGTATATATATATATGTATGTATATATATATATATATATATGTATATATATATATATATGTATATATATATATATATATATGTATATATATATATATATATATGTATATATATATATATATATATATATATATGTATATATATATATATATATATATATCAGACACAACTGCAAATAACATTCAAACTTTTTTTGAACTTCAAAATTTTAACAAATATTTTAAATCCCCTTAAAATCAATTATTTTACTGATACTGTAATATTAGTGGCACAGGTAAAAATGGCACAAGTGGGAAAATAGGGAAAAAATGGCACAGAGCAAAAACATATGGGAAAAGAATGAAATCGTATGTTATCTATTCAGTAAATTCTGAAAAAAAATATAAAAATATTGAACAAGTAACAAACGCCAGTTGACTCCTGGTTCAATTGTCATTGGTTCAATTAAGGGAATTCGGGTTCAATTATTGAACAGAGCACACAACTAGAAAGCATTGCCCTGAATCCTAGATTAGAAATAGGTTCAGTTGTCTTGGAGCCGTGAAGCACACCATTGATATCGGTGGCTCTAACCCAACCCTATCATGGAAGTTATAAGGAGTAATAAAGGAAAAGAGAAGATTTGCTTCCAAGGGTAAATGTATACAAAACAGATTGAAAGATCAACTGCTATCAGATGGAGATGTGTTCAGAGAACATCTTTTTGTAAAGGTACCATGACCACCAGCCTTGATATAACCAACCACAACCATGCTTCTGATTAAGCAGCTATTGCATCCATGAAATGCATCAACATGAAGAGAAAAGCAGCAGAAACAGAAGGTCAACCTAATCAGTTTTATAGCAATAAACTGGATGACTTATTGTGCCATTTTTTCCTATTTTCCCACTTGCGCCATTTTTACCTGTGCCATTTTAGATAGTGAGACAAGTTTGATAAAATCATTAAAACTTCAATAAAAAGAATAATATGCGTAGGTACACGTTTTTTCAGACTTTGTTCTGGCATAGTCACCTATGTACATATGATTTTAGCCAGGGTTTATTGTTAATATACATTATTGAACAGCTTATGCAACTGTAAAATATGATTTAGTGTTTGAATTAAATTAACCTTTACATTTCTTTACATGAGAATTTTCAATTATCTCCTGTAGATCTTTTTTTTTTACAACAGGAATTTTTCTTTAGTGCTGAGATTATGTTTTCATTATTTCACATTTTAACTACGAGCTCCACTTTCGCTTTTAGTTTTACAAAAACTTTTAACCGATATTGTGCCTCAGATGCCTGGTACATTCGGTGATCTTTAGAATTCACATTCTTTTTCTTGTTAAGATGAAAAAAACAAGCAACTTAAAATTAAATCCCCAAAACTCCCAGATAAAACATACGTCTAAGGAAATTCTGAAGTACATATCGACTAAAACTGAATTAAAAACAAAGAGAAATAATTATCCGAAAATAGGAGAAATTTTTAAAAATGTTACAAGGGAAATAACTCGATATATATTTACAGTTATTTCCCTTATTTTATTGGTCGCAAATGACGAAAAGTGGTTAATTAATGAAATAACTTTTCATATTAATATTAATATTGTCTTTCTTGTACAACTTGTGATTTAAGGTTTTGAAAACATTATCAATATTTTTAAAATCTGAATGATATATTTTATTGGGAACTCAACTATCTTGTATCATTTTTTCATTTCTTTATTTTTTCTGTGGATATCTTTTTTCATATTCACCACACAAATTTGTAAATGCTGCACCAAATATCAATGCAAAGAAACAATTTTCTTTAAAACAATGGGGCTGGACTTCATATGTATACTTGTAGTTAAGTGCATGACTAAAATTCATTTTAACTATATTTCTCATAAATTTCTAACATCTCATAGTCAGCCATTTCTCATTGATTAATTTGGAACTTTGCACCTTAGATGCACTTTGCTTAATTCCTTCATTGTGTTTTATATTTGATATTATTGTATTGCATCAACTATGACCCCTTCACCATCATCATTTCAGGGGATATATATTTCATTTTTATAGAGAAAAAGAATGAAAACAACTTTGATAAACAGACAGATTAATTTCTTTTTATGAACATAATACAAAATGAAACTTTCTTGCTTGTTAATTATCTAATTATTAATTAAAAGTATGATTCAGAGCTCTTTTTATCTTTTACATTTTAACATTCTTTGATGGAAACACTTCATAGAAATTAAAATCTATCATTATTTTTCTTGTTAATAAGAAGAACCAACAACATAATCCTTGCAACTTAGATTTACAGCACAAACCTCAATATTGAAAAGTATATTATTGGTTTTAAATAATGTTATATCCATTTATGAATTGCAGAAAATAATGACAAAAATACTATTCTCAACTTTTAAGAATTTTACAAAAGACAATATTCTGTTTTCTGCTTTCCTCAATTCTATTACATTAAGAATGCAATGGCCTTGCTCTGAAATAAGCAATATAGTTGAATATTGTTTTTTATAAGTTTATTTCACTTTTATCAAATATATTTCCTTACATCATTTCAATGAATGGCACAGTGAAGACATTGAATTTAAATGATCACTGGCTTCATAGCTTGTTAAACAGCTTATGGCAGTAGAGGCAATATGTTTTAAAAAAGGTAAAAAGCTTTAAACATGCCTCATCTTGATACATATAAGAATGTTCTTATATAAACTAAAACCAGATTTCTTTTGTGCTGATTCAATCAATGTTTAATCAGAATCAGGATGTTTTTAAGGCTTTTAAAGATAGAGAAGATGTTGATAATTAAGTTCTTTTTTTTTTAACAAACAATCAGTATTTTTTGTTCAACCATCCAAATTAGTTATCATATTCACCACATAATTAATGAGTAATTACAAAAGAATTGATGCAATTAGTAATCAAATTGTACCACAAAATTAATGGCATTAAACAAAATATTAAAATGAAACTCTTAGCTTCTCCCGCAATAACAAAAAAAAAAAAAAAATAACACTTGAACTCAAAACAAAAGCAAGATAAAAATTGATTCTATTTTTTTTCTTTTCTGTTGTTTTCCTTTGTTTTGTTTATTATCCCATGTAAAAAAGCAAAGAACAGCTGCTGATAGTTGAGGCCAGGCCATAGATGAAGCAGACAAAGAGATAAAAACTAGCAAAGAAAGTCTGCATTTTGCCAACGAAAGATTTAGGGAAAAGAAAAGTGGCAAGAATATAGAAAAAAAAAGTTCTAAGAATCTTCATCGTCCTGTAAGATTTGATAAAAAAAATCATCTTTTAGAAACTATCAAAGAGAAGAGAAAGTAAGTAAAATAAAAAATAATGGGATATTACCACTCAGGTTATTAATTTTTTTCATTTTTAAAATTTAATTTTTAAAAATAAGTATGGTTGCTAAGAAAATAAATTAGTGGGGTAAAAAGAATTGATTTTTTCTTCATTGTAATTTTATGTACCAGTCATTTTGCAAAGAAAAAAACAAATACAAAATCACTAAGAGTCCAAGACAAAAGTGAAGAGTTATAGAAAAGAAAAGGTCAATTGAAAGAAGAGAGAAAAAATTATAAACTTATTAGATTACAGTGTGTAAAAGAATTTTAAAAGATAGAGATTGCATTGAAAGCTAAGATGATAAAATATAGCAAGTATCATTGCGATCTTTCACAACATTTTTCTAACAATTCTTGCTGTGACAATTCTGAAGCATCTGTTGCCTGTAAGTCAACAGATATACCCATTAGTTTTTGCCTAAATGCATTTTTGGTGCTTGTGTATGCCATTTTCTGTTTCAACAACGCTTCTGATGGAGTCCTAAAAAGAAACAATATTTTAAATTAAGGCATGTGAAACAGATGAAGACAAGAAATTCTACAAAAAGGGAAAAAGAGTAACTTTTCTTTAGCAAACCTATTTTTATCTTAATTATCATGAAGTGAAGTTATAAATTAAATTTTTATTCTGAAATTGTTTATTCTCGTATTCACTTTTTAGTTTATTCTGGTTAATTCACCACGTCTTCAGTGGATATTTTTCTAGCAATCCTACTCATTAAAATAATATTACCATCTGCATAAATGATAAGTACTGAATTTATATTGTTTAAACTTAAAAAAGTTAACTAGCACTCTGAATTATGTATACTAAAAAATACCATAGGTTTAAAACAGAGATAATATCAAAGGCACTTCGGGAAGCTGCTGCTGTTTTGTCTTGTTTAGGAGTAAAATTAAGTGAAATACCCAAATCCATATTAAAAATTCATATAAACATATTTCTGTAATAATTTTAAAATATTACTTTGAAAAAAAGATAAAATGATAATATATATTTCAGTAATATTTGTAAAAGGTTTTTTAAGTGGGCACTTCCAAAGATTTGCTAAATCTATTTTATGAAATATATTATGAAAAATATCCAAAACTCAAAAAAACAATGTTTTATTATCAAAATCTTTGTTATTATTATATTTTTTATCTTTTTCAGAACCTTCAAAATTTTGGTTAAAAATTTTGTTTTTCTTGCAGTATTGGGTGATCATAAATTAGTATGAGAAATTTTAGCATCTTTTTGTGGTGAAAAACACATTAAGTTGTAAATTCTTGCAAAAATCAGATGATTTTCACATTTTATTTTCATAAAACTTTTGGACTTATTCAAAAATGAATTAAATTATTTTTTTGTCTTTTTTAAAAAATTTTGACAAAAATATTTTTTTTACATCTGTTACCCCCCCACTTAATTAATTTTATGAATTTTTAAGAAATTCATTTTTGTAATGCTTAATGTTTTATATTAGTTATAAGCACAAGTATTTATAGATTTGAATTTTTTTTTTCTTGTAAAACAGGACACCCACTTACAGAAAATCTACTTTGAATCATAAAATAAAAAATGTAATAAAACTAAGACATTTTATCTAAATTTAGAAATGCTTTTAATTCTTTTGATGAATAATATATTTTATGGACACTTTATTCTTAAGAAAACATTTTTTCAATGAATAATGAATTTTTACATGAATTATTTTCTTTTTTTCAATTTTAGTTATAATAATTCATAAATTCTTAAACCTTTTAAAATTCTATATTAATTTGTATTGGTTAGGTGGTATTGTTATTAAGTAAAAACTATATTAATCATAAATAGAAAAATTTACTACAATTCAGTATTTTTAAAATAATTTTGAATTTTTTTGTTTGTTTATATACACAGAAAAATCATGCTGATCTTTGTAAACACAGATATCCACATGACATTATCAAAAAATAAGAGTGGTAACTATAGTAAATTTAAAACTTATTGGTAATTTTCTAACATTTCTTCAACAAGCATCTTCATAAGTAAGACCTAAAATTCAATATAATATTAGATTGCTTAGAATATTTTCATATTTTTTTAAGATTAGTGGGTAGTTAAAAAAATTATATAAAAATGTGTTCACATTATATTCAAGTAATTTTTACAGTTTTGTCCCCATATTAAAAGTTCCCAAACAAGAGTGTTGTCAACACCTTATAAAAACATCCACCTTCCTGATAAAAATGAATTTCTGCGATATTTTAAACTAAAAGTAAGTAATATTTGTTTCAAATCAGATTAATTAAACCTTAAATCTTCCTCATATAAAGTTTCAGAAAAGAAAATTTTTAAAGATTTTTTTAATAAAGAGAATCATATTGTGTTCACAGATTTGCTAATATGGCTGTTTTAAGCAATTTTAATGATTTAAATTCAGTTTTGCTTATTGGAAATATTAAATTTAATCTATTAGCTTGAAATTAAAACTAAAATAAAAGATTCAGGAAAGGTTTATCATTTTTAAAAATGCATTTTAAACCTTACTGTTCTCTTGTTTTATGAAAAGATAAAAAGATAATATAAACACAGTTCGGTAATATTTGTTTTCAGACTTCTTCAGGTCTATGCCATATTCAATAACCACTAAGCAGTTTTCAACAGAACATTTAGTTTCATTCAGAGATTTTGTGTTCTTTACATCACATCTAACATCCTCTCTAAAGAGCATTTAAATTCACAGCATCTACTAATGATCCTACTTTATAATGCTTCCACTGAGACTATATACTCCTGTATCCCTAACTTGGAACAGAACCATTGCATTCTATACTTCAGACCAACTCCCGGTGCAACTGAAGGCCAGAAAAGGAGGCCTATTTAAAAAACATAGAAATTAAAAGCATAATTAATTTGGCTCAAAACATGAATCCCCTTTATCCCCTTGGTATATTTTATATTTTATATTTTATAATTTGGCAGACTTTTGAATCCATCACCCCCTACCACCTGTTAACAAGGATGTACACAGGTTTATATGCATTTTTCATCTTTGATAAAAAACCTATTTTAATAAAACAAAAATCATATCAGAACTATGAATTCTGGAACAAAAATATGACATGAAACAAACATGAAAATAAATTTTTTATTTTATTTTTTGTTATAATGCTGACTTATTGACTTTTGTTGTAATGCTGATTCAGGAATATACTATTTAGGATTATAGAAGTAACTAGAAAAAATTGACTTTTAAAAATGCACAGTTTAGTAGCAGGTTAACATTTCATATACCTCATTTATGATATCTAAAATATCAAATTAAATTTATTGAATTTAATTATATGACATTAACTTTATGTAACACCATTCCTAATAAATCACTTTTTCATTAATTTTGTAATATAAAAAAATTTCATTTGCTCCTATTTTATGTTTTTTTTTAATAGTAATATTAACCGTTTCCATACAAGGAAGCATTTGGCATTGATTGACCTAACACAGCTAGTGCTACTGTCAGTTGAAATTTATAAAATCTTTCTTTTAAAAAAGTTTTTCAGAAAAATAGTTTTCTCAAGTCCTCTGTTATCACTTTTTCCAGTACTGATAATGGCTTCCTTCCTAACCTTTTTGTTTGAAGTAGCATCGAATGTCAGTATGTTGATTATGTTTTTATTTTCTCTTTGAATTACATGTGCTATCTGTTTTAGTTGTTGCTGTTGTTGAAAGTCCTCAAGTTTTTTGTTAGTGATTCTGTAATGCCAGTTCACAAGGTTTGAAGAAGAATGGTTCTTGCTAAGACCTCCAGTCAAAGCCATTTTAACCATTGATCTGAGGAAGTGGTTGTATACAGCTGACAGTATAGATATCTCTGAACAGGTTTAGTACCAGGCATATGAAAAAGTCAAAGTTATTTAAGAACATTACTCAAATTTTTAGGCAGTGTTAGGCAAAACTACCTCTAGTGCAGCCTAATGGTAAACTAAAACATAAATTACTCATAAAAAAATTAAATCTTATTATCAATATATTTGCTGATATAAATAACAATATCATAGAGAAAAATATTAAATTAACTTTATGTGACAAATAAAATAATGGCATTTTTAAACAAATTTCTCAGTGTAAAAGAGAATTGAATAAAAAATGTTTGGAAGAAAAGTCTCTATTAAACATAACAAAATATTATAAAAATTAATTTTCTTCAAAGCAACTCATCTCATATTTATGAATTTTGTTTGATGGTAACAAACAATCCATTAAAATTAATTATAATCATTTTTTTAATCACACAATATTTACAAATACACTACTCTATTGGAAGGATATGGTAATGATAAAATATGATATAATATGATATGGTAACGGGACAATATGAAATCCAGTTAAATTACAACACAGAGAAACTTTAAATTACATAATAATAATTGCTTACCATAAAACAAAAACCAACTTTTGCCGAGACATTTGGTTGTGTGTATATTCAAAGTCATATACTGCATAGCGGCACTCTTTGTTTTCCACTGTACTCAAGAGGGTTGTGACAAAGTCATTATAGGAGTCGTCTGAAAATGGAAACAACAGCTGAGATGAAACTGATTTATCGCTATTACATACATTTTTATGGTCCATATTACCTGATGTCATGTAACTAAAAACAAAGTAAATGATAAATCTTCTATCCGATTCACCCTAATCAGAAACAGATCTTTATAGAAACCCTGAGGTAGATAAGTTGGTTTATAAGATTGTACTAACCATAAAAAGAAAATTAAGTAACTATTAACCAGATCTGTAGAAAATTGAAGCTTTGAATCTATGAAACAAATGACAAGAAATTTGTATAAGTTCATAATACAGGCATAAAAAATCATATTATATAAATAAAAAAATTAAAATATTAAAGACGCCAAACTTTCATATAGTTTCTTTTATAAATATTTGGTGTTTATGGAAAACAAAATATTTTTCAAATCTGCCTAGAAAGAGTGGGTTAATAGTAATTAATTACTTTCTCAAAACATTAACACAAAACACTGTGGTAATTTAATTAAATTATATAAAACATGTGAACTCCCTAGATCCTTCAAGGTCAAGATCCTTATGGTACAACCCTAGCTCTGACAAATGGTCTGTGCTTCATCTTCCTACCAACTTTTCTAATTCTGAAGTTGAACAGTCCGTGCATCAAAGTAGTGTGTCAGGTTGGCACTAAAGCTGAATAAATTAAATAAAGCTTCATAAGTTCCTACTTAGAGTTGTTGTTGTTGTTATTATTATTATTATTATTATTATTAGGAAGAGGAAGAGGAGGAGGAGGATGTAATTTGGAAGTTTAAAAAATATTTTGGATCAATTAGGAGGATGTAATTTAGAAGTTTAAAAACAATTTTGGGTCAATTAGTGCACAGCCAAGCAATGATAATTCCTGCTTGACTTTGTTACAAGGCCAAATTTGGAGAGCATTATAGTTCTTTCACATATTTTAATAATTTAGTAAATGTTTATAAATTTATGAATAAAAAGATTGTTTTCATATTTCTTTCTTTATAACTTGGTCTGTGATAAATATATCATTGCATTAGTTTTAATACAATTGTATATTACTTTTTAGAATGTTGTAAATATAAAATTATTCTAATAAATAAATAGAGTTTAATATTTTTGTTGTAAATTCTCAAGAACAAAAAAATGTATAAATTTACTTTTATCATATGTTTAGGTTTTATTACAGTTTTAATGATCATTTTTGAAAACAATAAATATTGCCAAAGGAATGAAGGTAATTAAAATAATAGTGATGTCAATGGAAAAACTGTCCTTTTGACATTCCATTTTTTTTGCAGGGCATGAAGGTCCAAGTTTACCAAACAAAACTTGTTAACTGACATAAAACATTAAAGCAACTAATGCAACAAATCCCCAAACATTAGCATCTGATAGAGAGAATCAAATATTCACTCTACATTCTAAAAATTATTCAATATATTCTATTGAAATAAGACCAGTTTTTTCTCAAAGGGGAATTGGCAAAACAAATTTTTTTGAAGAAACTAGTGGCCAAGTTTCATAAGATAGCTGACACAAATAGTTCAACATGTGGAATCTGATTTCCTGGTTTTAATCATAAACATGGCCACCCCAAAATGGTAGAAAAGAAAAAGAATGGCATGCTCTCATTTTTAGAGGTTGAGAAATTTTTATTCCACTTTAAAAAAGCAGTGTTTTAAAGAGGAAGAACTAAAAATGAATGACATTTTAAAAGCTTAAAAGAATAAAAATAAATTAATTAAACACACTATTATCAATGAGTAAACATCGATAATTGATTTTGTAGCACTGACCAGAGTAAACTAAAGACCAATAACAGAAACATTAAATTGTTTGCCAAACCTACAATACACAATGTATATAATGTTACATAAAAGTAACAAAGTGTATAAATTATCAGATTTGAATCAAATGCACAAACCTGATGTGATTCATCATTAACATATATTCACAGGCAAATTGCTCATTGTTGTCTACTGATCATATCAGGACCCACAAAAAAATTATGCATTTTTAAAAATGAAAATACATCAAGATACTTTGAATACAAGAAAATTTATAATCAGAAATATGTAAAATTGAATGCCTTGATAAATAATAGGTAATTGTCAAACAGAACCAACTTTATTCCTTAAACCACAAATAAGAAGTTTACTGATTAAGATTAAGCCCTAATCATTAACACCTAATTATTAATCCCCTATTTATTAAACTCCTAACAAGGAAAGAATTTTGTCATGAAAAGAAATTTCCATAATAATAATAAATTATAACTTATAAATTCACAATCTTATGCTAGACAATTTTTCTCTGTCGTATCTATCATACATATCTATGTCTACCATTTGACAATGCTTAGAATATTGATGCCCCATAGGGTTTGGTGCTCCTGCTATTTACCTAGAGCCCCTTGATAAAATCTAAAGAAGAGTCAGCAATATTATTGGCCGTATTCTGGCATCACAGCTTCATTCCATTTCTCAACACCATAAGTTTGCCTCCCTGTGCCTTTTCTATAAATACCTTCATTGTAATTGTTCAGATGAGAGCTCTTCACTATAGTACCTAGACACTTTGAATGTAAGTGCAGTACTAAACTGACAATGAGGTCTCATCAAATTAAGGATTGAGTTGGCTAGATGTGCCATAAATTCTATGCAAACAGTTTCTTTTCTTGCACTTCTCGCTTGTGAAACTTCTTTCTGGCTTTATGCTTTCCAACAAACTTTAATCTGCAAAAATTTATATGCAATGTCAATCACTATCTACTGCCCTCCTGATTACTCTTCTTCTGTTCTTGCTACTTACTGCACCCAGTAACCATTATATCTCAGTGGCTTTACTGACTTGCTTGGGGTGAAATTGATTAAAAAAATATAAGGACTGAGTAAAATATTAATTATGATTAACTAATGAAAAACAGTGACAGAATAATGCTTTTTGATATTTAAAGAAACATTTTCAATTTTTTACATTAAAATAGAATCTACTTGTATATTTTCAAATATACTACAGAGAGGCACAAGTACATAAAAAATTGTCAATCTATATATATATATATATATATATATATATATATACAGGCCCACTGTGTGGAAAGGTACTGAGTTTAATGGGCTGAAAGTTCAGCACAGCACTCAGCTGAAGATTGCAGCTGGTCTGGAGCACTTGAGGTTTACATGTGTTCAATACCTCTGGTTCTCCAGTGACAACCATGAAAGGATGGTGATGCTCAGGATAGTGCAGTGACATACTTGATAGTGTGGTGACAGCAGGGATAGGACTGCAGGGCGTGAGCTGCTCGCCCTGAGTTTTTGCAATCAGCAGTGTTTATGTGTGATCGGGTTCTACAGCAGTTCTTTATGGCTGCTGAGGACTGGCCTGCACATGTAGAAATGGTGGAATGAGTAACCTTTTGAATATCGCACATGCCTGAAGTCTGACAAACCTGGACCAGTATGTAGTCTTCTGGCCCATCTGTGGATCAGGTAGAGTTGCCTGATTCATGTCAGATGTAAAACCATGCGACTTGCTATGATTACAAGGGGTTTAAAAATGGACAGACAATCTGGTAATGACAACCATGTGAGCCAGAGGGAATGTGATGGCTGTAAGTCAGTGATGGGTCACAAGATACACCAGATCAACATGAAATGTGGTGGTGATTCAGTGACAAAGAAGCACACAGCAGTTGTCAATAAGTCGTCAGAGTATCGGGACCAGGATGAACACCACAGTGTACTGCAGGATCCTTTTTTCAAAGCTGAATGTAGTCGCTGAATTATCAAGTAGCCTTCCCCTGTGGATAGGGCCTGGTCGGAGATGGATGAAGACTTATCAGCAGGAGTGGTCCAGAAAGGAAAGTCTGCCAGCTTGGGGATATGATCAGTGACTATGGGGTCACTAGGTTTGAATTGAAGGAAATGAAGGCTAAGTCAGCAGCAGAGAATCATCCGGTCAAAGAGGAAAGAGATGAG
This sequence comes from Acanthosepion esculentum, assembly GCA_964036315.1. Taxonomy (NCBI): domain Eukaryota; kingdom Metazoa; phylum Mollusca; class Cephalopoda; order Sepiida; family Sepiidae; genus Acanthosepion; species Acanthosepion esculentum. The sequence goes on along the minus strand of OZ038507.1, from coordinate 45,398,062 downwards.
AAAGTTATGAGCAGCAATGCGTACTGATGAGCAGAGGGCAGAGGAAATCAAGCCAATCCTGGAAGACATAAGGAAGCACATTAGCAAGTTAAGTAGAGCAAAATGGCTTGCCAAAAAGAGACAGAAGGCTGCCAGTTCCCAGAAGCCATTCATGCAAACTCCTTTCCGCTTCACAAAGCAGTTGTTTAGGGAGAAGAATAGCAAAGCATTGAGCATGGAGCAGGAGGAGCTGGAGAGACACCTTATGAGCACGTACTCTAATGCCAGCAGGGAAGCCTCAGCAGAGGTGATGCCAGGTTTATTCAGGCCTGGCACCTCAGGAGTAGCTTTTGATGAGTCTCCAGTGACTTAGAAGGAGGTCCAAGGAGTTATACAGAAGTCAAGAGCGTGTTCTGTGGGTGGTCCTAATGGTCTGACATATGCTGTTTATAAGAGGTGTCCCAGGCTGTTGAGGTTTTTGTGGAGGCTTCTTGTGAAGATTTGGGAAGTTGGTGATGTTCTGGACTGTTGGTGATGTTCTGGACTGTTGGTGTTGAGCTGATGGTGTGTATATACTGAAGGAGGAGAATTTGTTGACACTTAGTTTCGCCCAATTTCTCTCGTGAATGCTGAGGGAAAGGTGTGCTTTAAGGTGTTTGCAAGGAGGCTGATGAGCTACCTGCTTGGGAATAACTATATAGTATATATAAAAAGACAGGAGTCCCAGGGTTTCTGGGGTTCTTGGAGCATATCACAATGATTTGGGCAAAGATCCGCGAGGTTAAAACTGCAAGGAAGAATATTCACGTCATCTGGTTGGATCTTGCTAATGCTAATGTTCAGTTCCTCATAACAGGATACAGCTGGCGCTGGAGTTCTTCTACATTTTGCAGAGACTCAGGGATTGTCTAGGTATGCATTTCAATCAAGTTCATGCTGCGTTTTTCAAGGATGAAGTACACCACAAGGTATGTAGAGCTGCAGAGGGGAATTGCTATGGGATGTGCCATCTCTCCAGTACTGTTTGTGATGGTGATGGAGGTGATCCTGTGAGGTCTGAAGCCAAAGTACTGCTTCCTGCAAAATGAAGTCAAAATCCGGGGGATTTAACAATAATTCAAGATGATAGGAAAGTAGCACAGTTGGTTCTGGAAAGACTTGCAGAGTTGGTAGAGTGGAGTCAGATGGCCTTCAAACCAAGGAAGAGCAGGTCACTGTCTATGAAGGGAGGGTTTGTCATTAATGAAGTGTTTTCCATTGCAGGTGAAGATACGAACAGTGCAGGAGCAATATGTGAAGAGTCTTGGGAGGTGGTATAAC
>OZ038507.1:44715223-44762723 GCA_964036315.1 Acanthosepion esculentum | reverse complement strand
ATATATATAATTTATACAAATATAAATTTTGTCACTTAGCTGATTGCTGTTATCTACAGCATCCAGACTCCAGAGTTTCGTAGACTGACCCTCCAACAATTACTCCATCCACTCATCAGCAATTACCAGCAATTGGTATAGTTCTCATTTTTTATATATATGCACTTTTCATTGGTGCAAGATTGATGTTTTTTTCTCATTGTGTGTGTGTGCATGCACACTCATGTGGAATGTGTGATAGCTGCAATTTGATTTTGAGTAATACCATCAATTGATATATCTTCAAATGTGGGTGGTGTTAATTTAGCATTTTGGTCTTGCTAACATTCTCTTGGCAATGTTGGGTGCCTCTTACATTTGGTTTTACAATATTTTGTGGAACTTTAATATGATGTTTTAGTTAACCAACTGAGACACATTTTTTCTATACTCACTGCAAGTAGAAATGACTTCTCTCTGTATACAGCTCCTTTGATGATTTTTGAGGCCTGCCCCACTTAGATGCAACAAGATTCATTACATGTTAGATGAAACTCTGTCAACATTCTCGGGGAGATTAACATAAAGACACTTATGAACATCTCTCTAGAGCTTTTCATGCTCAACAGAATTCTGTTCAAAGTCACTTACTCTCATGGCCAGCTATCCTCCAGGATGACTGTTCTACAACTTTGTTATTTGTCTTTTTGCATACTATTTACATTATTCAGACTATTGTCCTCATCTTTGTTGCCATATTTATTACAACATTTCAGCCATTGTATGCTCTGGCCTTCTTCAGGTGGTTGGAATGTCAAACTGAACCCTTTATTTTACTCATTGGGGTAGACTGTTCTAGTTCCATGTGCCATGCTTTAATGGATATCAGTTATCGTCTGTTAATTCCCCTCTCCAAGTTCTCCACTGCCTTAACCGGGTATTGAATTCAGACTCTTTGGGTTCTGTCACTGGATCTAACCAACGCCTCAGGAACAGTGGATAAAGGCATTGGTTAGATCCAGTGACAGGACCCAAGAAGTGTGGGTTCAGTGCCCGGTTAAGGCAGTGAAGAACTTAGAGAGGGGAATTAACAAGAGTAAATTCACAATGTTTTGTAATGTTGATTCTTATATCAGCTCTAATGAGAGCATCAATCTTTTTGGTCTTATCCTCTTTCACAGCAGTGACAGAAACAGCTAGACTGCCACAGTGTGACTTGATACTAGGGTCAGTTTCTCCTTTCTGTTGAGGTTACCAGTAATTCTACTGACCCGTCTCCTTCCTGTACTTACATAAACTGCACCCTTTTTGTAAATATTCACTAACCTCCTGTGAATGTTTGCAGTACTTTCTAGTTCTAACCACAGGAATTCTATGGCAGCTTTTTACTCATGTCCAAAGGAACAGCAATTTTGAATGAGGATTATAGGTAAGGGTAAAGAGAATGTAGCTGCACAAAATTTTTCACTGATATAAACTTATACAATCATTAGTATCTATTTTTTATGTGACTTGTTTGAACCTGATCAAGTATCTCCAGTATGGATAATTTCATATCACGTTTGCTGCTGTCATTTTTGTTATATGCTTGTAAAAGCAACACTGCCTTTTTAGTTAATAAAATAATTTATGTTGTGGTTCATCACGTAAAGTTTTTATGGTTAGTGTGAGTTTACACCTGAGTGAAACATTTTACTTTCAGTGTTTCATTTTGTGAATCAACTGCATTTTTCTGCTTGTCAAAACTATAATACACAGCAGTGTAATATATAGAATCTTTCAATCTGTTGTTTCTAACTGCATTGAATGAGGATATTTTTTGGTGTAAATTTTAAAAATTAAACTCAGTCTCAATATTTGAAGTGGGAGAAAAAAATATTAAACTTGTCAATTTTGCTTTTTTTCTTTAGTTTTCTTTAATTTCTCTTTGCTAAAACCTTACTTTCTATCCTCAATTTCATGTTGAACCAGTAGATATAATTTTGAGTGGTGTGAAGATAATGAAAGTGAAAGATATGCTTGGAAGGAAGGTGGAAGATGTGAATATGGTTCTGGAGTGAAGGAAGCTGAAGAGAAAAGAGTGTTGAACTATAAAGAGGGAGATCCTGAGTATATTCTTGCTTATACACATGTGAAACTGTCACTGCTCTGACATGTTTTCATCACTTGACTATAATCTTCAAGTGCAGAAATTTTTTTTAAAAAAATCAGAAAAAGGACAAAAATATTTTTCTTTTTTTTCCTCAAAATTTCATCTAAAACAATTTTCCTCATCGATATGTTGTTTAGTGTTTCTTTTTTTTTTATTGATTATGACAGCCTGTGAAGATAGCATGCAAGTTTTTCATCCATGCAACCAAACATTACACTGTTAAATTCTTCCACCACTTAAGTCATTGCTCACTAGTCTGTATGTGCAGCCACTGTGCATTTGTTGAAGAAACTATGCATTGGCGATATGCATGTATTGTGTGTATGGTCCTCTTATATGTTCACATACCTGTTGAACTAGGTAGGCAGATCCAAGCAAAGCTGGTCCTGCGAGGGGGGAAAAATACGCTCACTGTCACCAAATGCCTAAATATCTTTTTTCTGATCAACAAAACAAACATCTTCCATGATGCTACTGATTATATGGTATATTTTTCTAACTGTCTTATTTTTAAAGATAGTCTATGATCAGGTGAGTTATATTTTATGGTATTTTTTAAAATTATAATTCTTTTCCTCTCAATCATTTCCTTATTCTTTATTTTTATTCTCTGATTCCTTCTCATTTTCTGTTTTTTCTTATCTTTTTTCTTCTTTATTCTTCACCTTTCATGTGTCTTCATTTATTCTTTTACTCTTCTTCTTTGCTTTTTTCTTTCCTGCTAGCTTTCGTTCTTCTCTTTCTTCATATTTTTCTGCATTTAACTTTGATTTTTTCTTTTTCCATTTTATATTTTTTATTAATTTTCATTTTTATGCATACATATCTTTTCCTTGTATTTTATTTTGTTATTTCCTTCAATTTTTACATTTATCTTTCTTCACTATCTTTGATCTTTCCTCTCTTTTACTTGGATTGTGTGGTCTGTTCAATATCATTTTTCTAAATATTTTCTTTACCATGCCACAAAATATTGATAAAGTGATCTGCATTCAAGATGCACAACTACAATACATCATCAAATGATTTAAAATGTTGCATACATAATCAAATTCATTTTAAAAACTATTATTTCATTTTGATCTTACGTTTTTAAACTGACTTTCTAGCACAGTTTCTGTTGTTAATTATATATTTGTTTATTTGTTATTGTGCATATAACCAAGGATTCTTTTGACCAGTATCTATATAAGCACTCATTGAAATTGGATTTTTCTCTCTCACTCTTTCTATTGAGTGTACTGGTGTTTACATATATACACACACATACATATCATGTAATATGCATGATTGGTGTTTATATGTATGTGTACATTTTTAATGTTATTTGTAAGTTGAAAAGTTTGTAATTTTTCATTTATTATCTTTGTGTATCCATACATGTGTAACTCAAAACTCTCTCTTTCTAATATGTCGTAATTATTCTAGATTTTTAGGAAAGCCACTTGATATTATAAGTAGGTTTCAACTTAAAAAAAACTAGTACATTACAATTACAGAAACATATATGAAAGAAGATGTTTTATCTATCTGCCTACATGGGCATGTTTTTGCATTTTTAATTTGTATCTGTAATAACGAATAATAGATATGTTTTAATATAAGCAAATCCATCTATCTATACATGTTAAACATATTTAATAAATAATGATTTTAAGCACCAGTTTTGAATAATTAAGAAATAATTTCATGTCTGTCTCTTTTGAGGTGTATAAGTGCGTACATATATCGATCTCAAATTATGTAGTTCTCAGACGTCAGCTCTATAACCCCTTAATAGTGAGTTAAATCTTTTCTGATAGCTTGATGAATATATGACCTTATTTATAAGACCTATGTGTTTATCTGCATGAATATAATACAGTTGTAATCTTATCTGTATCTAATTAAGTAGGGAATTATTTGTGCAAATATCAAGGTATATATAAGTAATGATAGTTTATCAAATATATAGACAGATAGATAAATATAAATTTATATCAATGCATATTTATCCCTATTTCTGTCTATAATAATATGTGACAATTTATGTCTTTTAGTATGATAATCTGCCAAAAATTATTCACAACTTAACAAATAAATTCATTATTTCTTTTTTTTGAAAATGTTTCAATGTTACAAAAATTATGCTTAAATAATATACAAAAAAGAAAAAAAAACAAAGGATGCTCCAAAAGTAATGCTTCCTATTTATTTTCATGGAAACTACAACTTCTATATGGAGCACAATAACACAGATAGAAAACAGGTTTTAATTACAAAATATTATTTTTTCATTTCTTTCACAGCTCTGTTGAATATTTCAGGAAAATTTTGTGTGTAGTGCATCTTTCATCTTCCTGAAAATGGTTTGTCATCATTACTGAAATGCATTATCCATTTCCTGTGTTTATATCCATTGTTTGAATTCCATAAATGTTCAAGAATGTCAATGACTGTGATTTTTCCACATGAAGGAATTCAATAACACATATTTGCTTCATATTCAAATTCATGTCAGATGCCATTTTACCAGACTTCTGCTAGGCTAAAAAAAAAAAATTATGGTTAATTGGTGGGAAAGTTCAATCTCCATTGATATACTGTCAATATCTGTTGTGGGATAATAGAATAAAATAGGAGGCACTACTTTAAGTGTGACTTTTGTGCAATTGAAGCTAGCAGCAAAAAACTGCTGCAACCATAAATTTTAGATAATAGAATAAAATATTTTCTCACTCACTTGCTGGGTTGTTGGTTCAATTAAATTTTTTATTATAATTCTGTTATAAAAAGTTCCTATTTTGTGAAAATACCTGTTGATAATTCTTAATCATTAGTAAGATATTAGAATATTAACTCACCAAAGATTGATTTTGAAAAAACATTTCCATTGTTTTCCTGGTCTCTACGTCTTATAGATTTTTTATAGTGTTCAATATTTGTTTGTTTATTTTTGCTCCTGTTTCCTTTTTGTTATATAATGTCATTTGTTATAGGCATCAAAAAGTCAATCATTTGAGTTTCTTTTATCTTTTTCTTTCTGCAAAGATTTGATTATTGTTTTCTTTCTTGATTCGAATATCCTGAGCAGCGCTATAATTTTTTTAGAAGGCAAAAAAATTGGACACACAGATAATTAAATTTTTCATCATACATTTTTGCATGATTATTAAAAACTGAGCTTTGATGAAACTGAATTTAGATGTGCTATATCAGTTATATGATCTCTTTCTTTCCTTATCTTTTCCTTATTGAAAGATCTAATTTTTGATATGTCTATAAAATAATTATTTTAGTAAATATTATAGTTGCACATTTTTTTCACTTTTACAATTTATAGTAATCCAAACATAATAATTTATCCTATATTTGAGTGGGTGCTGAAAAGTTATCAGTCCCACCCACTAAGTAAATAATTTTTTCCTCTTGAATGACTATCTTCAGACCAAATAATACAATTTAAAAATAAAATTGTAAGCAAAATTGAAATTTATGATACAGTCATTTTACATAAAATTTTCACTCACATGATACATATGGTTTTGTCCTGTATATATATATATATATATATATATATATATATATATATATACAGGACAAAGCCATATGTATCATATATATATATATATATACTCAACTCTCCCGTCGAATTTGATGTATGAGGGTCAAGCAGATCAGTTCCTAGGAAACTGACAGCCCGACAACAGCACATGAGATTTGATTATAGTGATTTTGGTTTTGTGCAGGACCATCCACACTTTTTGAAGGGCAGAATACAGAGACCTGGTGCACTAAGTGCCACAAGGTCCCCAAACGACCCTCTGCAGGTTTTGAATTCAGAGTTGTCCTTCTCCTAGACCAGTTACCATCCAAAGCTATAGAACCCAGTCTGTCCTGCTATTTACCCATAGCTGGAGGGAGAAGAAGAGGATTCACACCTTTCCCAAGGGTATTAGCACGTAAGTGAATGTAATGGATTCGACTGGAATTCGAACTCGGCTCTCTGATTCCTCATTCCAAGCCGTTATCCATTACTCCACCGTGCCTTATCTTATGACTTTTTTGAGAATGAAAAAAATGTTTTTTGTTTCATGAAAATAATTTACCAAAATAAAATTCAAAGAAACACAAACAGAAAGAATTTCTTTTCACTTCAGTTGTTAAGTGCCATTTACAAATTTTCTATGCACTGTTGATTATCATACATGAGGCAATGTTTACCACTTTTTAAAGACAATCTATCTGTACAAAAAGTAATATCTGCAAAATATATTTAAATTATTTTTTTTTAGTTTAAGAAGTTACTTAGCACAATATCAACATTTTAGAGGTCATGGAGCATTAGGATGATTGTCTTTAATTATAATCTTTCTCAGAAATCCTGCACATATGTAGGAAAAAACTCTAAACTTGGCAGAGTCATATCTTCTAAAGTAGACTTAAAATCCTCACAAAATATTTTTGTGAACTTGAGCAGGCATTGTAGATGTTAGGCAAAAAATATGAAAATTGAAGAGGACGTATTTTTGATAGACTGACCATAAGCTACATAGGTTAAAAGTTGTTGATTTTAGGGTCATGTACTTGGGTGAGCAAAATAAAATTTTCTATAATAAATTATTTTCATGTATCCTTGAAATAGTTAAATATTTGGATTCTACACTTCTTATTTGCCCTACATACCAAATTTCAGAAATATTGACGGTATGGAAGTATTTTTCTTTAATTTTTAAAAAACATTGAAATTCGGCAATGTTGTCTGGCCTTCATTTAGAGGCAAAATAGGAAAATTATGCACCCCCGCTTAAAATTGGAACGGTAAAGTCTAGCACAAAATAATTTGGCACACTTTCCTAACTCATGAAGGGGGACATTTGTGCAAAATTTCAAGTAATTCGGTGTCGGTGGGTGTAATGCCCTGGTGAATTGACATGGAATGACCTCTAGGTGAAGCAGTCTATCTACAGGAAACACTTAAACAATGAAAAGCCTAGAAATAATACATGCTTTTTCACACTGATGAGTATGAAAACAGTAACAGTTGCCATCAGTTATCTTCATATGAGAACCAAATTTTGTATAGATATGTGGATATGTATCTCTTACTTCCATATAAAGTAACATCATTTTACTCAAATCTGACATTTAATAATGAAATAATCATTGACAGTTATTCAATTTACAATAAGAGAAATAACTGCACAATCACTTATATTTCTGGTGAACAATTGTCAAATTTAAAATAGAATATTGTTGACCAATTCAAATATGGAATGAATTAAAAATAAAAGCATTCCATTTTCAATAAAGAGAATTCCATTTTCCAAGAAAATTTTGAAAACTTTTATTTTGACATGTTTTGCTGATGTACCAATATCATAAAAAAACACAAAAACAAAATTTACATTAATAAAACAAAATGTGATTCACATTAAGTGACTGAAAATTTGATTTTTACTGCGTGAATATAAAAATTAGATTTTAAATAATTTCAACTCTGTTTTCATTTTATTTATTCATGGCAAATGTATCCCACACTGTTTCAGTACTAATTTAGTAAGGACAGTTGATAAACTGAAATATCCCAGTCACATAATAATCATAGGGTACTCGTAGATCATAGCAATTTCAATGCATCTTTGCCTGCATAAATGATATTTATTTTTTATTAAAACAGCATTTTTCAGGTCAAGACCTGTGATCACAAAGGTCTTGTTGGTATACAAGTGCATTGTTTAATTTTAAGTCCCTTTTTGTCCATCTTGTTCTTTAAGTTTCTGAATGTTTCACTGATGTATTGTGGGGCATTGTTTACATTCTGTAAAAATACAATTGAAGTGAAAATCAACTATTCAGCCACTTAAGGTGAATTATGTTTTGTTTTGCTAGTGGAGATTTTTATTATTGTGAGATAAAATTATTTTTTCTGGTGATGCCAGTTTTTTGGCAAAACATGTCCAAGTTTTCCAAAATGTCATATATTTACTATTCTATCAGATTCTCATCCAACTTTACAATGTTTCAATCTGCATTGCTTCTTCACTTTTCTCAAAGTGTGATTTCAGCATTGAAACATTGCCACAAAAAATAGCTGCATTAGACTTCTTTGGTCAGTACAATAAAAGTGTACAATAAAGGAGATATATGGATTCTGAAGAATGGATACTTATCTCTTTTGGTTTTGACCGCCACATATGGGCGACGGGCTGTTATAGATGTGAATATAGAATGAACAGTTTACACTGTTACTTTAATTCTAGTAATAGTTTTAAAACTGCCTGTAAAATTTAGTTTCAATCATTGATTGTATTTTATTATCATTTTAAACTATTCCAACAGAAGTCACTGTCATACCAGATGCTGACTATAGTTGTACAGAAACATTTTTCATCATTTGTTCTTTGTGATATTATCTTTTTGCAGAATAATGTCATAATTGTGTGTATGTAAATTTTGCTGTGGATGTGTTAACTGACATTTTGTTTACTTAACTGGCTGTATGACACCATTAAATGAACTTGTCTTGTGTGACCATCACATTCACAATGACTGAGTAGATCCTTCATGTCCCATGCAATTTTTTTTCAAAAGATCATGTCATCCCTACTTTGTACAATTGGGTCTTTGTCATCAGCTATCTCCTTGCAAATTCCTTAATGGTATTCACAGTATTTCAAAGCTGAAGGAAAGGCTGTTTTTCTCTATATTAAATTACTGGATAAACTTCACATTCATGTTTATATATATATATATATATATATATATATATATATATATATATATATATATGTGTGTGTGTGTGTTGAGTTTCCTTTAGATCATAGAGTAGCTTGATTTATTATGTTAGTTTGTAGGCAGATACTGTTTAGTGAGTTTTTATACTTTCTACATTTACAGGTGGGATTATGTATTTGTGCTGTACTGCAGATTCTTCTGTTGTTTTTTTATAGTTTTGGCAAATGTTTTTAGTGCAATTATTACAAGGTTTTAGAGTATTTCTGTTGAATACTTTATACTGTTAATTTGACTTTTGGAAATGTTTGAATATTTTACCTATATTTGTTGTTACATGCTACAAAGCATAAAAACACATCTTCTGTCTCCTTTCTGCATATAGAGGCTCCTAAAAGAGTAGTGACACATGGTCTGATGTTCACTTGAAGCATAAAACTGATAGTCACCATACAATGTTTAAGTCCGCACTATCTATATCAATAAACACTGATACTAAATACTTTTCCCCCACAAATATAGCAAATTTTAAACAATATATATGAAAATGGGCTGAAAAATTCTTGGTTTAACCAAGAAGAGATTCAAAAATAAATTCTGCTTGGTCATATTTTTGGTAGGGAGTCAGTTTGAGTGAGTACTTTTCAATATACTCTTGTGTACACACACACACACACACACACACACACACACACACACCCATATATATATATATATATATATATATATATAGGATTAATATGGGTAAAAGTTTGTCACTTAGCAGATTTATGTTAACTTCAGCATCTGACTCCAGAGTTTTATTGATGGACCTGTCCATCCACTATTCAGTGGGCTATCAACAATTAACTGCTTATTTTTTCGATTTTTCCTTTTTATAATTTTTATATACATTTATCATTGGTGTAAGTTTTCATATTTTTGTGTATGTGTTTGTGTGCATGCAGCCATGTACCCATCTGTGCAGATGTGTGCTCACTTGTCTGCACAGATGTTCGTATGTATAGGGTGTTGTGATCATTTGTCCTTTTCGTTTTGTTTTTTGTTTTTTTCACTTTACACTTGCTCTTTAGAATTTTCTCTCTTTTTGTCCACTTTTCTTTTCTTTTGACAGTTGCCATTTTTGTGGATAGTTGTTCCAATCTTTAGACATGCCACTGATTTTAATTTTTGGACATTCTATTTTTTTTCTGAGGAAGTTTTATTTCATTTTTTACATAAATAATTGATATTAATGCTTAAATAATAAATGTGTGTGTATGTATGACACTAATTATATTAATGCTTAAATGATATACATATATGCATGTGTGGTGGACTCTCTCAGCAATTTCAATGTATGAAAGCTAAACAGTTCAGTTTTAGAACTGAACCAATAGTCTACTCATAGTATGATTTGTTTGTGGTGGAGACTTGAATAGAACCAACCACACTTTTCAAATCTAACATTCATCTGTGCATTGAATACAGTTGCCATATCTGGTCTGGTTGCTCCTGCTATTCATCTCAAGTTTCTTGATAAAATCCAAAGAAGGATTTGCAGTGTAATCCTGACATGGTTTCTCAACTTTAGCCACTTTTGCACAAATGTGATGTGACTTCTCTCTGTCTTTTCTACAAATATTTTCATGGCAATTACTCTGACAAACCTTTTTCCCTGGTGTCCTGACTACATGAATTTAAGCATGCTATCATATTGGCATCTAGGTCCAACCTTTTTACTGTTGAAATAGTTAAATGTAACTGCCACTTCTATTCCAGAATGTTCTTATCTCGCACTTCCCGGCAGTGGAACTCCCTTCCATTTACTTGCTTCTCTGATAAGTTCAATCTTCAAAAATTTAAATTCAATGCCAATCACCATCTTCTGTTACCTTGAGCCCTGTTCCTCTTTTATCCTTTCCTCAATCTCCCCTATACTCAGTCTTTTCTCTCACTTTCACTCTCTGTAACCCCTATGTACTCGTAGCACTCCTGCCTTGCTTGGAGTGAAATGATTAAAAAAAACAAAAAAACTCTAGTTGCTTGCTAAAATTCAGTACTCTAGCAGGTGATGCTCTGTTTTGCAAAAAAAAAAAAAAAAAACTATTGAATTCTTTGGTGTGAGAAAATGTCTTTCTCAATTGACACCTAAAGAGGTTTATCACTTGTCTGTTCTTGTATTCCTAACAAACCTGAAAGTAATCCAAGGTTTTACTTTTTATGTTGCATCATTTTCAAGAGAAAGACAATAGACCAAGAAAAACCTAGCTATAGGTAGACTACACAAATATACTTGAGAAACAAAACCTCAGGAAAGAATTTACAATGTCATCATGCTACCCAGTTTTCTATATGAAGCCAAATGTTGGCTCAGTAAACCAGTTATCCCCATCTCCTTGAACACTTCTATTACTATTGCCTCAGCATCATTCTCATTGTTGTGACTTCATTCCTAACACCATGATCTTCAAATTGCTCAACCAGGAATGGTAAACCTTGATGTATGGGAGGTATAATTGATAACAGCTTGGAATTGTTAATTGAAGAGCCAAGTTCCAAGGGTTTGTTACATTCACTTACATTCAAATACCCTTGGTAAAGGTATCTCCACTTCTTCTCTCTCCCAGCTATGAGTTAATTAGTAAGACTTGTATTATCTCAATTATTATCTCCAAGAAAAAAAATTCTTACAATCTAAAAAAAAAAATATATTTTAGCAGAAGAGAAAAGTCAACACTTTTTTTTATTTAACGGATCTGAAGCAGCCATTAATGGTTGTTCTAAGCAGAATAAATAGAGTATCATAGCAAAACAGAATTATGGTACTTGAATCAATGTACAGCACAGATCAAAAAGTTAAAAAATCTATCAGGTGAGAAGAAAAACAATCCTATAAGAAAGCCAGTTAAAGCCCCTACACACAAGCCACCAATCTGCAACTGGGTGGCATGCCACTAACATTTGCTGGTGGTGGCCTTTTGTCAGACCGTCAGCATGTTGCCCTGGCAATGTTACCACTACCGCTAGAGGCCCACAGGACCGTTGGCATTGTCATCAGCAGGGCACTAGCAGCTTGTGTGTAGGGGAAATTCGTGTGAGTCACCATGTTGATACAACTGTACTTCTGAATGACAATATTGACTAAGCATTTACATTGTTCCACTAACTAAATTTGGCAATATGCATTTTCAAAAATTTTGTTACAACTACATGATAGTATAGATATTAATAAATATATGCACATATACTGAATGATATGAAATATATATATATATATTAATACACTTGGCAGACTTGCTTGAAAAGTAAAGAGAAAGGGATACAAAGAAACAAAAACAATATGCAACAAAGAGAAAGATTGGATGGAGGTCATCTTAGATAAAGACAGTTGTTTGTAGTGTGGGGTTAAATTATCTTTTATGACTGGGCAATCGATCTGTTGAGGACACATTTGCCCTTGAACTAAATTTTCTAGGTAACATATCCATAAGATGTGTGTAGTCAACCCAAAACTAGGACACTTGTTATGTGTGCCTGGATTAAAAACCTAATATACAATATTTATACAAAAAATTAAATGAAATTGTGAAAGAATAGATTATTTTAAGAAATTCATGGGCAATATAAAAAAAAGAAAAATCTATATATTAATATGCTTGTTACACTTGGTTGAGAGGCAAACAGAAAAAGAGAAAGGTGAAAGTGTGTATGACTTTAGTGAGGAGAAAGGACAATAAAAAATGATTCAGGAAGACAAATGTTGGTGATTGGCATAGCATTTAAGATTTTTTTTAAGATTGTAGGTGGCAGGGAAGCAAGAGATCGGAAGGGAGTTTCACAGGTAAGAAGTACAAGAAAAGAAACTTTAGAATTGAGCTTAGTTGCATTGAGCTATTTCAACAGTGAGACCTAATAGGCAAACTGGTAGCACACATAAATTCATGCAGTTGGGGCACCAAGGTGGAAAGCTCATCAGAACAATTGCCATGAAAATATTATTAGAAAAGACAGAGAGAAATCATCTCACATCGGTGAGAAAGTCACTGAAATTGAGATGCCAGGTCAGGATTGATGCCGGGTCAGGATTACAGACCCTTCTTTGAATTTTGTCAAGAATCTTGAGATAGTAGGAGCATCAGGCCAGATCTGGCAGCAGTATTCAATGTATGAACGAATGGTAGATTTACAAATGTGCAAGATGGATTCGTGACTAGAAGAATTGTCTGGCCTGACACAGTGAGCCAACTATCCTAGCAATTGATGCAATGTCAGTGGAAAATGTAAGCCTAAGAAGGTGCCAAGTGTTGCTCTCCTGGTGTTTAGCATCAGCCATGCTAATGGAAGGCAGAAAAAGTTCTCTGTAGTGATTAAATGAAAGCAGTTTTGTTTTGGAGGCATTTTGCCCAATTAAGCACTCTTTGGAGGTTCTTTTCAAGAGCAGTTGCCAGTTTTACTTCATTGGATCTGTCAGACTTGCTTCTAAGACAGGAGTAAATAGTTGTGTCACCTGCAGAAATACCTAGTTGGGAACTAATGACTTCAGGAAGGTTGTTAATGAAGATCTGAAACAGTGTAGGTTCAAGAATAGAGCCCTAAGGGACTCCTGCATTAATATGAAATGGACTAGAAGCATGTCCATTGAACAGGATCTTCATTACATGATTTGTTAGGAACAATTAGATTAAACCAAATATTTGGCCAGAAATACTGTATCTCTTGAGCTTGTGAAGTAGGCTAGTATGCCCAAACTTGTCAAACAGCTTTGAGATATCAAGAACCACAGCCTCAAACCATATCACATTGATGAGAAAGTGACTGAAATCTAGATGTCAGGTCAGGAGTAGTTACATTACAGACCATTCTTTGAATTTTGTCAAGAATCTCGAGATATGTATTAGGAGCACCAGACAAGATATGGCAGAATTATTCAATGTACTGATGAATAATAGATTTATAAATGTGCAAGATGGAATCTGATGAGAAGAATTGTCTGGCACAACACAGTGAACCAACTTCCTAGCAGTAGACCTTGCATTTGATTTAATATAACCACTTCACTTCATGTTAGTGGAAAATGTGAGCCTAAGAAGGTGCAAAGAGTTACTCTCTTCATGTTGATGGCAGACAGAAAAGGTTCTCGATGCTGATTAAATGAAAGCAGTTTTGTTTTGGAGACATTAAAATTTACAAGCTCCAGTTAACTGTCAAATGCTTTTGATATATCTAAAGCCACAGACTGAGCTTCACTATTCTTATATAAAACCTGATAGACAAATTCAGTAATAGCTGTTAACAGATTGGTGGTAGACCTGGAGAAGTGGAAGCCATATTGTTTATCCAAAGGAAGACTATGTGATGTGAGGTGCTTAACCAATTTAGCAGTCCCTGAACTGTAAGTAACCTTGTGAAATTAAAATCTTTTTTTTTTATCTTGATTTTTTTATTTTTTTACAGATGGAGTAGCTCTGTAAATGTCATCTTGATTTACAATGAATTTATATTGCAAACAGAGCACCACTTTTAATTTCTGAACTATTTGGCAAAAATCAATCTTTCTTCCATTTTATCCATCTTAACATAATTTGTGGTTATTTTGTAAATAAGAATGCTACCACAATTGGCCACATTTTCTTCGTTGGGAAGTCACATGTGTGTTTGTTTTGGCTCCTAGCTCTAACCCTAGGTTTAAAATGTACTTAACACCCTCTGCCACTCTTAATTTTGGTGTACATTTATTTTAAATAAGCTTTGTAAAAAAAAAGAACAACATTGAAGATTTCATATAGATTCTTCCAATGTTTTAGTTGATTAATTAAAAAGATAAATATAAAATAAAATTTTGAATGCCATTAAAAAAAATCAAACAAAATACAAGGCCAGTAATCATAGATAAATTAAAACATGCAATTATTAGCATTAAAAAATGTAGGAAAATACACCAATATTTTAGGGTTTCCAATTTTAAATCTGACATCCTTTAATTTTTAAATAAACGCTGGCAAAATTAATGAATTGCAAATAAAAGATGATATTAAAAAAATTATTATCAATATATTAATACACTTATACCTACCTACCTATGTATGGTGTGTGTTATGCTAATCCTATTAAACCTATATATATATAAGCTACATTCTTTCCCGAAGAAAATATCAACCAGAAAAAAAAGATACATAGGTAATTGGAAGCAGAGTCTATACAACAATAGATGCTCTTTTAAATATCGATTCCTTAAAAATCAAACTTCCTTATCCAAACACTACTGGGATCTGGTGGATAAGGGACTAACCTCGTATTTCGAATGGAGATTCTTATCAAGAGCGAGAACCCCTAACAACTTCCGTGATCTGTGTGATCTATGCATTGTGTAAAAACTTTTATCATTAAAGATAAAATCCAGATGAGTTGCTGAATCTTCATAGTGAGATCATGTAGACATAAAAAATGCTTTCAAACATAAACACGGTTTTATAATGTGTTGTTATCTATAACAGTTCGATCTTGGATCACTAATATCGGACATGACATTTAAATGGAATGACTCTTATGATTACCTATGTATATCATTGTCTGTGTTTATGTGCTGATCTATATATTTTTTGATCATTTAATTTGTGTTAACAAACTTTATTCATGTGTTGGTATATGTGGGTATGTAGGTAAAAGTTTTCCTAAATAACTGTTATACAAAATCTGATAGTTTTCTGATATTTTTATATACCTAGGTGTATATGTAGACTTAATAGATATATACCTGTTAATCACTCCATGGGTTTTTAATATTGTTAACGTTTTCTTCCTCAGTAGTTTTTTAAGAACAAATTAGTTTAATTCTAATAATAGATCTAAAAACAGAAAGAGGAAAGTAATATGGTTTAACCCACCATATTGCAGGCTTTCCAACATTGATATAGGAAGTTTCTTCCTGAGGTTAATAGACAAGCACTTTCATAGTAAACATCCACTATATAAAATTTTCAATAGGAAGACACTGAAAATTAGTTATTCATGTGTAAGTAATATGGAGAAAATTATAGCTTTCCACAATTGTAAAATACTTAAGAACTACCATAATAGTGAAACTCAATCTAGGAGCCCCACCTGCAATTGTAGGAGTAGAGCTAATTGTTCAATCGTGGGGAAAATGTATATATGAGAATGTAATATATGAAGCTACATTCTTTCCCGAAGAATGTTTAATTCTACCCATGCATTTTTATATGTTAAATGTATGTATGTATGTATGTATGGATGGATGGCTGGGTGGCTTTTACCTTTTTCTTTTTAATTATATACGTTATATATATATTTGTTTAGATGAGTGTGTGTATATGTATGGATGTGTGCAAGGTTTTATGTATATGTGTTTGTGTGCACATGTGTATGTATATGTGTATATGTATGCATGAGTGTATGTGTATTTATATATATATGTGCACATGTATATGTATGTATGTATGTGCAAGTAGATATAGATATGTTGTTATGTATGTGTATATCTACGTATGTGTTTTTGGGCATATAAATAGTATGTCCTTACTAGATTAAATATTCTTTAACTTTTATATGTTTATGTTAAATTTGTAACCTGCAGGTGATATTACTTGCTTTGTCAAATTTTCTTGATTACACATCATTTCTCTTATAAATGCCCTCGTTTTTAATTCTCCCCCCACCTTTTTTCCTCTCTCTCATCTTCTGGATTTTAAGTTTAGATCATATTGTTTTTTATTGTGCGTAGTATCACCACAAATGTATCCACATGTTTCCGGTGTCTGTTTTTTAATTTTAATTTTAGGTCAGAAAATTGGTAGCGAATTATGCATTGAAAAATAATTCATATTTATCTGTACCTCACTCTTTTAAACTGTTATTTAACTCCTCTCTTTAAAACTTTTCTCTGTTAAATTTGAATCCCCATCTTCACCTTTAGGCCTTCCTGTTCTTCTTTCTTCTGTTACACCTCTCTCTAGAGCTTTCATACATTTCCCTCTCACACTGGTTTCCCACACATACACTTTCACTAAAATTTTGTTTTTTATACCCAGAGTTATATTTTCCGATTTCTTTTTGAATTTGTAGGTCTGATGAATTGGATCGTGATTACGATTCCAATGTAATAAATTATAACCATGGAATATTAGTGTTTGAGCCATATATATATATATATATATATATATATATATATATATATATATATATATAATTAGTAGAGATAACTTAATTTTTCCATGAACAAAAAACTTCAGCTATAATACAAGAGGAAACAGTATGTTCTTTAACATGTTTCTTTATACACAACATAACAAAAGGAAAATGATTATTACACATGAAAATCTGTTATTAAAAACATTATGGAGTGTAAAACAAAATATGCCATGTACTTACTTAGGATGATAGGACTTCTGAGTATGTAACATTAATACTTATTCAACTGGGTGCTAATATGAAAATGTTATTTGAGGATCCAACTGTAGAACACAGAGCTCTCTGTTGGAAAAACAGGTAGAAGTCAGGTGAGATTTTGAGAGACTATCCTTATACTCTGTTGATAGATAAGTAAAGCTGAACCTCACTAAGAATTGAAGTTGCATTAATTCAAAAGGCAAGTCTGTTGGAATTATGGGGATGCTAAAAATGAAAATATCTTTCTTTTTTTGTCTACTATAGTTTAGACAGTTGTTTCAATGACATGTAGGAAAAAGTTTCTTGACAAGTAGCTGAGTTCCATGACACAACTTTAAAGTGTTGACTTTTTTGAGAATCATCTTAGATATCTCAATTTTTAGTTGAAGTCTTTTTGGGAGAAACACTATACAACTCAAATGAGATGAGGAACTCAGTTGTGTTCTGAAAGGCTTCTGAAATGTCCAATTGACTTTACATCTGATTCTTTCCAATTTATTGCAACAATAATATTTGAAATGATTTCTTTGATGGCAATAAGTTGCTTTTAAGTATCAAGTTACCTTCAAAAATGTAAATATTTAATTGTAGTACATAAAAGCAGCAAACTAATATTATCGCCAGTGACCTCAGGTAGCTTTGAACGTTGAAATTGATCATACTCATCTTGCTATTTCTGATATTTAAAAAAAAATTGTACTTCACAACAAAATGAATATCTGTTTTGTAAGAAATAGCTTCATTTAGTACCTGTCTATATCTCTGAGATGAGGTACTATGATTATTTACATTATTTGGACTTATTGCCATATTCACAATGTTTCAGCTGTTGTACACTCTGGCCTTCTTGAGGTGATTGGAATTTTGAACTGAACCTTTTATTTCATCCACCGGAGTAGATTGTTTTAGTTCCACATGCCATGCCTCTTCCAGATGTCTCAGTTATTTCCCTTTAACTCAACTCTCCAAGTTTTTTGAAGTCTAGTATTGAACTCACAATTGGGTCTAGTCAGTAGTCACTGGATCTAACCCATACCTTTATCTACTGGACCATGTGTCCTTGAGGACATCTGTGTATGAATTTCTGGGACTTATAAACCTAATGTTTCAGCAACCGTTTTTACCAGTGCAATTTTTTAATTATTAGTATTGCATATTTTTTTACCAGAGCTTATATTGCAATTTTTGTGTTGTTATTCATCACTTTTCTTTGGACTCCTTATTACTGGTTTTCATATTGTATTCATTTCTATGCTTGATCAGCTCAGGAGATTTTTGTGGCCTAGCATATGTGCTGAGTTTTCGTATTTTCCAGTGATGTTCTTTGTCTATTATTTCAACTTCATCCTACAGGGGCGGTGATCTCCCATTTTCTCTCCATATGTGGTCAGCTAAACCTGATTTTTCTATTTCCCCTTGTGTTACCACTTTACAATGTTCTTGCAGTCTTATGTTAAGGGGGCAGCCTGTTTCTCCTTTATATTTCTTAGCACAGCTGCATGGGATGGCATACACACTGTCCTTAGTTATGTTCTCCTCTATGGGAGGTCTTACTCAGAAGAGGTGTTTGCAAAGTGTTGAACCACTTTTGAAGATTCTCCTGATGTTATATGGACCACATATCTTTTGTATTTTCTCTGATAATCCCTTCATATAGAGTAGGCAGACTGAAGCTGTTTTCTGAGTGCTGTTATCATCTTTTACCCTTCCATCCCAGTTCTCAAGGACACCTGGCCCAGTGCATAAAGATGTTTGTTAGATCCAGTGACTAGACTCAAAGAATTGTGAGTTCAATACTAGGCTATAACAGTGGTGTTGAGTTAATGGAAATAACTGAGAGGCATGTCATGTGGAACGAGAATAATCTACCCTGGTGGATGAAATAAATGGTTCTGTTCAAAATTCCAATCACTTGATGAAGGCTGGAGTGTACAACAACCAAAACATTGTGAATATGTCAATGAAGATGAGGATAACAGTCTGAATAATGTAAATAATGTGTGGCATGTTGAGTTCTTAATGACCTAGTAGCCTGGATTTCACACATCTTATTACTTGAGGTCTTCTAGTTACCCATGCATAAATCTAGCCTTTCTTTTTGACTGTGATGTGTTAATACACACACACACACACACACACACACAGTTGTATGCATGACTGTTTATATATCTGTGGTATATATCCTGCTTTTGTTTTTCTATTGTATATCAGCCAAGAAAATAAAAGCATTTACTTTATAACCTAAAACAGGGGTCCCCAAACTTTTCAGACTATTGACCCCTTTCATAGCATCCTTGAAGCTTTATCAATACCCAGGCATGTATAAAAAAAATATCAATAATTATTTTTTATTTAAATTTCATTGTTCCTCCATTATTTTTTCATAAGGTTCATTTTAGTTTTACATTCTGTTATTCTTTTTTAATTTCTATTTCTCTTCCTATACTAAATGTAATAATAATAATAATAATAATAATGTCTATTATCCTGTCACTTCAGAAGTCTGCATTACTTGGCACTGCAAATATTCTATGAAAGGTGCTATCTGTCTGAGGTTGTATGATTTGATGGAGAACTTCCATAATGCAAGAACTCCAATTGAAAGCAGTAAACTGTGTGGACGAAGAGAAGATAATCTATATAAATAAAGTGCAGTGTATGCATGCCCATCCGTCTGTTTTCGATCTTGGCGAATCATGAACAACCTGTAGTAACTACTGTAGTTACACATGATTAAAAATTAAATAAATAACTCATTTAAAGTTAAATTTAAATATTAAACAGAGTGAAAGGTTTAAAAAACAATTCTTAGGTTTAACTTTAATTTTGCTTTTCATCGCAATTGCAATTGATATCATCTAATTAAACTGTAATTAAAATTTAAACAAAGCATAGTATTTTGGCATATATTTTATTTTTTCTAGTATGTGTACTGTGATGTATTCAAGATATTACATATTTCAGGTTTAAGAGTGACTTTGTGAAGGGATCATAAAGAATGGTGATTTTAAAAGAAAAGAAAATATGTTCACAAAATAAATGTGAACAAACTATGAAGATTGGTTGTGTATATCATATACACAACCAATTACAATACACAGAAAGATTATACCAAAGTAAGGTGCTGAATAAAGATAAAATAATTTTATTATCTCTAAATCCTTATAACTTTTGCATACATAGGATGCTGAAGGTAAAAGGCCAAAGGCCCAAAAAGCCTTCTTCAGGTGCTAGCCTAAAGTCCACCTGAAGAGTGGCTTCTAGGCTAGTAATAATAATAATAATAATAACAATAAAACTTCGTAAATAATTCAAGTAATAATAAACATTTAAAATTATGTACATTTTTATTGTATTGGTTGACATCATTAATAAGAAGGATGTTTTTGATGAGAAGTAGCATGGGTATTTACATTTGGTTGGAAATTGATGAATTTTAGCCATAAGTCACCATACTCTTCAAACTTCAGTCTGTTCTGTTTAATTAGAAATGCATTTGTGTTGTTAAATCAGTTTCAACCAGATGCTTGGGAATGCAAAATAAAAATGGCTCAAGTGCTTCACCAAACCTGGCTTATTTAGTACTAATATTTTTCTTACTTCAATACTCACTGATGTTTTACTTTTGAACAATGATTTAGCTTTGATATCTCCACACACATCAATGAGTTCATCTTGTAAGAATACATTTTCTATTTCCAAATCAAATGATGTAACACTCTAATCAGGTAGATGCATTCTATAAATTATTTTGATTATTTCTTGACTGAATGTCAATTTTTGGTTCAAAAAGTTTAATCAATCCTACCAGGCATTTGACCCCCCACCCTCCAGGTATTTGTCAACCCCCTTTTGAACCCAAGCATTTATCGAACCCTCCTTTGCAAACCCAAGCATTATCAAACCTTGGGATAGTGATAACACTATCCCAAAGTTTGATAATGCTAATGACACCCACTGGGTTGATATTGGCCTCTCTTTAAATAAGTACCTGTATTTTTCATTCTCTCTTGTTGTAATACTTACATTGTTAGGTTTTTAAAATGAACTAATTTGCTGCTCTATGTATATTGGTCTCAGCCACAAGGCAGAATAAATTGGTATGTTTTTCAGAAGTGTGCCATTTCATTTTTTTATGTTGATTTTGTAGGCATTGACCACTACTATGAGTGATTGAATAGAAAAGGTTAAAAGTATTTGCTATTTTTTGTAAAGTACTTGAGTGCATTTCTTTTTTGTTGACTTACTCCCATGTCCAAGAAATAGGCTGTCTACTGTTTTCTAACTGCAGTGTCTGTTTGTTAACTTCAAGCAATCGCTAACACAGTAGGAAAGATGCTAAATCCACTTAGCTATTGCCCCAGTCCTCAATTCCCAAAGGTCAGCATCAGTAAAACAAATAACTTACTGCACTCAGCTAAATCCAGAGTGTTTGTTGTTTTGGTTTCTAAAAGGAAACATGAATGTAGTTAGAAAATGGACGTAGGGATGGAATATACAAAATGCTATTAGGAAGGAGTATGTAAAATAGAAATACTTGATAAACAGAAACAAAGTGATTGAAAAGAAATAAAGAATAATGGAAATAAGGAAAAATGTAGAGATAATATTATCTCTTCTTATTATCTCTACAAAGGTGATAAAAAATAATGTAGATGTAGACAGTAAAAGAAAGAAGAAAGAAATGTATGAGAAAAGTAGAAGATTGAATAATTGATTTCAGAAAAATACACAGAAAGAAAAAAAAGTTATAATATTGGCTCAAAAGTATAAGAAAATATGTAAAATAAGGAAAGTAAAGGAAAATAGAGAAAGTAAATTGACTGAGGAAAGATATAGAACAAAATAGTATTAACTGAATGAAAATTTTATAAATTATTAAAGATGAAGTAAAAAACATTAATTATTGATAGGATGATATAAAAAGTTGGAAAGACAAAGAAGATGAAATAAAACAGAGGAGAAAGAGAATATAAACAAAAAAGAAAAAGCACAGAAACAAAAAAGAATAAAAGCTAAGAAAATGAAGGAAAACTGAATATCAAATAATTTAAAAGGTAAGAAGAGTGAAATAAAAAAGGAATAAAAAAGAAGGAATAATAATGAATTAAAAGATGAAATGAATAATAGAGAACAAGAAAAATGGAAGAATAGCGAAAAAGTAAAAATTCAAAGACAGATACCAAAGGCAGAAAAAGGAGTAAGAAGGATGTGAAAAATAACAAAAAAAGACAATTTGACATTGGCATCAGTTTCTGAAATGGAGTAAACGTCATCAAGAACAATAGAAGTCTTTGAATTCAGTGGAATTTAATTTGTTTTTGATGTTAGAATTTCTTTTTGAACATATCAACTAATCTCTTCTCATTTTTCTGTTTCTTCTTTCTTTAGCTGCTACTCTTTACATTGTGATGTTAAGTAAAACATCTTTCCTCTAGTATTCTTTCTGTTGAATGACAGAAGATTAAGTCTTCACCTATAAAGTGGCTCAATTCTTATCCCATATTCCAAGTGTGTGTTTTTGTTATTAGATTACTTGATAATTTAATATTTTACATTTAATAATTTTTAAAGAGACATTTTTTTAAAGCTTGATAAAACTAGGTTTTTCATTTTGATATAATTTTTCTTCAGACATAAGTATCTACCATTACTCTCAAATTTGTTTTCTCTTTGATATAACATAGTTTGAGAGCCTAAAACTGATTCTTGAAAGTAAAGTTTCTTTAAATATGTCATGTAGGAATAAAGTGTCACTGCCGACATTTGGGTTTGAACACAGTTTGCCAGAGAGCAAACACAGTCGATCTCATCTTGAAATAATTAGATCATGTGACGGGTAAGGAAATATATATATATATATATATATATATATATATATATATATATATATATATATATATGAATTAGTGGCGTCTGACTGAGTATTGCTCGAAGGCATTACTATTGTTGTATCTGTGATTTATAAAGTCTCTCCTACAAATGGGCATTACAAAAAAATATATTAATTTTTATGGAGAAAATCCTATGTATATAATTTCTTGCTTAAAGTTAGATTAATGAACAGTTATTTGTAAAATGTGGATATAGGATTTTACAAATGTATTACTAAGGATTAAGAAAATCATATGACAATTATTTTCTTCATTGGAAGAGCATCTCTGCTTGAAAAATTAACTTTTGAAATCATAACTTTATGTGAATTTGAACAACCAGAAGGAATACAGCTTTCAGACCAATATCTAATTACTCATAGATATGACAGGTGTTAGGAATGTTTTGACACACCATTCTTCTAAATATGGCAGGCAGGCTTGTCTGTTTACCTTGAAAATCAACATTCAAAATGCTGGCTTTTACCTGAGATTGAAAATCAACCTATGGTACCATTAGGAAAATATATAAATATTTCAGCTCTAGTGCAATTTAGTATCCACGGCTAAATGATAAGCTTGTGTAGCACCAAAGCAAGAATGTCAACTTGCTTTAACAGTAATATTCAAAATGATTGTTAGATGAATTGATATAATTTGAACAATCGTTGTTGGTATCAGTTCATTAGCATAGCTAGGCCAATAGAAGGGTAGAAATAAAGTAATGAATAGATAGATCAACAAATATTTGTTGCACTGTTATCAGTGTATGTAGAGCAATTGAAAGTGAATTTGACATTATTCTAGAAATACACACAAAAATAAATACACTTCAAAAAGCTTACTTCACTGACAAGCAACACTCACTGGTGCTAATGTTATTAATTGAAGTATTAACTTATTTACTGATTAGAATCAGTAGGAGTTTCATATAGGTTGATGGATAGCAGTAAATCTAACCAAGAGATGAAGAATCTACTAACAATTTTTGATAAAAGATGTTTAACATTTATTATTCTGAAATTACTGATATATTAAATTTAACTGCACAACAATTTCCTTAAACTCTAGAAAAAGAAATTTTTGTGAAGAAGTTTGAGGAAACTGTATTGTTGGCAATGAAGATATGTTTTTCTTGGTAACAACATTTTTGAACAATTAAAAGTAAGTTTTAAAAAATAAGTTGGATTTTTATTGATTTTGAGAGACGAAACCGAGAAAATAATTTCTATTTTAAATAGTTTAGTGTGAGAGTAATGGAAAGCGAGTCAATTTAGAGTCGGGAAAAGGAATAAAGAAAAAAATTGGATAGAAAATGGGATCAGAAGGAAAATGGAACATTAGGAAAAAAAATACAAAAATGAAAAATTTAATTGAAAGAAAAATGAAAGAAAAATAATGACTAATTTGAATGATCAAAGAATGAAAACATCAAAATGTCAAGAAACTAAGTAAATGGCGAAAATATGGCTGAGGCAAGTAAATAAATGAGTAAAAGAATCAAAATGTTTACTTTTTCTTTAATACATTTAAGAGGAAACCCTTTTTCTATCAAATGTGTCAAATTTATTTGGATGAATGCTCTGTCAACACAAATGAGTTAGCATTCAAATTAATCAAAGTACTACTTTAAAATATCAGCGTTACTGTTGCTTGTGCAATTAAGTCTTGATTTCTTTATTATGCTATTTGGAAATCTTGAGACAGTACATTTTGAACAGCTTTATACTTCACTGTTACAACTTCAGCAATCTATTCTCACTCGTCATTTTAAAAAAATATTTTCCTCTCTTTGGTACTGACATTTTTTTTATTGTTTTAGTCAAGAAAACATGTGCAAATTCTTGGGTAAATTTTTTAATAGAAAATTTGAAAGAATTATTTTGCAACAATTTATTTTTCTCTCAGATATGTATTTACATGCATTCACATGGTCAGGTACAATAATAAAATTGCCAGTGAAGTTTTTTAATTTTTTGTTACTTAAGATTTATATATTTGTTTACTTCTAAAAAAATACATCAAATATAAAAACTTTCCATTTGTTTTTATAGTAAAATAACTTCTACAATACTAGTTATTTCTTCTACAATATTAGTTATTAAAAATAATAAAAATTGTTCAGTTTTGCATTGAAGTCATTCACTATATGAAGCAGTGTTTTCTTTACTTACCAAGTAAACACATTTGCAAATCATTTTCTTTTAAAAAGAAATAACTGCTGAGTAACGTAGCAAAGAGGTTTCCTGCTACATATTATTTTTAATATATCCAGATTTTGGAATTGGACTTTGAATTCTCATATGTAAATAATTCTCTAATTGTCTCTATATCATTTTGAAGACCAAATTCTACTTTCTTGAATTTCATATATGACCATAACAGTTAACTTCATACTAAAATATTCTTCATTTTCATTCTGCTTTTTAAAAGTAAGATAAAAAATAAGATCTTCTTTTTAAGTATATATGCACAACTATAAGTATGTATACATATACATATACAAGCAGACACATTGATATATCAATGTAAAATAGAATCTAAAATATAAGATAGTGTCTATTGTAAAAGGAGGCTGTAAACAGCCACACTTAAAAGGTGCAATCAAAAAATGTGCTCAATACAAAATTCCCCAAAGATTTGAGTTGTAGAGCAAAATGTAATCAAGAACACCAAAACTCAAGCTGCCATGTTACCTAGGTTTTGACTGTTAGGTCTCCTCAGGCAGGTAGAATGAAAGATTTTAGTTGGTTCCACCACCATTATATACGAACACTGGAAGTGAGGTGGGGAAAAAAGGCAGAGGAAAAAGAAAAAAATTCATCCAGGTTCATATATACACAATAAATATTTACTAAGGTGTCTACATTTGGATAACACCTCCGATCTTTCATTTAGCAGTTCATCCTTGTTTGGGTATGTGACGATCATCAATTTTTCTTCTTGGCATAATTTTTTAGTAGCTTCCTCGGACTCTGCTCAGCTTTACTTTTTTGATGATTTTCCACTTTATTTATGGAACTCTACCATTAACTTCCTTCAACCTCCAAACACAATTTGCCAGCTTTGTGTCATTTCTATGGCTCTCGAGCCTAAAAGAGGTAGCATGGTTGTAATATCTTCTTTTAAATGGGCCCTCTGTGCAATCAATATACTTTTTATTAAAATTGTTGCCGTCTGGAGTATGCTAAATTATTTGTGGTAGTAAAACCTGAACATTTAGAAGTCATCTTCAGCTGGAGGAAGTCAGTATTATTTTGCAGTGGTGATCCTTGAATCAAAAAATCCCATAATAATAGCTTCAATGTCCCTCAAGGATCTTTTAACAGCGCATCGGTATCTGAATTAATAGGTATCTATATACTAAGCAAAATGAACAAATTAGTCTATATAGATCACCATGGATTATACAGGGATGACAGTCTAATGTGTGTACCTGCTAACACAGAAACTAATGATGTTATTAGAAAGAAGCTCTTCAAAGTATTCAAAAATTTGGGTTTTAAAATCACCATCGAAGCAAATATGAAAATAGTCTAATTTTTGGATGTAGAACTTAACCTTACTGCTGGCACTATTTTGCTGTACCTAAAACCAACCTTAAATATGTAAACACCAAATCCAACCACCCAGCAAATATTATCAAACACATACCCAAAGGGGTGGAAAGTAGAATCTCCTGTAATTCATCCACTGAAGAGATTTGGAAACATAAAAAAAGGGTGTATGAGAAGTCATTGTGAAGGGAGGGACATAATACTGGTTTGTCCACCCACCCATCCTAAGCATAAAACCTGGAGAAGGGATGTGCTTTGGTTTAATCCTTTCAACCTGCAGTTGAAAAGGTAGCGTGGTAGCTTGAGTTTTGGTGTTCCTGATTTTATATATATATATATATATATATATATAAAAATATGACAAACTGGAAAATTTCTTGTGATGCACTTCATCCATTAGGATTTCATCAGATGAAACTCATCACAAGAAATTTTCCAATTTGTCATATTTTTCTAAATACTGTTTGTTGATTTATAAAATTATACAAAATTATACATCGTTATATTATTTTTAGAGATATATTCTTATCACAATATTGCAAGTTCTGTATGAAATGTAAATTGTCTTTATAAGATGTAAAAATTTACCTGTTGATGTGGGGAGAGGGTTCAGAAAAGTTCTTTGTCTGATCCATTTCCCAGAATCTGGCTAAATTTTTTTTGAAGGCCATATTGGTCAGACTGAGAACTTTTCAGCATCATAAAGCTTGCTGCAGTCACTATTTGTCAAAATTATTGTGCTTCAATCTTTTCTTGTTCTTGAAGTTAAAGCAATAGACTAGATCATGAGAGAAAGATTTGTCTTAGAATTTTCCATCTGATCATTCTAGTCACAGCAAGCAGCTTTGGAAGTACCATTTATTTCACATCAGTTCAGGATCTTAGGCCAGAGGGGATATTGTTAGGCATGTGATATTCAAAGTTAAAAATATTGATTATATTCTACCTTGCCTCTATTGCAATCCCAAATATGAAGTCACTGTGGTCACTATGTCTGCTTGTTCAGAATCAAGAATGACACAATCACTAATGTATGTTAATTGCTTAAGAGCAATTAGAAACTCCCAATAAAAAAGAAAAACACTTATTGCTGAGTTGAATAAACCAGAATTATACATTTTTCATATCAGCCAACGATTATGTACTAAACCGATCTTCAAATTCAAGGGTACATTTAACCATCATGGAAGCAACACCATTTATCACATGTAGTAAACAACAGAATCATTGATTAAAACAACCATCTATTTCAAAAACAAAATAAATTCTTCATACCAAGGCTTCAATAATATGAAAAAAGATTCCAAGTACTTAATAAGGCAGATAAGTTTGTTTTGATCTCTCAAACTCTTGTATTTTAACTAGTCATTTTGAGTCATTTCTTTTAATCAGTACTGTCAGCTGCCTTGAAGTATTCTACTACAACAGCCTGTCCTTGGCTGACATAATCTAATTCAGTCATAGTACCATCTGAAGTGACAATTCTTTGATCCATTCATATCACTTTCATGAGCCACCTGAAAGAGGTTTTTAAACAAGGATTACAAATGAGTAGGAAACTTTTTATCTAAGTCTCTCCTCTATATCCAGAGAAGAGTGAATCTGTTTTGGAATAGATAGTAAAGTTCTTCAGTCCGACATTATTTCTGGTTGACTATTATTGGGGAAATAGTTTGACTAGATGTAAGAGATGGCTGATATATATGTAGATATAGATATCTATGTGCATGTGTGTGTGTGTAAACTCACATGCACACATTTAATGGGTTCCTGGGACTTTCTATTTGGTCATGTCTTAATATACAAACACACATATAATACACTTACAAACTTTGACATTATAATATAGATATATATGTACATATTCTTACATTATGTGTATTTCTCTAATACATATATGCATACACACACACATAGGGGAAGAGTGTTCAATATTGGAGATAGGGAATTTATAAATATAGACTGTGTGGATATAGGAATCAACACTGCATGATGACTGTCTGTTGCACATTTCAATGTGATCTTCAGACCAAAATTTTACAACTGACAGTCACCATGCAGTATTGCTTCCTATTATCACTCTCTCTCTTTCTCTCTCTCTCTCTATATATATACATATATATATATATATAGTTTCATGCAAGTGAAGTGAGAGGAATTGTC
Organism: Acanthosepion esculentum; assembly: GCA_964036315.1. Classification (NCBI taxonomy): domain Eukaryota; kingdom Metazoa; phylum Mollusca; class Cephalopoda; order Sepiida; family Sepiidae; genus Acanthosepion; species Acanthosepion esculentum. Next base: position 44,733,897 of record OZ038507.1, on the reverse strand, counting down.
CAATAGTTTTTCAGCTCGATCCTGTCAGCCATTTGAGGTCCCTTTCTAGAATGAGTTTTTTAATATGCAACCTTATCATTACAAGGTGGTTCTGTCAAATGGATAACTAATATGATAGTTAGAAAATGACAAAGAATGTATTAGGATATTAAACTAGAACAAGACAAAATCATTTGAAAAATGACACAATGGTAAAAAAGAAGTGAAAGTTAAGTTCCAAGCTGAAAAAGAAAAGAGAACCACCAAAATGGATTAAATCAATATAAGAAGTTCCTGAGGTTTCCGCTTTGAAGCTTACAATAAGTGAGATATCTGCTAAGATGAGAAGTAGAAATCTATATTCCTACTGGCACACATTATAACTGTATATTCGATTCAGTTTTGTGTGCATATATATAATAGTGTGGATGTGAGTATACTTGATATACTTCCACAAATACATAGCTATTTGTTTTCTTGCCTACCTTGCCTGCTTGGACATGTACTTTGAAAGTATACTGATATAGATTTTCCCCTCCTCTTTTAGTAGAGAAATTGGGTAAACCAGAGAGTTTGCTTGACAAAGCCTCTTTGATTCTACAAAGGACATCCATTTTTTAAACCTCCTTGGAAATCTCAGAATGAATCAGAGCATTGTACTAACTTTAATACATCAACTGGTTAATGCCAATTTTATTTTGAAAACATTGATTTGTGCAATAAAATCTGATATAGTGTATATTTATTACATATGCGTACAGTTGGTGTCCTAATTATTTGTCCCCACCCGCATCACTTCCATAATTATGAACAAAACTGTAATCACTCAGATTTTCATAGAAATTTCATGTGCATTTTTCACAAATGATAAAATAATGTATTTGAATTAATGTGCAATTATACCAACAACAAAATTTTATTTTAATGTTAAACAATAATACCAAAAGCATGAGTCAAACATTTAACATTGGACAAAAATATTGGCTCTCTTTCCTCAATAATCAATTGTGTAGCATTTATTCAGGATTATTGCCTTTAATTGTTTTTGATAGTTCTTTACCAGATCACTACACATACTGGCAGGTATTTTATTCCATTCTTCCCTGGCAATAGCTTTTGGTTCCTCTAAATTTGAAGGATTTCTTCATACTTTTTCTTAAAATATCCTCATGAATTTTCAATGATGTTTAAGTCAGGACTTTGTGTGGCATATGCTAATACCTTAATTTTCCTGTGAGTTAAGTAGTTAAGAGTGAACAATTCATGCCATGTGTTTTGGGTCATTGTCATGTTGGAACATTCAGTGATGTCTTAAAATAGCTTTTGTATACTTTGTTTTATATTATTTTTAACAATACCTAAATACTGCTCTTTAGCCATGATATTATGTATTCTCACTAGTTCTTGATAAAACATCCCCAAAGTGTAATGCACCCACAATACTGCTTAACTGCAGGGAGGGTACTTTTTTTTATTTGTGAGCTTCATTCGATTTCCTCCATATATAACAGGAGTTCATGTGACAAGATAATTCTAGTTTTGTCTCATCTAACCATAAAACAGTTTCAATATTCAACCCAATGTTCTACATGGCATCTAGCATAAGCTGATCTGCTCAGTGTTTAGCCTTAAGGATGGGAGTTTTCCTTGGATGAGACTATCTTCATTGACACATTCAACCCTGCTGTATGTACATCAGAGACAATATACTTTGCTGTTAAGTGAGTAATCTTCAAGACATCTCTAACAATTTTCCCTTTCATTCTCAGAGAAATTATCCATTTTCTGATAGTACTTGTAGTCAAAGCTATAAATCTTGTAATTCTTGATGATGTTCTGAATTATCAATCTAGGAGCATTAAACACTTTGAAAATGCTATATATACATCACCTTGCATGAACTACATTTATTTGGAGATTCTTGTCAAATATAGCAGTCCTTGCAGAATGAATGAGTTATTGTGGTACATAGCACTCACATATTATCTTCTTCAGAAACTTCTAGAATGTTATAGAAGCAGGTCAATACTATTTTGTTTTCAAAGGGAGCTTGTATTAAATGTCAAATTAAGAAAATACTCATAAATTGCTATAGAGCAATATTATTTCATCGTTTTTATAAGGTGAAGACACATATTGAACAGCAAAAATCTGTGAATATCTGAATATAATAGACTGAAATAGGTCTGTGAAACTATGAATATAATAGACTGAAACTTTGCAGCATAATAATTTCAAAAGAGGACATTTTCTTTCACACAAAAGATCCATCATACCAAATATATATATATATATATATATATATATATATATATATTGTGTATATATATTTTTACATATAATTTTATTCTATATTATGTATACATATATGTATATATATATTATGTATACAGATATGTATATATATATATATATATATGTATACTTATGTATACAGATATGTATACAGATATATATCTATACATACATATATATGAAATGGACAAAGTCCGACAATTATTTTAAGACATTTTTATGTTTCTAATTTCTTTTTATAAATACAAATATTTAAGTAAATACTGTTTTATAATAAACAGTATTAATAATATTTACCGGCTTGAATGCCCGAGAAATTTTCATAGAAAATATTCGTCCTCCGACAGGAATCGAACCTGTATCCTATATGGAACAGTCATATAGCCTGATGTGCCTTAACCGATTGAGCCACAGAGGATCATTCAATTAGCAAAGTCGTTTTTTTACTGCTTTTAATATATTTTACTGTATATATATGAAAATATAAGTATATATATATATATATATATATATATATATATATATATATATATATATATGAAAAGGTAGTTTTTATTTTCTTTCATCTAATGTACAGTAGAGCGTATATAGACATATATGAAATATATATTTTTATATATATTTGTGTGTTTGGAATTTTTATATATTAGATGGTGTTATTTTTATACTTATATATCTGTTTTAATGTCCTTTCTTTCCCTATTGTTGGTTTCTCTATTCTATTAGACCATTTTTATCTATGTATATTTGCCTGTATTATTTACATTTTAATAAGTAGTTAGAATTCATTTAATAACACTTTCAATCTTGAATATTTCTTGGTCGTTATATCGGAGTGTCTATGTCAATGTATGTGGGTGTATGTACGTGTCTTTATCGGTGTCTATGTGTATAGTAACTTGCATGCACATGTAATTGTGTATGTATGTGTTTTTTTGTTTTTTTTTGTAAAGGGTCGTGGAGATATTTCCTGTCTCATCACTTTTTTGTGTGTGTATATATTTAAATATGTCTGCCTGCTTATGTATTATAATATGGTTGTGTATGTATTGTCTTTTGCATGATGTAATCATCCCCTGCCTCTGCTTAGAATTCTAATGTATCTATGTTGTCATGAAGTTAAGAGCAGTCGATCTTAACATTTATTCCAACTTAATTTCAATTAAAACAAAATAAATAGAATAACATATGTATTTTTTCTTTTTTCCTCAGTAATTTTATAATTTTAAACTTAATAGAGATTAAATTTAGATTTTAAAATGGGTAATTTTTAATTTAAATTAAAAAAGCTGAATATCAGGAATAATTATGATCTTATAATCTCCTGACCTGATAAAGGGGCTGGTGTTGTTATTTTAGATCGGGCAGATTATGTGGTTAAGATGTCTTCGATTTTGGAAGATACTTCAAAATTTACAAAGCTAGGATCTGCTGACACATGTGATGGAACTGCTTCAGGGGAAGTAAAATTTCAGAAATTACTCCACAAGAAATTTCCAATGAAATTCGACCGTCTGGGTCGATTCGTCCCTGGTTGTATGGGATTCCAAAAATCCACAAGGATGAGGTACCATTAAAACCAATTTTGTCAGTGGTTGGTTCAGCCCAACACAAGGTAGCTAAATGGCTCTCGTTGCTTTTGGAAACAGTGTTGCAGCGCTTGAGTGGATTCATTTTCCTTTGTTGACCATATTCAAAATTTGTCTTCTTCCGGCAAGTTCATGTGTTCTTTTGATGTCTGTTCCCTATATACTTGTGTCCCTCTTGTGGAAACTATTAATATTTGCTGCGATTTACTTTATCGCAGTTCTTTGTCTCCACTGAGTATTCCTGAGTCTGTATTTGTGGAGTTGATGAAATCTGCCACGTCATCTGTCGAATTCAGTTTTAATAATACCATGTTTCGACAGATTGATGGAGTTGCTATGGGTTCCCCTTTGGGTCCGGCACTTGCTAATATTTTTGTTGGCTTTCACGAAGAGAGAATAGGTAGGAATGCACTTTGTCCTCAGCTGTATGGTTGGTATATATGTATATATATGTATATGTACGTATATATATGTATATATGTATATATATATATATATATGTATATATATATATATATATGTATATATATGTATGTATATATATATATATATGTATATGTATGTATATATATATATATATGTATATATATATGTATATATATATATATATATATATGTATATATATATGTGTGTGTGTGTATATATATGTGTGTGTATATATATATATGGAATGTATATATATGTATAGATTAGAATCCCTGAAGACCAACTTCTTGAGACCTCCTCTCTGCGGCTGCTCGGTCTCACGCTGGCTGCTGATCTGAGATGGAACAAATACATCGAGTCAATTGTATCATCCACCACAAGGAAAGTTGGCTCCCTGTGCTGAGCCAGGAAATTTTTCTAAAAGGAATCGATCCTCCAAATCTATAAATCGACCATTCGCCCTTGCATGGAGTATTGCTGCCATATATGGTCTGGAGCCCCTGCTGTTTGCCTCAGGGTTCTTGATAAGATCCAAAGACGGATATGCAATGTGATTGGCCCTGATCTGTCATCTCGTCTGCAGTCACTCACAGACGCGATGTTGCCTTGCTCTGTCTTTTTTACAAATACTTTCACGGTAATTGCTCCGAGGAGCTGCTTTCGCTTGTCCCTAGGCCTCATGAATTTAAACGTCCTACGAGGCTGGCATCTCGTTTCCACCCCTTCACCGTTGAAACTGTTAGATGTAGACGTCTCTTCTACTCCAATAGATTCATGTCTCGCACATCTCGCCTGTGGAACTCCCTTCCCTATTCCTGTTTCCCTGACAAATACAATCTCCAACTATTTAAGTGTAACGTCAATCAACATCTCCAGTTGCCTTGATCTATCCCTTTCCCTTCTCCACATCCTTTCACCTTTCATTCCTATCTGCTCTCGCTCCAAATCTTCTGTAACCCCCTTGCCTTGATCGACCCACTGTCTTTCTCTTTCTCCACATCCTCTCCTTTACCACTCCTATCTGCTCTTCTTCCAACCCTTCTATAACCCCTTGCGTGATAGTGGCCTCCAGCCTTGCTTGGGGTGATACGCTTAAAAAAAAAATGTATATATATGGATTTATATATATATATATATATATGTATGTATATATATGGATTTATGTATGTATATGGATATATATGGATTTATATATATATATATATATATATATATATATATATATATATGTGAAAATTTCTCAAATTTAACTTTTAGAGAAGACAATATTTGTAAATAAATGACAATAAGAAAACAGTAATTGCTGACGCGTTTCGTCCAATGCGGACTTTTTCAAAGCAAGAAACGAAATGAATTTAATCAAACAAAGAAAATTAATAAAAACAAAAATCAGAGTGTTCTTAGCAACGGGAATGTAGGAAACGCTATTTTCATATTGTTAACTGAAAATGACATCAGTTAATGTCACGTGTGGAGAATATTTCATTAATCTGTGTTGATGGATTCAACCATTTTCTTTTGATTTTAATATGTTTTTGTGTACATTTGGTTGTGAGAGCAGTAATTTTGTTAGAAAAGCTGAAATAGGGAAAAAACCTGGGCGTAGATTAATATTTGGGTATTGTTCGATTGCGGCACTCTCTAGAATTTTCCTTCTGAGTGAGTTATTTTCTTTTTTATAAGTATAGAATTTTTAAAATCAAAATTATGGTTGAATTTATTCCTATGTATTACTAAGGCATTATTTAAGTTGTTTATTCTAAGGTCTCTTTTGTGTTCATTGATACGTTTTTTTATGTTTATGTTTTATGTTTATATATATATATATATATATATATATATATATATATGTATATATATATATATATATATATATATATATGTATGTATATATATGTATATATATGGATATATATATATATATGTATGTATATATATGGATATATATATATATGTATGTATATTTATATATATATATATATATATATATATATATATATATATATATATATATATATATATATATATATATATGTGTGTGTGTGTGTGTGTCAGGCTATTCAATTTTCACCTGCCTTAGTGTGAAGACCAAAGTACGTGAAGCCCTTGTCAGAGACATGCTTTTTTCCATATATAGCACTAACCACAGTTTCCCTGCACAAAATCAACATCAAATTGCCAAATAAGTAAAAAATATATATATTGTTAGTTATATATAGTATGAAACCACAGAGTTTCCCTTCATAAAGCAACATCAGATTAACAATGTACAGAAAATATATATGCAAAAAAAAATAGATGTTTTAGCAACTCACACCCAGTGCAACCATTATTCATTCATGAACCGTTTCTACCAGGCCAGATATGTTAAATGTCCTGGGACATGCTACTGAAACACCACCACCATTGATGAGAATGTGCTCGATGCAATTCATCAGTTCATGTACCTTGGCTTCTTAATCACTGACAACCTCTCCTTAGATGCAGAGTTTGACAAGAGAATTGGGAAGGCAACCACAACCCTTGTGATCCTCACAACATATGTTTGGACCAATCGCAAGCTGTAGATGAAGACAAGTATGGCAGTGTACAATGCCTGTGTTTCCAGCCCTCTATTATATGGCCGCAATCTTGGACCATGCACACCAGACAAGCAAGGGGTCTGAAAACCTTTCACACAAGAAGCATCTGTTGCATCCTGGGAATAGCATGGCAAGACAAGGCACTCCATACTGAGGTAAAGTCTTTAGCAGGTCTGTCCATCATGTTCACACTGCTCAGACCACGCAGACTCTGTTGTCCACTGCATGCCATATGGCTCCATCCCCAACAACACACAGACCTGGGAGAGCCTGGGAGCCATCTGATCCAAATGAGAGTAACCCAGACCAAACACCTGAAGTCAGGGGAGGAGAAGCTGTCACATCGCCACAGTATGTCAAGCTCACAGAAAGCAAAGTGATAGCTCCAACAGGCCACAGACAGAACTAACATGTGATCTCTGCAAGAGAGATTGTCACTCCTGCATTGGCCTCTACACTCACAGATATCAATGCTCCAGCCAAGCAGACAATAATGCTACCCATGGTCAACCCTAACCAATGGAGGCCTATGATGAAAGGACATGGGTCATCCAAAGATATACATATATATATATATATATATATATATATGCAACAAAAAAAAAGATGTGGTGTTTGTGATATAATTATAGAAGATTAACTCCTTCACTTTTGAAAACCCCACAAAAAGATTCATAATAAATAAAAATTAAAACTGCAACTCCAAAAATGTGATTTATGCACAAAATGCAAGAAGTCATATAAAGCACTAAACCACAGTTTCCCTGCACAAAAGCAACATCAAATTACCAAACAACAGAAAACTCTTTGTATCACAACACATCTACAAATGTAATCAAGGTAAATTTAAATAATGTCAATATACAAAATAGACAATTATTCTTACCTACTAATACAAGAAAAAAATTTCATAAACAAATTTAAACCAGCACTAAATAGATCATAACACCACAGACAAAAAACACAGTATACACACAATAACCGAATACAGTAGTCGATTCTGTTATGCTGACATAGAAGATTTCAATGCGACGATAAGTCACAAAATATCAGACGCAAATCATAAATTCATAATAGTTCTATGACATCATACCATGCGAGTGAATGAAAAGTTAAGAAGAGAACAATATGCAATATATATATATATAAATCCTTATCACCAGTCTAAGAAAGACATTTGAATCACTACCATGCAAACAATTCATTTTTATAATATGTGGAAATATCTACTCTTTGCTTGAAGAAGGTTGCAAAACTGGAACCACATGTAGCAGATTATGGAAAATAGAGTATAATATATATTTTAAAATAAAAAATCAACCCAAAACGTTTGTTGTTTATCTTCTTTTCAAAATATACACTTTTCTCTTGTTGGAACAACTATAACCTCTCCCCTATATATATATATATATATATATATATATATATATATATATAGTGGATTCTCCTGTTGTATTCAACATATGAGAGTGAAGTAGCTCAGTTCCTAGGAGCCAACAGCATATATGATTTGATTATAATGGTGAAGGCGTTGTGCAGAACCAACCACATTTTTTTTGAAGGGCCGAATACAGAAACCTGGAGCACTAAGTGCCACAGGGTCCCCAAACAACCCTTCACATGTTTTGAATTCAGAGTTTTCCTTCTTCTAGACCAGTTTCCATCAAAGGCTAAAGAACCCAGTCTGTCCTGCTATTTACACTTAGCTGATGGGAGAAGAAGAGAATTAATACCTTTCCCAAGGGTATCAGCACTTAAGTGAATGTAATGGATTTGACTGGAATTTGAAATCGGCTCTAGGATTCCTCCATCTGAACCACTATCCACTACTCCACTGTGCCTCCTAATATATATATATATATATATATATATATATATATATAGTTACCTACTTCTTCCTCAACCCTCTACTGAATGTTGACAAATTTAAAAAAAAATTTTTTTCTGTCTTTGATATAATAACTCAGCTGATACAGGTGCTGTACTGTTGTTCTTGCACTAATTTGAACACACTCAATCACATTTACAGCCATACCTGGGTCTTTTGTCCTGTTACATGAAGACACCTTTCTGATGGCTAAGTTTACTGTAAATGAAATACAATGGTTTCCTTACTTTCATTAATGACCTTGATTTTCAGCTGAATTCCCAATTTGGATGCTTGCTAAAAAAATCTCAGTGTTGAATTGCACACTAGCATGAAAAGCCAGCATGCTCCTTGCTTCAGCTTTCTCTATACCCAATGATGCTTTCTTTATATCATAGCATGTAGCATGTACTCTTCATCCTCTAGATAAGCTCTACCACACTAGATTTTTCCTCCTCAACTTGAATTATGGCTTTCTTCTGTTCCTCAAGACTAACTTTAAGAGTTGCACCATATATTGAAAATAGATTGATCCAGTGGGTACATTAATTAACAGTTTCCATCATCTGTTGGTTTTCATGTGCAAAGAGATTTTTCTTTTATTATTATTTTATGGATTACACCTGATAAGGACTAAAGAATGGATCAGCCAAAATGTCAACAATAGCAAATATACAAATAAAAGATTTGAGTATTTGAACAATGTTGGATACGTTAATGACTCATCTCAGAATTATAGACAATATATTGTGTATTCATATGTATGTGGCATCTATTGGGTCTGAACCAAAGAGTTATGCCTCAGCTGCTGATGGTGGTGCAGTATCTGTTATGGCTGTACAGGCTTACATGGGAGTGACAGTCCTGCTTGCAACAAATGCTTGTGAAGACGATCTCTCCTGATGTCACATTGTTTTCTTTCCATTGAGCATGCATCTCCCCGGGGGCAAGCCTTTGTTTCTCCTCTTCTCACTTCAGGCCTCTGTGCAAATTGTATGAGCAATCATTGGCAATGTCTTCCCACCTGTTGGTGTCCATGTCCTTTTTGCAGGAGTCCTTGAAGCAAAGATAAAGTTGCCCTTGTGCACTCTTGCCAGTAGCTAGTTCCCCATATAGAATGACCTTCAGAATCCTCCCAGTGGAGTCAGCACTATTAGAGAAGGGTGAATAGGCTGGTTAATTGGGCACAGGTGAGAACTATGGCATTGGTGACCTGGTTGGACCAGTTGATGCCCAGAAGATGAGTAGAGTAGAGGTTTCAAGTCTCACTGTTGTAGAGCAGAATGCTGATTATGCTTGCCCTATATACTGCAATTTTGGTATTCACGGTAAGCTTTCTGTTCTCCCAGACACTTTGAGATTTGACTGCAAATGTAGAAACAACTTGTCCTCAGTGTCTAGGAAGTGGGTAGCTGAGATATGTGAATTCAAGAACCACCTCCAGATTGTAGTTGTTGATTTTGATGGCAGGAGGCTGTTCAGTGGCATATCACATTAGTTTTCTTCAGACTGAACTCTTGGCAAGCTTTTGAAAAATGTTCAATAGTTGTTGCAATTGCTCTGCAGATTGTTCTGCCAGCACTGCATAATCTGCGAACAGCATGTCTCTAATGAGCACCTTATAGACTTTGGATTTCACTGCTAGCCGAGATAAACTGAACAACCTCCCATCTGTTCTTGTGTGCCGGTAGGCCACATCAGTTTCAGTTGAAGCTCTGAATGCATGTTTCAACCTGACCATGAAGAAGATACTAAATAAGTTAGGTGCAAGCACACAACCCTGCTTCACATAAATGCATATTTTGAAAACCTCTTAATAAAAAATTCCTTCGTATCAGTATGAATCAACTGGACAGACTTGAGGAGTCTTGGAGGACAACTGATTCTGTCTTGAACATGCCATCCCTGCTCACATCACAAGATCAAATACTTTTGTGAGGTTGAGGAAAACAATGTACAGTGCTTGTCTCTGTTTTCAAAATTTCTCCTCTAGTTGTCAATCGTGGAACACACCAAACTGACACACTTTCAGCAAGCTTCTGTAGTCTACCAAGGACCACACAATGACCTTCCTGATGATGTTCTGCAGGGAAATTCCTCTGTAACTGTTGCAATCACTTTGGTCTCCCTTATTCTTATAGAAGATGACGATGTTGCAGTCTTTCATATCCTGTGGCACTGTTCCCACCTTTCAGTATTGACAGAGTAGACTCACCATATGGTCAAGTAGAGCATCTTTTGTGCTCTATATAATAAATGCAAAAATGTCTGTGTGTCACACCGTTTCAATTAAAGGGACACAACTCTCTAACTTTTAAATATCTCATGTTCTTCAAATGAGACTTGCTCATCCAGGATTGGATTTGAATCCTCAGATTGCAAATTTAGCTCTGAGTAAAATTGAAGACAAAGTGATGAACTTGGCTCCAAGAAATCTCAATAGTTTTGGTCTGCCAAATACAAACAGAGAAACGGAACAAATCAACAGAGAAATTTTGAGAGAAACAGGATATAACATGAAAGAACTGTGGCAATGTGTTCAAAACAATGAGCCCTGTTGAACCAAGACTGACAGCAAGTGTATCAGAAGGTCCTTAATGACATCAGCAACAACCATGGAGGGATTTTCTTCTTGGATGCATCTGGAGATACTGGTAAAACTTTTAGAACTAACCTTCTTTTATCTGCAGTAAGATGCCAAAGAAAAGTAGCTCTAGCAGTAGCATCATCTTGAATTGCTGCCTTGAGAGTGTACAGCACACAGGACCTTCAAACTTCCATTGACTCTGAACTACAATGAAACCCTTATTTGTAACATCAAAATAGGAACCATCTTGGCTAGGCTGCTGGAGGAGACAAGCTTCATTGTCTGGGATGAATGTACCATGTCACACAAGCGAGCATTTGAGGCCTTGGACAAAACACTCAAAGACATTAGACAGAGATCACAAATCATGGAGGCATCACAGTGCTACTCTCTGGTGATTTTAGACAAACATTACCAGTCATTGCAAGAGGAACTCGAGCTGATGAAATCAATGCTTACTTCTGGAGCTATGTTCAAATACTCAGTCTGATACATGAGAGAATCACAGGTGATCTTGAAGCAGGAATATTTGCTGTTGCAGCTTGGCAATAGAACCATCAAAAAAGACCAAAATGGAGATATTTCATTCCCAAATGATTGTGGAGTTTCAGTTTAAAGTATCCAAGACTTGATTAACCATGTCTATCCAAATATTAAATACTATTTCATGGATTACAACTGGCTTTGTGAGATCGCCATATTAGCTCCCAAGAATCAAACTGTGGATAGCATAAACTGGAAACATCTTCAAGAAATTCCAAATGAAAGCATGAAGTACTTTTCCATTGACACTGTGGTTGAACAAGAGCAGGCATATATATATATATATATATATATATATATATATATATATATATGCTTTGGGCTAAATAGAAGATTAGACTAGGCTCTACAGTTTAAGAGAAGGAAACTCTGTATTCCAAAACTATGGAAAATACAATGGGAAACTGCTTTCACTATCTTAGAATGCATAACAATTTACTAATAAAGAATAAACTGGAGAATCATAAATGCCTATATTCTGCAAGGACATGGCATTTAAAAATGCTTTTGGGGTGAATATATGAGAATATGCTATACAAATGTAAAACTATAAATAGCAAAATTAACTGACATAATATATTCTTTTGAACATTTGTATGCATTGAATGATGTTGATATTAGTATCATTCTTCTTATTGTTAGGCTGACTGATTTGTGAAATATATCATCTGGAAATTGATGCCAAAGTCATAATATTAAGAGTTTTTTTTTTGTAATCAAATAGAAACTGTATTCAAAGCAAATGAAATACCTGGTGAAAATAAGTGGAATTTTGTAAGGATGTAAAGAAATTACAGCTTGTGTGAGTATGTTACTAAGATTATTAAGTGCAGATAAGAATTTCTCTCATTGCAGTCTTATGGGTTAGTTTTGAATAATATAAATTTCTGCTATATTTAATAGGGTAAGTGAAAGTGAAAGTAAAATGAAGGGGAAAGAATTAAACAAAAGGTGATATAGAATAACAGAAGAGGAAGGAAAAATTATATCCATAAAACTGACATTTTAATTTATTTCATAGTATTTTTATACTTAGAATGAAAGTGACCATGAAAATCATATTTGTAGATAATATTTAAATAATAAATAAAAGTATTGCTAATTTTGACAATATGTTTTGATGTCTTCTTACATAATCTCCAGAACAATATTAGCAGAAGTGTTATATGCAATTTTTTAAAATGCTATGTTCCTTCAGGACTGGAGATCATGGCTCTCCACATATTCCTTTAAATTATTGTCTGTGAATCATCATGATTTATTGAGAATGATAGTGGCATTGTTTCCTGTTGCCTTTCCAATGTTTTCAATTCAGTGTAGTCCTTCTCCTCGATTACCTACTGACAATGGCCAGTCTGCCTTGCTATTTAACTCATAGCTGTGATAGGACAGGAGAAGAGATAAATTTATGCCTTTTCCAAGGGCAATTGTGCGAAAGTAAGCACAACAGATGAGGATGGAATTTGAAATCAATTTCTGGCATGGAAAATGGAATTGGCAAGCTATGCTGCCCGCACAACCCAAATATTATTTATATGAAGACAAATATTAAGAAATAAAATATCATCATTTGGTCTTAGGTAAGATAAATAATTTAATTTTATTTCTTTGTATTTGTAAAATTGGGATGTTGAAAAATTGATTTCGTCATAATTTTGGTGAATTTCAGTCTTTTTGTTTTTCATTATTATTATTATTATTTCATTATTTATTTCATGCTTGCACAATTTATAAATATTTCCCTACATCAAAATGAATAATCACAAATTTTATGAACTGGTGGGAAACCTGTTCCAGTAAGCTAATAGAATTTCAAAGTTTAGAGATGTTTAAACAAAAATATAATGAGATGTGGAGGAGTATAAAATAAGAATAGGGAGTAAAGCTTTGAGTTTGAACTAGGAGTAGAGTGCAACTTCATGCTGTAAGATCAGAATGTGACTGTAAAAATGGAAGTGGAACTGACTTGGAGAAAATTAAATAAAAGAGAGATTGAAGAAAATTAGTTTATTATTGATCTACATTTATTGAATTTTACTTTATTTCTATTATTCTATCATTTTTCCTTTCCCTTTTTCAGTTTCATTATTATCTTTCCTTATATTTCCTTTTTTTGTCCTTTTATATTTCTGTATTTTTTCCTTCCTTTTTGTAGTTTCCTTTTTTATTTCAAAACTTTAAGAGAAACATTTTGACATACTTTAGAGTATAAGTTTATTTTCTTTAAATAAGAAAGAAAGAACAAAGATTATATTTACATTAGTTAACCCCCAGAAAATTTATATATATTGCACTGGGCAGACACTAAATAATCATGTCTGTTTTGAAACCTGTATTCTGTTATGGCTTTAATAAGTTATGCTAATAATGAACAAATTCATAAAATTTATGATATCATAAGCAATAATAAATCATCTTGTAGATTAATTGCTAACTATAAGTCTATTGTATGTTTTATTAGTACAGTTTTGTTAAGTACAGATTTTGATGTCTCAAACTATTTTAAGGCACATCTGATTTTATTTGATGCCAGTTATTCCATTAAAATATTAACTTTTGAACATTTTCCTAAAAAATGCAAATGTCTTTCTATTAGTCTCTATAATATTTAAATATTCTACATTTTGTAAATTCTGCAAATGCTTCAGAAACATAAATGGTCCAAAATTAAAATTTCTTTATAATTGCTATTAGTAAAATTTACTGGCTGCTGCTGATTTGATAATGAGTCTAATACATGTACTATTCAAGATATTATTTTAAAGCTCTGTATCTCCAGATGAAGCAATCATGTATTGTTAGTTCCAAATCTGATCCTTTCTATCTTCAGGACAAATTATTTTCAAAATTTTTTTTTTCTTGCTTTCTTATTTATATTTATTCATGGTCATTTTTAGCTCATCATACATTTTCATATACTTTGTAAACTTTAGATTCTTTTAATTGTTTAGGTATTTAGGTTGTGACATCGAATTAAAATTTACCTTCAGCATCCATCACCTTGTTCACTTCAGTTCTGTTCTTTTCTTTCCTTTAATTGTTTACATAATTCCCATACAACTTCATCTTTAATCTAAAGCTTTTTAAAGATCATGTCTCTTCTTTTTTTATTTCTGTTTTTTTTTTACTCCTTTTATCATTTTTTTCAAGCTTTTAATTTTCTTTTTAATCTCTATTTTATTAATTTTCAGGCTTTTAATTGTTTTATTTTTTCTTCTTTAATTTGACTTTTTCCTAAGATTTGTTTGAGCTAAAAGATTTTTTCCAGATGTTCCCTTATTAAATTTCTTTTTTATACTCTCATATTTATCTTATTTATGAAAGTAAAAATTCAGACAAAGTTTACTGTTTTTTAAATCTTGGTATTTTCCCAATATTTCTTAAAACATCTAAAACCATCAAAAATTACACTTCTTGCAACAATGGTAAAGGCTCTGATACATTGATTGTTACATTTATATAGTTTGACATATTTTTTGTTTGACAAACGAATGCTATTTTATCACTTTCTCCTTTATAAACTTATGCTAAATTTGGCTTCACTCAATAAATATTTTCGGTTATCAGATTATATATTACAATCCATTGCAGCTGTATGATAGCTATATATATATATATATATATATATATATATATATATATATAGGGGTGCTGAAATGACTTTGGCCCAACCAAGGTTTCCATCTCTCAAAAATTTAATGTTTGGTAAGATTTTGAGGTGTATATTGGGTTGAGAACTATATATATATATATATATATATATATATATATATATATATATAATAAAAGACACAAACACTAAAATTTTCATGAGGTAATAATTTATTTCATTAAGGTTGTAAAAACAGCCCCAATTCATCAGACCTTCAAATACAAAAGGAAACAGAAAATATTTCCCCAGGTTTAAATAACAAAATTTATGTAAAAGTGTATACGTCAAAGTGGGGGCAGAAGTTGGAAAGAAAGATGTGTAAGTAAGAGAGAGGGGTGGAAATAAAGCCACAGAAATAAAAACAGGAAGAAAGCATATGTGAGATTGTGGACCGGAAGATGATGAAATCATTCAGAGAGAGGAGGTAACAGGGAAGATTTAGATTGAGACGAATAGAAGTTATTTTCAGTTGAAACAACTGACTTTTGACTTGAGCTAATTTAAAATACAGACTTTAGAAAACATTGATACAACAACTGTGACTCATGAAAGGTAAAAAAAAGAAGAAAGAAAGGAAAGGGGGGGAAATCAATGAAAGATGGTTATATGTGTAATCTTTATGAGAAAATTACATCATTTTTCAGATTCTTAACTACACATTGTTTTTAATATTAAAGGCCCCTTTTCCTTTTCTTTCTTTTTCTCTTTTTCCTTTTTTCTTTTTAATGTATACATAAGTGTCATAATCGTAAGCCAGACTGAATATTTCGATTACACACATAGTGTATAGTGTAACACCTTTCACCACCACCTACACCTGGTGGTGTAAACATGTTTAGTGCTCTGGTCCTCAAGGTCTTAGGATGTTTTAACCATTGGCTAACTCTGTACTGGTCAATGCTAGTTGTTGGTCACTGGCCGTTTCGATCCACACTGTTTCTGTCCACCTTGTATCCTTGATTTCAGAGCAGTGGAAGATTGAATGTTGTTGTAATGGCAGCACTGGTTCAACATATGGCGGATGTTATATTAAGGAAGAATAATATCTTCACAATGAAAAAATAAAATGAGAGATTTGTGAGCATAATCTTCAGTTTGTTTATGTAGCTCTTGGTACAACAAAAGTTAACCCTTCCCATATTAATCTCTCTAGTGACACTGGCCTTTGTCTAAACTTCTGGAAGGCTGGGTTCAAAGTCTTAGAATCGGGAATTCTGGTGGCAGCTGACATGGATTCCAGAGGCACAATTCTCTGAGCTCCCCAATCTACTTATATGCAGTTTGGTCCAAAACTGGTGGGGGGGGGGGGGGTGAAGGTTTTTTGGGATTCATTGATTTTTTAATTTTCACATTAATTCTAATAAGGGCTTTCTTTCTTCTCTTATTTCTGCTTTCATAATTTTCTTTCCAAATTTGGAAAATTATCCACCTTCCTTGGGAATAGTTACAGGGATTGCTCTTCTCCTAACTTCCACCAACTTCACTTTACTCCATGCAGGAGGTGCCAAATTCTCCTTCCTCCTACCCACCTAGCATTCAGCCTCAGCCCATTTCCCGGGGCATGTCTTTGTAACAAATCTAATTTTTAAAGCACGTAGGCAGAAGGGTGGAGTTTTAATCTAGTCATTAATTTTAATTCTCTGAATCTCTTCTATTTTTCTGGAATTAGCTTTGTCCAGCGAAAATATAAACCAGACAACTGATGACAGAATTTGTTTTCATAACTCCAACCTTAATTGTACAGTACATCCAACCTGTTAAGAGAAATTCATTCTCATTTAACCTTCCGAGCAAAAGATAAAATTATTTCCCAATTTGTTTTCATCAATAGAAATATATTTGTTTACCTAAATTCTAAACAATGAGACCCTCCGTTTTCCATCCCTGGGCTGGTTCCAGCTCATCGAAACCATAAGCCAGATTTGTTATTGTTAATCAACGTGAAGTCTCCCTTGTATCTTCTCCATGAGTGAGGTACGATTGAGGTGCAAAGGCGGGGGAGGGACAGTTGATTATCACCATGTGGTGTTCGAAGGTCGCCAAATAAATTCTTTCTCCACACACACGTCTTGTTGCAGTCATATATTTGAATTATCATTGGTAGCAGAGCATTTAGATAAAAAAAAAAAATGGCTTCTAAATTTATTTCCCCACCTGCCTTAAACACGGACATGTACAATACTTGGAAAAAAGAGATGCATGTGTGGGAACTTGCCACCAGCTTAGAGATATATAGAAGCGCCCCGGTGGTACTTCTATCTTTAGAAGGAAAAGCCAGGGAAGCTGTACTAGAATTGGACATTGCCACCCTAAATGCCGATGATGGCATGTAAAAATTATACCAAAAACTGGACACACTTTTCTTGGAAGACACAAACCAGGCGGCTTTTACAGCGTATGAATCTTTTGAGCAATACACACGACGACAGAGAACCGATTCGATTGATGATTTTCTTATCTACTTCGATCGTCATGTTGCAAAATTAAAGGAACACAAAATATCACTGCCCGAACCGGTTTTCGCATACAGGGCATTAAAAAGCGCAAATCTCACCCCAGAGAATGAATGGCTGGTGAAAGCCATGGTTAAGGAACTTAGTCTTAATTAAATGTCCAAACAATTGAAGAAGATTCTGCACAGACAATATTGCGACGCTTTGTCACCTACCACTCCTCCAGTCGTGGTAAAAAATGAAATGGATGTTGCTTTCAGCATGGATAACCAGGAGGAGCAATCTAGTGGGACATTTTACAATCGTTGTTCAAACAGAACTACTCGCTTTTCTGGTCGGCGAGGTAGTGGCAGGAGGGGTCGTAACAGAAATTCAACATGTTCCACTGATAATAATTTAAACCCACTAGGACCTGAAGGCAACACCACTAAATGTTTTACATGTGGATGCAAATTCCACTGGGCTCGCGAATGTCCATATGCAGAGGATTCTTCGCATAAAAAGGAAGACAATGAAAACATACTCGTCTCTAACCTCGTGCTGATGAATCAGCAAAACGGTGAAGATGGCGCTAGCACGATTCTGGGTGAAGTCATTTGAATTCACAGTTATGACAAATCGGGTTTTCATAATCTCAACCTCTGCTGTGGGTTCATTCTCTGTTTTCATGTCTCGATTCGTTTTTTGCTAGCAAAAATAT
>OZ038507.1:44702723-44705223 GCA_964036315.1 Acanthosepion esculentum | reverse complement strand
GTCAGCCACAAAAAGAGAGAGAGAGAGAACATGTTCAATCTGCCCAGTCTGTATACCAACTCTGCTTTTTCAATACATTAACTATAAACAGACCAGATACTGACCATCAGACTGTGGCTTTAACTTCAGGTCAAATTTGCTGTCCATTTTTAACAAAAATTTCTAGTGGCTTGTAAGTAGATTCCAGTTTACATTCATTCATGTTACTGACTGACTGTACTGAACTAAAATGTTACTGCTTGCTTGCTCAGTGTCAGAATTTTTTATTAGGTGAAATGATTTGCACATGCAAGTAAATCAGTCATACACCTCATGCTCACATTCTCACTTTGGCACCTGGCAAAAAAATACAAACAACATGTTTACATTTTTGATGGGTAAGTAAGTTATTTGATTCTTACTTAAAAGTAGAGTATTAACCCAAATATTGTGGATGTTGTATTTTACTTCAATGATAAAATGAGATTGTCAATTTTTTGTGTTTGTTTGTACTTTGAATATATATATATATATATATATATATATATATATATATATATATATATATATATATATATATGAGAGAGAGAGAGAGAGAGACTAATATGGGTGTGCTCTAAAAGAAGTATCTTTTATTTCCCTTTATTTAAAAATTTCTTAATAGCTCTCCTGTAAATTATAAACAAAATTTATTGAAAAAAATTAAATGGAATCAAGTAATTTTACCTTATTCATTTATGTAGCCCAGATTTAATATCTACAATAGTGATCAGTATTTATTTTACCAGGTGTATTTGTATATATTGGCATGACATGATAAAAAAAAAACTAATGTAGCAATTGTCAGATTTTGAAAGAGGATATATTGTCAATCCAGAGACAGAATGTCAGCATCTAATAGCATAAAAAATAGGATTTTCCCTTCCATCCATGAACTGTGGCACCATGCAATTCACTAATGAAGAAAATGATTGCTGCACATCCAGATGGACCTGCACCATTAGAAAATTATATTGAAGTGGGAAACTGAAAAAAAAATCGTGATGCTGTTGTGGCCTAATTTATCAGAATCAGCACAAAGACATTATCTCTTCCTTATCCAGACTGTTTTGGCAAAGTTATTTTTTAATTATTAGGAAACTTAATAATATGCAGCTTTTCATGTAGACACAGGGGACATGGATCATTTAATGACTTACAGATTCTTGCTTATATATATATATATATATATATATATATATGTGTGTGTGTGTGTGTGTATATTTAGGCAGCAATCCTTCTTTTATGCAAGTTTCATTAAAAACGACAGACAAGGTACTACGGTTAAGTTTTTTATTTAATTTTTCTTGTGTACGAACAAGAGCTTTCTTTGCTGGACAAAGGGTGTGTAAGAACTGTCCAAATGTTTTATTTTTCCGAGCGCTTTCGGCTATATCTTTAGCCATTATCATGAAAATTAAATAAAAAACTTAACCGTAGTACCTTGTCTGTCGTTTTTAATGAAACTTGCATATATATATATATATATATAAAAGAATGCTCTTAATTCATTTTGATCTATTTTTTGTAAGTTAGATGGTTGTCTACTCATTTTTATAAACCATATTCTTTATAATTTACATTTAAAATATTTTTTTAGTTGTATCATTAATAGTAATTTGTTATCAGTTCACTTTTAATTTTTTATTTGATATTGTCTGAACTATATTGTTTTCATTTTCTAAATTGATGTTCCTTTTTTGTTTTTTATATACTTTGATTTTATTTTAGTTTGGTTGGCATGTGTAGTTTTGTTTATGTTTTTTATTTGTTTTTTTTACTGTTGAATGAAGGGAAATTAAAGCAGTTTATTATTATTTTTTATGGGTGATCAGTTGTTATAAATTTGACTAAAGAAAATGTATGACTAGAGTTTCTCTCTGATATGGGAGTAACAAGGAATCAATTTAATACTGTAATGTATACCTTTTCTCTCTTTCTCTTTTCATAAGGTATATGCACATCCTCAATATTGTACAAATATATATACATCTTCATATCTTGCTCGTATGTAGATTTTAAATAAAACAAAATTATTGATGTATGTGTGCATGTATATTCAAACCATGTTGATATAAATGAATCCGAATATATAGATATGTATTCTAAAAACCTTGGTTTCACTTTTTTAGATAGATTTATAGTTATGACCTTCTTCCCACCTCATCTTTAACCCTCCCTTCCATTTTTTTATGTCAGTGTGTATTCATATTTTGAGCACAAAAGTTACATAAGTGTGAAGACATTTTGAAAAAAAAATCATTCCTCAAGTATAGATTCAGTTGATTGGCACCAGAAAATCATGATATTTGAACTAATTGTAGCATTCAGACAAAGTTACTGAAACTATTTCATCTATTCTCTAATCATTAATTCTTTGGATTTATTCCATTTCTGATTTCTTTTCCTTCTGTTTGAAAAGAAAGTGATGTTTGTCTCTTAATGAGTGCCTTCTTCATAATGAATTTAATCCCCCTTTTAG
>OZ038507.1:44647723-44697723 GCA_964036315.1 Acanthosepion esculentum | reverse complement strand
TTTTTTATGATTACTTTCATGATAATTGCTCAGATGATCTCTTTGCTATGATACCTAGACTTTTTTAATTTAAGCACAGCACAGTACTAGACTAGCATCAAGATCTCATCAATTTACAGTTGTGCTGGCTACATGTAACAATAAATTATATGCTAACAGTTTCTTTTCTCACTTCGGGAACTCCCTTCTGGCTCTATACCTTCCAACCAACTTTAATCTGCAAAAATTTAAATGCACTGTTAATCGCTATCTACTGTCCTCCTGATTATTACTTCCCCTTTCTTGCTCATTATTAATGTTTCCATTCTTAATTCTTCGACACCCTGTTCCCCTTGTGCCTTAGTCTCTTTACTGTCTTGCATGGGGTGATACTGATAAAAAAAAACAAAAAAAATCATATTTAGCTATAAATTGTCTAATGTCTGAGTAATTTTGGTTTTGTTCTATGTTGGTTTTCAAATATCTCTTTCTGTCTTCACATCGGAGTTTGTGTTATTGTTTTTTGTTGTTGTTTTAATTAATGAAATATATTAAATATATATGTTCTTAAATTTGATAACATTTTATTGATGTTGGCTTGTTTGTTTATGCTTAATTCTTCTAGTATTTGTACTCATTTTTTTATAGTTTGTGATATAGTATTTTTGTTATAGTATGGATTTGTCAGTTTTTTTGAGTTGGTTAGTGTTATGAAATTTAGTGGAACTATTACCTGATAAATGTCATGTTAATCAGTACGATAGTGAAACAATATAAAATATTATTATGAGTCAAATATTCTCCAAGTGGACAAGCAAATTCATCAAGAACATTGGTTGGTTGAAGTTTTGATTATTTATTTTTTTTTTTTTAGATATCATTGGTGATGATCACATTGATGATTTTCAATTTTTTGTAAGAAGTGATGAATTGAATTTGTTTTTGTCTTTATGTGATATCTATTTATGTATTAGGTTTCTTATTTTTTTGTCTAGCTTGTGGTTACTGTGTAGTTGGTTCCTGTTTTGGTATTTTTGCATTAATATTGTTTGTACTATTATTTGTTTTTAATTTATATATATATATATATAAAAGAGTGGACACCAAGATCAACACATCATAAATGTGTGTGTACCTAGAGATAATCAGGCATAACTAAATTTATCTGTTTTTGTGATCATATTATATGCAAAATTAAGTACTTATGCTCTGAGTCATTTCTTTTAGGGTAATGTTTTGTGATAAACATCACCATAATTTAGCTTAAGGAAACTATTCAAAATTTACTTTTACATTTTCATTTTTGGAAAGTTATTTATAATAATTTCTGTAATAATTCAGTTCATTGCAGGGGACAAAATATAATGGTTGTTCCCAGGAGAAAATTGTGCAACTACATAAGCTTAAGCATATAGTCTCAGAGGGTAAATATCTTCTGAAGTTGAATAGTTCAAATCTGTACTTAACTTGCCATAAATATATGTAATACAGTGGTTGAAGACTTTGGGCAATAATCTATCCACATATTTCTAGTTTTATATCTCACTACAATCCATATATCTCAGTCTGCTTCTACTGATTGGTTCTGTCTTGTTTCTTTAGCTATTTTGTCATTTTTTGATTTCTTTTCTGTTGCATGTTTGCAGATATCAATATGTTGCTTTTGCTCAACAACCAATTCTTATTAACAGCTTTTTGCACCTTCCTTTGTTGCTTCTCTGTCACAGATTTCTGAACACCTGCATCTTTCATGAAGAGATCCCTGCCTCTTTTATTTACAATTGATATGAGATTTGGTAAATTAACTCACATGGTGCTGGTTTACTCTTGTTTGACTATTTTTTAAAGTATTTTTCATTTATTTTCTTTTTTCTCATGTGTTCCTTTCTTTTTTCTTTTTGTGACTTCTTTATTATTGCCCTCTTTATTTTTCACTGCCCTTTTTTTATACTATTTCTTTTTTCCTTTAAAGTTTTTTTTTTAAATATTTTTCTTTTTTGTTCTTCCTTACTTGCTTTACCTTTTACTTTTTGGTTTATTTCATTTTTTCTTTATATATTCAACTATTTTCTTCCTTTCTTGTTTCTTTCCTATCTTCTTTTTTTCTATTTTTGTTTTCTATTCTTTATAAACTTACTTTATTTTTCTTAAAATTCTGTCTATATTTTCTGCTACTCAACTTCCAGTCGTTTTTTTCTTGACCTATTTTCCATCACTTTAATCACTAACGGATCAAGTCATTTCAAACTTTTTGTATTAAATAAACAAGCAAATTATCATTACAACATCTGATATCAGTTCCTTCAAAAATTTATTTTTTCTTTAATTTCTAATATTCAATTTTCAGTATTCATTTTCAAAATTTAATTTTGAGAAGAAAAAAAGAATAACAGAAAATTCTTTTCACTTTTTCATTTTTAAATGTTTTTTTTTCAGAGCAAACAATATAAAAAAAGCTGTTGAATGTAGCAAATTTTCTTTCTTACAGTTTACTTGTTTTTTTTAAATTAAATTTGTGTAGAATCATCTTACAATTCATTTAGAGTTTTATATTCTGATCACAGTATACTCATTCTATGTCTACCAGACAAAATATCTGCTGTAGACTAATAGAATAGCAAGCTGGTTTTGCAGATCATTGCTAGTGTAGTGAGTTCAGTCTTTATTTGATGTCTCATTATTATAGCCTTGTCAATCTTTGTAAGTAGCTTCCTAGGTACATACATACATACATACATACATACACATGCACACACCATATAAATATGTGTATGCAGACTATATATATATATATATATATATATATATATATAAAAGACATTTTTATGTTTATACACTCTTTTTATAGATACAAATATTTAAGTAAATGCTCAGTATTAATAACATTTACTGGCCTGAATGTCCAAGAAATCTTCATAGAAAATATTCGTCCTCCGACAGAAATCGAACCTGTATCCTATACGGAACCGTCATATAGCCTGATGTTCCTTAACCAATTGAGCTACAGAGGATCGTTCGGTTAGCAAGGTCAATTTTATTGCTTTTAAACTACAATCTTCCATGTATCTCTCACGTACATTCATATCTGCTCAAAGCGTATCCAAATGTAAACAAATGATGTCACACATTATGAAATGGACAAAGTCCAACAATTATTTTTAAGATATTTTAATGTCTTAAAAATAATTGTCGGACTTTGAGCAGAAATGAATGCAAGATGTTCAGTAACTTCCTAGGCTGGCACAGTCACTAAGAACTGTCCTGCATTATGCTTATGATGCCTGACTTTTTTTCACTTAGCCCACCTACAAAAAGTACCAAAAGTGTGAGGAATAATGTATCACAGGAGGCAATCTGTACAATCTCAAGTCTATCTTAAAACCTGAAGATGTACATGTGTATTAATAAGGATGTATTAATAAAAATGTACAGTGTATTAATAAGGAATCTCAGTACTTTTAGATTATTTTTTAACCTGTGTAAAGATTGATCTGTATCTGTGATCATTTACTGTAATCCAGCTATATTATTTGTATGTTTAATCTTGAGTAAATTGAAACACATTCAGAGTGTTACATTATGTGTGTGTGTGTGTGTGTGTGTGTGTGTGTGTGTGTGTGTGTGTATACATATATATATATATATATATATACACACACACACACACACACACACAAATATGAAATTTGCTACTTAGCTGATTGATTCAGCTCTCAAACTCCAGTGTTTTATAGACAAACCTTTTTTACAATTGCTTGGTTCACTCATCAGGTGCAATCAGCAATTGGCTATATAGACAGGATGTCCGTAAAGTTCGTGTGCACTTTAAAAAATTTATAACTTCATTTGTATTTGCGATAGAAATAATTTGTAAAAAGGATTAGAAAGAAGTAAACCTATATTTAAGGTTTTATTGAAATTTTATTTAAGTTTCCACATGTCCTCCATCATTAGCAATACAAAGGTTAATACGATTTTGCAGTTCACGGAAAACATTTGCCAACTGATTTACAGTAATGCCTGAAATCACATTAGTTATTTTAGCTATACTTAAAACTAGGTACATTAAACTTTGTAACATTTTTACAGATTATTTCTATCACAAATACAAATAAAGTTATAAATTTTTTAAAGTGCACACGAACATGGACACCCTGGATGTGTGTATATATATATATATATATATATATACACACACACACACACACATGCATTTACATACATAAATAACTTAGTGAGGATCATATTCATTAGTGATGGTCAACCACTCTAGCTTATTCTATACTGAAACACACTCCATATTTTTTTATGTTGGTAATACTATTTTATTCTAATTGGGAAAATCTATGTAATTTCTGCCTTGCATTACATGAATTTATTTGATTTTTAGAAATGTTATATTTGACATTTACTTGAAATTTTTAAAAAAGGAATTATAATATTCACTTTTAAAATTTAATAACAAAAAAATTCTGAAATTTAATGATAATATTAATGAATAATTTAAAATTTTTGGAATACAAAAAAATAAACATCCTGTCAAGTATCATTCAGCAAAAAAAAATATCTGGCACAGAAATTTGCAAATCATTTTTAACATGTTCACTCATGATAGCTCCTTCATAAAATGCTTAAATTTAATTCATGTTTGCTTTGCATTTTTAACTTTCTTAAAATAAAAAAATAAAACATTATCTGAAAATATTATTTTCATCCATTTTAAAGTTAGAATTTTTAAATAAAAAATTTTAATTTTTAACAATTAAAAAAATGCACTCTAATATGACAAGTAACACTATACAACTAAGAACAATATTTTTGAATTCAGTTAGTTAAAACTAAACACTCTTAAAGTAATCTAAAGACCAAATAAAAAATGAAAAAAATTAAACTTGGGGTAAACTCAATATATTACATGTACATTAAATGAAACATTAGTGAAGTCTTAGTCATCTCAAAATTAATATGACAAATAAAACAAAAAACAAAAATATACTAAAAACAAATTTGAACATGACTAATAATATATTTGTTAACAATGGTACTGAAATATACTTCTTTTTGCAAAAGAAATAAAATCTCTTACACTACAATTACACTCCTATTATTATCATCATTGCGACTTTTGTTTGATTTTATTCCCATACTGTCATGTGTTGATGCTTTAAGGTTATCTTGACTGATAGAATTTAGCAAGTTTTGGTTCTTTCAATGGCTGCGCCAAGTTTTGCCTTTTATTCAATTTTACTTTCTTTTCTGCAATTTGTTTCATCTATGTTTTGTCTCTATTAGTTTTTGTATAAAACTATTCTAGAACAATTCCATAGTGTGTCTGTCATTAAGTTTCTCCTTTTACCAAGTTTAATTTTGTTTGGCACAAGGTTTTAATAATTAGAAGAATATAAAAATGATGGATCGAACAGAAAATTTACCTTGGACATCAAGATATTTATTGGCTCCTCCTACTTGTATTCTATATAAATATATTCTGGGAAACTGCTTCAAAATGCTAAGATTATTGTTAAAATATTCCAGAGTTATATCTCAAAGACAAGTCAAGACTTATATCTATGTTGAGATCTTGGAAATAAGATGAATTTTACTGATTGAAATTTGGTGAATAAGTGAATGTATTAACACATTTTTACTGACATCGATATACATTTTTGCACCATTGCCTACTGTTGACTTATATTTACATGAAATGTTGGTTCTTAATGTCTGTGTTATAAACTAAGCAAGCAGTTAAATTATTACAGGTACTCTCACAACCATATTTTGTATTAAAATATAATGTATATGTTTTTAGACATTTTCACTTTGTTCACATTTGTTTCTGTCTAAAAGTTTGTAACTGATTTATTTTTAAAAATAACAAACACTGATTTGAATAAATGTAGATTGTTATAATCCCATGGATAAGTTAGTGCAAACATATTTAAATCTATATTTTATTGCAAAATCAAGTAATTTTTTTCTGTTATTTTTTTCTTGAGACTTTCATTTTCATTAATCATTATCAGTGTAACATAAGAGACATAAGCATATGTTGAGATTAATTAATCTACTTATAAATGTATGTGTCTTTTATTTAATTAATCTTAATATCATGTGACTCATATATTTAAATGAATGTTAAAGAATCTGTCCATTGGACAGCACAATAGCTGACCACAGTTCCTTAATAACTATGACCAGATAGAATTGTCTATGGTAACAGAAAAGTATCATTGGTTCAAACCATATCTGCAATCATTGCAAAAGGTACAAGACACATATCCAGCAGGTTCTTTAGCTTCCATGGTATATGGAAGCAGATGGTCTACTAGGATGCCCTTGTTAAAATCATGATACCAAGTATAGCACCTCACCTGGGCTTATGATGTTGCTGACTGGATCCCAGAAAACTGGCAATGTGTGACGAGATTCGATGAATCATGTCAGAGACCTTATGAGGCCATGAACTGTGCAGGCTGGTGGAGGTTCCATAACTGCGTGTGATGTGTTCATGTAGCATGAGTTGGGTCTTCTGATTCACCTGAACATGATCACCAATGACTGCCACAGTGCATTGCATTGTAGGCATTTTCATTCATTTATGGGCTCCATGTAGGCCAATAAGGATGGATTATTACAACAAAATAATGCATCATGTCATTGGGCTCAAGTTGCCTAATTTGAGAGATCTTTTGAGAATTCCAACAAATGGTGTGACTATCATGTTTGTTCAACGCAACATAGTGGTGAGGTCTATTGGCATGCAAGAGCCCACACCTACAAATATCAGAGATTTGGATAGTTATTGAGATGGCATCACTCAACATCTTTCCAGACATCTTCTGACCACTTGTAGAACACATGCCATGTTGAGTTACTGCACTTTGTTGTGCTGATGCCAGGAATTTATCCAATGGCATTTGACACATCAGTATACTTAAAACAAAAAAAAAGAAAAATTATAAAAATGAACACCCTTATTTTACAACTAGTACTACTACTGGAAACCATGATGGCATCAGCCATTATTTAAATTATAATGTGCCAAAATTCTTTGTTATGCAGTAAATAAATTCTCAGTGTCCTAGCAGAGGGGTTTACTACATAGTCCTCCATGTAACTTATTTGTAGATTAATTTCTCTTTCTCTCTCTCTTTCACTTTGTATTAGAAAGAATGTTATCCAACAAAGGACACAAAATATTAGTCATGCTTTTTATATTTTACTGTGTTTCAAGTAAAAAACTATTATTCTTTCTACTAAAGAAGTTTATTTAAATGTTTTAACTACTTTATTTCAATATTTGAATTTTTTAATAATCTGCATTAATGTAAAAAGAAGTATTGTATTGTATTTTTTCTCTTAAGCTTTTCTATTAATTTTGCTTAAGAGATTGCTTGTTTACATCCATTAAGTTTAAATGTATGTTATCATTGACATAAACATTTTCTCATATTGTCTCTTTTAAATATTTAATCTTTTAATTGTAGTTGTTCAAGTTAGGACAAATTTTCAATTATGAAGAGTTATATTTAATACTTTTAAGTGATGAGTTTAGGTCTTGTCTTTTCTGTAATTTTAAGCCTCAACACTAATACCCAGTTTTTCCTTTTATATTACTATAATCACATTATTAAAAATAGAAATATTTTTTCATGTTAGTACTATTATTATAACTATTATATTTTTCTATTAATATAATCATTGTTTATTATTGATATTATTTTTATTATAATTATCAGTATCTTATTATTAGCATTCACATTTCCATTATTATTACAAGCAAAATGATATTTTGAAAGGTATTTAATATTTTATATCATGAAGCAAAAATCAACATTTGTGCTAGTCTCTCCTTTGAATGATTAAGTAAATAAACTGTATTATCTCTTGTTACAGACATAATGCCCCTTGTACTAGAAAACTGTTTATTCATATTTAAATAACCATTTTAACAAAATCAACATTTTAATACCAAAATTTCACTGCCCTTAAGGGATTTAGGTTATAAATGATGTGATATAAACAATATGTACATAGCATAGTGTCTACAAGCTACATAAAAAATCTATTAGAAACAAAATTATTGACTGTTACTTTAATCAAGATTTTGTTTTACATTAATAAAATGGTAATATTAAAAAAGATCAATGCCAGACTTTTTGTTCTGTTAAGAGTCATGGATCATTTAATTTTTCAAGTTTAAAGCTGTTTGTAAACCTACAGAAATTTGTTCTACAACAAAAAGGTTATTGATCAACAGGAACACCCTCCTAAATGATAACCAATGGATGTCAGCATTATAGGTCCACCACTGCTGATGTCCTGTCATTACATACACAGTGAGGCACTAGACAATAAATTCATAATGAGGATGTTTGCCTTAGATATATCAAAGGCCTTTGACAAGGTGTAGTATCGGGATTTGCTACAGAAGTTCTCTAGCGATGGAATCTCTGGAATTATCAAGGCCTTCATAACAGGAAGGTCCATGAAGCTTGTTGTTAATTTTAAGGTTGTTGTTAAGTCTTCTGAAGTCCATGTGATAAATGCAGGCATTCTCCAATGCTCCCTTCTTGGTCCTGCCCTTTCTGCTTTATATTAACAATGTTCCTAAGAACATACTCAGATCTCTAGTAAATATCTATGCAAATGATGTGTATACCTCCAGGTGACCAGAGGCTGGCAGCTGATCTCTCCACTGACCTAGTTCTGGCAACTCAATGGTACTGGCTTGTAACATTCCACCATCAATTCAAACTAGTAACATTCCACCATCACTGTGCAGACATTGAACTTTCACCTATCATGATGAATGGTTGTTCAGTCAAGGAGGCTCTTTGCCATGAATGCCTTTTGGGACTCTTTACACCAGATTTCTAGTGAAGCTCATATATATGATCTATCACTAAAGTTGCTGGAAAAATGGATGGTTCATTCGACCATTCTGGTAAGTACCTGATTCCACCTGCTATGCTCTATATTTACAAGAGCCAAATTGTGCCAAAAATGGAGTACTGATACTGGGCTGGAGCTGCTAAAGTCCTCACTGGCCTGACTTGATGAGTAATGAATTATTTTCCATTTTATAACAACTTTACGTCTGATTACTGGAGTAACTGCTTCGAACTCAAGTCTAACCTACCCACATTGTGACTTTGATCTTAGGTAGACGAGATCAATCAGGCATCAGGCTGTAGTGTAAGCAGAGTCCAGACTGAAGGTGGTATCACACAACCATAAAGAAAAAAAAAGTAAATAAAAGAAAAACCCAAGAGGTTCAATTTTTACGAATTTTATATTGCCAATTAAATTTCTATCATATCTTTTGGCCACCCAGAATTCACTAACCACTTTACCAACTCCATCAATCACTGTCAAAGTTTGCCATCATGTCCCTTTGTGAAGTTAGCTTTATAATAGAATCCTTGGCTTGTTGAGAAATTAAATTCTTTTATCTTGCCAAATCTGAATTCTCCACTCTATTTTCTGTCTCATGCCAAAATTTTACAAATGCCATATTGCTATTCAACGTCTCAGCGTCTGAAGCGACACGTTAATAAGGTAAATAATGACAATCCTATCACCTATGTTGAGACAATGCCAAAATTTTATAATTGCCACATTGCTTTTCCTCGTCGGTGGCCAAGAAAAAAAAATGATATCTTGGAAAGATAATTAACATTGATTCTCCCTGCCCTGTATTGGCGATCGTCTCAAGCCAAAATTTTTATGACTGCCATGGTCTGGCCGTTATCTTAATATTTGCCTTTCTTCCTATCTCCCTCGGCAAGACATTATTCAACCTGACAAAACCTCACATATGGCTTTGTCCACGGGTTTACTGTCTTTTATGAAAAGTATCTTTTTCGTAAATAAAATAAAATCTTTTTAACATCGATCAGTCTATCTTTCGGGATAGCTCTTTTTTCGCCTTAAGTATTTCCTGTTTTAATTTCTATGGTTAATTAGTTAGCCAATTACCATAGCTAAATAGTGTCACAGCAGTCTGACATGACTCTGTCCTGATCTGCCTTGTCTAGAAGTCAGAACGCTACATCTGAACTTGCTTTTGTGTCTCAATGTCAATTCTTAGTTTGTGAAATTTTGCCTTATTAATTTGCCTTGCAAATATTGCTTGCTTGATATTATTTTTTGCTCTGTTCCTTTTTTCTTTTTATTGCAAACTTTGTCAATTCTCTTTGTTGGACAGTTCTGTTATTTATTTTGCATTTGACCATGGCTACTCACTCCACAGATTATGATCCCAGGAACTGATGCTGTTTCAACAGTGGCAAATCGAAATACAAATTATGGGAAGTAAAATTTGGGGCTTACATGTGAATCCAAAAATTACGCGAAATAATGTTGACAACATTTTATCGTCTCAATGACAAGTATACTGTGAAAAGAATGCAAACACATTGCTGAATTAATTCAATTTCTTGATGTTTGAAGCCTGTCTTTTATTATGAGAGAAGACCATGATGATGGCAGAAAAGCACTGCAAATTTTGAGAGAGCATTATTTATCAAAAGGAAAAACCAAAAATAATTTCCTTGTATACTGAATTAACCTCCCTACACAAAGCAAGTGCCAAAACTATTACTGATTATATTATTAGAGCCGAAAATGTGGCCACTTTATTAAAAACGTCAGCGGAGGTAATTAGCAATGGTCTCCTAATAGCTATTGTCCTAAAAGCCATTTACAACTGTTATTACTCAAAAAGACAAGCTACTAACATTTAGTGAATTTAAAGTAGCATTGCAAATCTTCAAAGAAACTGAAAAGATGATTCAGGAGAATAACAGTGAAAATACCGTAATGACTCTCTTCGAATGACAAGACCAAAGCCACAAACTAATGTTCCTACCTGTTTTACTTCTGGCAAACTTGAACATAAAAACCCTGATTGCTGAAATAAATTTCAGAATTACCCACTAAATAATTCCCCCTCAAATTCTATAATTCCAATCCACCAAACAAATATTATTTGCCATGCTTGTTGCAAATCTGGACATAAAATACCGGGTACAAAAGCAAAAAGAAAGCTCATTTCATAAAAAATGTGGAACATGTTTCAGATTATGAACATTCATTTCTGTTTTCAGTTGGACTAGATACAGTTTCCAACAAAAATGGTTTACTTTGTTGACTGTGATGCCACCATGCATGTGATTACTGACAAATCTAAATTTCTGACTTTTCTTGGTAATGATTTTAATCCAGAAAATCATCATATTGAACTGGCATATGGTAGTTAAACTAGTAATATTGCTTTATAAAGAGGCAATGCTTAAGTAACTATAATAGACATGGAAGTAAATATGCAAGATTGCATTTTAACAGATGCTCTATACATCTCTACATTCAAACAAAGTATATTCTCAGTATAAGCCACTACAGAAAAAGGAGTTTCCATAATATCTGGCCATAATTACTTGGAAATTATCTACTCTGATGGTGTGAAATTTGACATAAAAAGAAATGGACATTTATACTATGTAAATACTGCAGCAACCTCCCAAACTGCTACAAGTAGCATAAAACGGTGGCATCAAATTCTTGAACATTACAATCTGAGAGACATTATACAGCTACAAGAAGTTGTGAAAAGCATGAAAATTGTCGATAAATCAAATTTAAACTATGAAATGTGTATCCAAGGCAAAATGGAACAGTA
This sequence comes from Acanthosepion esculentum, assembly GCA_964036315.1. Classification (NCBI taxonomy): domain Eukaryota; kingdom Metazoa; phylum Mollusca; class Cephalopoda; order Sepiida; family Sepiidae; genus Acanthosepion; species Acanthosepion esculentum. The sequence continues at coordinate 44,686,061 of OZ038507.1, read as the reverse complement.
TAAAACCAAGGGCAACTAAAATATTAGTCCTTGTTCATTGTGAACTCGTTGGCCTGATTGAATTGAGACCTTTGACCTTTGAATGGCTTTGAATAGGCACTTTGTTTTGTGGATGATTATTCTGGTCGAATTATGGTTTATTTTCTGAAACACAAAACCTATACGTTTCTTAGCACAAAGAAATATTTGGCTGACATTACTCTGTACTAAGTAATGATAACAGCACAGAATTCGCTTTTGAAAACTTTGAAACTTTTAATTAATAATCGAATCAGGCATGAGAAATCAGCTACCAAAATGGTACTGCAGAACAATCTTGGGACCTCTATTCAAAATGAGTAGATGACTATTAATAGAATTGAAGCTACCAAAGTTTTTCTGGTTGTATGCTATTATGACTGTCGCCAATTGGTGTTACAGTCAAAGAACTGAAAAAACAGCGTTCAAAATGTTCAGTTGGCATGGAACAATGATGGAAAATTAGTAAATTGAAAGAAATCATATGAGTTTATAAAAATATCAATACATAAACAAACCAATGACAGGATGAAGACAGCTACATAAAATTATATAGAATAATGAAAAAATTTGTTATATAAATGATGTAACAGTATAACCTGTCACCCCCATAAGTGACTACATTATAGGTAGTAACTACCTATAAGTATCTATAAGTCAACATACTACAGAAACTAGCTGGGATCTGTTGAGTACAACTCAGACTTACGCGAGAACTATCGACCTTCCAATAGTAGCACTCACTACTGGATTGACTTGTGACGACCTTGTGCATAACTGTTACCTTTATTCTTATTGTACTGGTTTTTTCTAATAAACCGTTACTTATTTTATCCACCTTGTTTTCAAGTATATATTGCTATTACTATGGAATATAACAGTGGCAACGAGGATTGTTGAATCAAATTCACATAAAAAATATCAAATTTCAGTGACATTGAAACGAAATCACAAGAAGAAAACTATTTGTTGGCTATACGTTTGGTTTACAGGAGTTTCAAAGTAAGGCAATACCTTAGAATATTACAACATTTTACAATCGGAGGAAGACATTCTGAAAAAAAATTTATCATGTAAAATCTTTTAAAAGTAAGAATATTTTTGTTGTATTCTTTGTTTAAAAAAAAAAAGAAAAAAAAGAAGTGTAACAAGTCACAGCACAGATTTGAACCCAAGCCATTAACATAAAAAAAATTTTTTTCTCTTATTCCCATCCTATTATTAAAAAATTACACAAGTAATATGAGTTTATTGGAAGGCAAAAAGCAAAGGTTGAATATTTTTTTATGTTTTTTCTTGTTTGTCATTCGTTTTTCTGAAAGACTTGTTGGGTTAAAATAAGGAACAATTAACAGACGGTACGAAACTGTTGTGCAACAACAACAGCAAATACAACAGTTGCAAAACCAACAACAGCAGCAGCAGCTTCAACTTTTTGAAAAATTAATGACTAAAACCGGAGAACAAAAAACTAGTTTCTTCTCTGCCGAAGGTATTGCAAATTCATTAATGGAATTTCATTATGACCCGGACAATGGGATTACCTTCCCGGCATATTTCAGAAGATATGAATCTATATTTACAAATAGATGCCAAGACTGGTCAGACGAGGAAAAAGTCACCCTTTTATTACAAAAAATGGGAACGGATGAAAATACAAAATACTCCAACCTAATATTACCAAAGAAACTGGAAGAAGTCTCGTTTGAAGAAACAATTAAAACCCTATCAAGGATAGTCGATGAAAGAGATAACTTGTTCCACACACGTTACAAATGCGTTAATATCGTTGTCAGAAAACAAGGATTTTTTATTGTATGCTGGGTTGGTTAACTCATCATGTGAACTTTTCAAAATTGATGAGATTTCAAAAGATTTATTCAAATGTCTAATATTTGTTCAGGGACTAACAACTCCCAAGAACAAGGATATCAGGCTGCGGATTCTTACTATAATTGAAAAGATGATGAGATTACTTTTCAAAAAGTTACTGAAGAGTGCCAGTGTCTTATTAACGTTAAACGAGACAATACTCAGATAGAGGAAAAGAATTTTTTCAAAGTTCGGCGAGTAAAAGCAAAAAAGGTCCCAAGCGTGAAGAACAAAGAGAAGTGTGAAGGTTGCGGAGGATTTAATCACACAAAAAATAATTGCTGGCATAAAAACAAGGTGTGTTTTGAATGTGGCTGTAAGGAACATAAAGGGTCCCAATGCTATAAAAGAAAGAAAAAGACCAGTGAAAAAGTGAATATGATTCTCTCCAGAAAGGAATTTGAGAATGGCGAGAAATGAAAGTATGTCGATGCATGTATAAAAGGACATATGGTAACATTTCTTTTGGATTCAGGTTCTGATATTAGTATAATTGACGAACAGACATGGAGGAAAATAGATCGACCAAAATTGACTGACATGAACAAAATTGCCAGAGGTATTTCAGGAAAAACATTCAAATTTAAGGGTGAACTTAAGTGTAACGTTTCGTTTTGTAATAAGACTTTCAGCTTAAAAGTCTATGTACATAAAGGGAACAACTCCTGCTTTTTGGCATAGATTGGATCGTGCTATTTAATTTATGGGAATTGCCCGTAAACTCTCTTTGTAATCAGGTGAACACCTGGGAAAAGAAAAAATTAAAACAGGCAGAAAAATTTATGCATGATTTGAAGGATGAATTTCCCAGAGTTTTCTCTGAAGGATTGGGTATGTGTTTGAAAACAGAGGTAAAATTTCAAATAAAAGGAAAAGTTACACTGATTTTCAGACCTAAAAGGAATGTTCCATTTTCTTCATTAGATTCTATTAGCAAAGAACTAGAAAGATTGAAAAAATTAGGTGTTATTTCGAGAGTGGATCACTCAGATTGGGCATTGCCTACTGTCTATGTTAAAAAGAAAATAACAGAATTAGAGTATGTGCAGATTTTTCGACAGGTCTAAATGACTGTCTAAAAGACCACAGTTACCCACTTCCCTCACCCAAGGACATTTTCTCAAAATTAAATGGGGGTAAAATATACTCTAAAATAGATTTGTCAGACACATATTTGCAAGTCAAAGTTAACGAAGTGTTTTCCAAGTATCTGACAATTAACACAAATAAAGGATTATTTAAATTAAACAGATTTCCTTTTGGTTTAAAAGTTGCACCTTCACTTTTTCAACAAATCATGGATACAATGCTTGCAGGGTTAGAATTTGCCATTGCTTATCTGGATGACATCTTGGTGAAAAGTAAAAATATGGATGAGCATAAAAGACACATAAGGGCTATCTTCAGAGAATAGAAGAATTCAGATTCAAAGTGAACCCTGAAAAATGTGTGTTTTTTATGGAAAAAATTAAGTATCTCGGGCAGATTGTGGATAGAGATGGCAGAAAACCAGATCCACAGAGAACTGAAGCCATAAAAAATATGCATGCCCCAGATAACGTGGCAAAATTGCAATCATTTTTAGGTTTGGCGCAATACTACACAATATACATTCCAAAGATGTATGAATTAAGAGCACTGTTAAACGAATTGTTGAAAAAGGGGGTTAATGGTGTTGGTCCAAAGACTGTGAAAAAGCTTTTCAAAAAAGTAGAAAGTGTTTACTGACTGATTTAGCATTGGTGCACTATGATCCAGAAAAAGAAATAGTTGTTGCTTCTGACGCTAGTGAATATGGAATCGGAGCAGTGCTACTTCACAAATATGAACATGGTACAACAAAACCAATTGCATATGCTTCAAAGACTCTTTTGCTAGCAGAAAAGAATTACAGTCAAATCGAAAAGGAAAGCTTAACAATCATTTTTGCAGTTAAAAAATTCCATCGTTTCTTTCATGGTAGAGTGTTTATAATGCAAAATGACCATAAGCTGTTACTGACCATTTTTGGATCAAACAAGGGCATTCCAACTCATACTGCAAACTGATTACAGCAGTGAGGTGTAACATTATTGAATTACCATTTTAAAATGGAGTACCTCATCTAAAAATTTGGGTCATGCAGATGGACTGTCAAGGTTGATTCCAAAACATAGTGAAACTTTGGAAGAAACTGTAATTGCGGCTTTAAAGGACGAACAAGAAATATCGAATTTGCTGTGTAACACTGTTCGGGAACTTCTGGTGACACTGGGAGGCATAAGGAAAGCAGCAGAAAATGATAATTTTATTAAAGATATGAAAGTACAAGCCAGGATAAATGAAAGAAATAAAAAGGAAATAAAAATTTCACCTTATTTGATCTGCAAAATATGCTGTGCACAGAACATAAAAAGATCTTAAAAGAATTTTATACGGGTCACCCTGGCATATCTCATATGAAATCTTTGATGAGAAGTTATATTTTCTGGCCATGAATGAATATAGATGTTGAAAATTTTGTGAAAAACTGCAGAGGGTGTCAGTTAGCTGCAAGAGCCCCACAAATTAAAACACAACCATGGCGAGAAACAGATATCCCCTGGACACCTGATCATTGTGGATAGTTTCTTGAAGTGGCCAGAAGATTTTAAATGCAAACACCCAACTTCTAGAAATACTATCAGTGCCTTAGACGAAGTTTGCAGCTGCTTTGGAGTTCCTCAGACATTGGTCAGTGATAACAGAACTGCAATTACAGGTAAAGAATTCAAAGAATTCTATGCTTCATTGGACATTGAACATGTCACAACTCTGATTTACCACCCAAGGTCAAATGGACAAGCAGAAAAATTTGTGGACATGTTCAAATGAGCATTAAAGAAAAATCTAGGGGTAGACAAAGAGGAGACAGCTATACAGAAATTCTTAGCAGTATACAGGGTAACACCAAACACAAACAATACAGCAAAATCATCACCTGCTGAATTGATGTTTGCAAGAAAGATAAGATCAATCTTAAATACATAACAAAGAGAATTTCTGTGCAAAGAAGTATACACCTGGTAACAAGGGTTTCTTCAGGAACTACTGAGGTGGAAAATGTTTTTGGGAGGATGGAATTATTTCAAATAGAATTGGAAGAGTAATCTATACAGTGAAAGGAAAAAGATGTGTATGCAAAAGGCACGTAAACCAGTTAAGACCAAGATACTCTGAAATCGTTCAACAGGATGATGAAGAAAATCTGATGGATGTCCTGTATGACACATTTGAAATAACACCACCCACTATCATACCAGAACACATGGATACATTTCCTACACCAGCTTTGCCTATAGGATCAAGATGTTACTTGCCTCGAAAGAGTACAAGGAATAGAAAACACACAGTGCAGTTAGTCCAGAACCGAAAAAGACAAAATATTAGAAAGCTAAATTTTCTAGAGGAAAATTTCAGCTTGGGGGGAGGTGATTTAATGGAATAACCTGTCACCTTCATGAGTGACTACACTATAGATAGTAACTACTTATAAGTATCTGTAAGTCAACGGACTACAGATTAGCTGGGATCTGTTGAGTAATGACTCAGACTTACGCAAAAACTACCAACCTTCCAATAGTAGGATTAACTACTGAGTTGATTGTGACAACCTTGTGTATATCAGTTACCTTTATTCTTATTGTACTGGTTTTTTACAATAAACCTTTACTTATTTTATCCACCTTGTTTTTCAAGTATATATTCCTATTAGCACAGAATATAACAATAAACAATAATTATTACAGTATGTTGTAACTTGATTTCATAAAAATATAACTGGTAATATTTTTATCAGGAATAAAACAGTAGTATTAGTAGTAATAATAATATTATCATTGCTTCCACCACCTCTAAAGGAGCACTGAAATAGATATCTAAAATAGTTAATCTGATATTCTACAAATGATCTTACTATTCAATATAGCAAGATTACTTCAAAAGCTATTGGAGCTCCATAGTGACTTGCTATCACTTGATTTTCAGATATATTTTTTTAAATGATTTTTCCGTATTATAATAATAATAATAATTGAATTTTCATCAGTACTGACAAATGAACTAACATTAGCAATATTGCAAAGGATGGCAAGGATTGAGGAAATTGCTGTCATTCTTAGAAACAATACTAGCTCTGTAAATGTTTTGTAGAGGGGTAAAAAAAAAAAATAGAAGTAATAACAATAAGAATTACAATTAAAAAACTAAGCTGAGTTTATTGTCTAATATATTTATTGCAAATCTTCCCAGGGGATTTGACCTACATCTATACAAAATCTGTGTTATTAATAGTTATTATTCGTTTCATTTGTTTTTATAGAGACTTATAATTTTGTTTTTAATATATTTTCTGTTCACTTCTTTCTTTTGAAAAATAGCAGCTTAGCTGGCTTTATTTTGTTTCTTTTGTTGTTTGCTGTTTTCTTTCTGTTTTCAACAATTTCATATGGTAGCTAAAACATAACTGTCAGCCATGTTTATTGTTTTCATTTTTACTTTTTTATAGAATATAGGCATATTTTCTTTTTATCTTCAATCACATCCATTAATGGAAGAATCACAAAGTAGTTTTGGGAATGTTGGTTTACATTTCTGATAAATGAAGCTAGAACATGAACATTTAAATTTCTCTGAATAAATGTAACCTTAAAAAGAATTTTTCTTTCACTATTTATGAAGTCTTGTTAATTTACATACATTAACAAGAACTAATGAACTGAAGATAATGATTTTTATCTACAAATTTTGTCAAATATTTAAAAAAATTTTAAATTATCTTTATTGACCAAAAGAAACTTGCTAGAATTTTGTTCCATTGTCAATGTAAAAAGATGTTATCAAAATCAGACCAGTAAGACCATTTCACCATTAAATGATTAAAGGTCAGTTTAAGCTTTAAAAAATCAAGGATAAGCATTACTTATTTCCACTTAATGTTTTACACACACAACTGGATTATATCACAGGAGTTTTTCACAGAATTGTTCTCATTCTATTTTCTCATGATACTCTTCATGACATTTTTGCGGGACGTCAAGCAGGTGCTGTTAACCCTGCAAACAAAAAAATTTATGTAGGATAATACGATCGAAGCAAGGATAACAGGCGAGGGTTTTAAAATCTAAGCCAAATTTTATTCAACAATTTGGCAAAAGTATGTACAGGTATTGTTTTGAGTAATCCTATATGAAGTCGGGGAGTGCCAATCGAAAGATCGTCTTGTTTCAGGGAAGCAGACCAGAGGCAGGCAAGGCACTGCTGAGGTAACCTGTTCATCCTTAGGGTGACAGTCACAAGGAATGCAGCTTGGTAGTACCTAGAAGAACTATCGCATAGGTATGTAGCTAGGCAGTCCTTAGAAGGACTATCGCATGAGCATGTGGTCTGATAGTCCTTAAAAGGACTATCACATAAGAATGTAGCTTGTCAGCCCTTAAAGGGACTATCACATAAGGATGTAGCTTGTCAGCCCTTAAAACGACTATCAGAACTGGGAGTGGCTGGCTTCACTGGTGGCTGCTGCTGGGCTTTGGCTTGGTCAGCTGCTGCTGCTGGGCTCAGTTTGGCTGACTGCTGCTGGGCTCGGTTTGGCTGACTGCTGCTGGGCTCAGTTTGACTGACTGCTGCTGCTGCTGGGCTCAGCTTGGCTGCTTCTTGTGGTCAGCAACAAGGGTCGCCCAGGTGAAGGTGAGAGGGGAGCGTGTCGCTCTACCCTGGGGCCAAATTATTTGATGGAAGAAATTGGCAGTGTTTATGTCGGCCGCAGTCAGCATCGTTGCCTAGTTAACAATGTCTTTTGGTTATTGACTAAAAATCACCAATACTACTTTTGAATGTACACATGGGTTTCATTTGGGCCCCATGTGTATATAAATTAGTTTCTGGTCATTATTTTTAGTTGTGTATGTTATGTTTTGTTTTGTTTTTGTGTTTTGATGTCTGAAAATGCTGAGTCACCAGAAATTAATGGCATTCATTCCATTTTCCGTGGTGATGCTTTCAGACGTTTGAATAGCCGGCAGTAACTTCCGGCCGGGTGTGATAACATGTATTGAGACAAGATTTAGGGATGTAAATATAAATACACACAAATGTAAATCATAATTAAGATCTGTTTCGACACATAGGCAATCGTCATTGTATTTTTTGTAGTTTTCTTCTTCAGGCTACTCTGTTTAATATGATAGATAATAGCCATTTTAAAAGATGCCATCTGCAAAAAAATACACAAAAGTGTAACTACAACTATGTTTGCAAAAAGAAATATTCTTGAAAAATCAAAAATTCAGAAATGGAAAATTTGAAAGCTTTTCAAAATGCAGACTAAAATATGTCACCATTATAACATCATTAGAAAAGAATTAATGAAATTCTTAATATTTTAACTAATTCACAGAACAAAAAAAAAACACCTGACACTTGAGAACCCCACCACCACAAAAAACAGAACTATTAACATGAGAATTTAGCTAATATAAAAAAAGTAATAAAATGGTTAGAAAACAAACTGAATTATTTTGAAAGGCAATTAAATACATTCTTTTACATGTATTAGTTAAAATTTCTTCCTTGCCTTGAACCAAATGTACACAAGTATATTTTAATTTTATCCAGTCTATAATAATTTACTTTATTTTAATTTATTAATGTATGCATTAACACAGAAACATAAATGTATTATCAAACTTTATATTCCATACTTTCTTTTTAAAGTCAACTTTTGAAGTATATTTAGTTTTCTTTTCTTTAATAAGTTAATTATATTTATTTGGTCTTTTAATGTTACTTTTGTGTTCAATTTTCTTTGTTATAATTTCCTCAGGGGAGTGGCTAATGTATTCTGTTTTGTATAGGATTGTAAAAAATCATTTTCATAGGTTGCTACATGAGATAAGTGATTGTTCTTAAGATTAATGCTTTATAATAACTTTAACAGATTTATTTGTGAAGCACAAATTTAAATGCTGCAACAAAACACATTTAAAAATAACTTTATTTTTAAATGTGTTTTGTGTTTTGAAAGAAGTAAATATAATAAAATGAGTGGAAAAGAAAGGAAAATAAAAAAGAAGAGAAAATTGAGCAGAGTAAATGAACTAAGAAAGATATAATTAAAAGTAGATGGGAACAGAAAGGTGTAATGAAAGAGGAAGAAAAGAAGAGGCTACAAAAAGAAGACTGAAAGAAAAGACTTAAAATAATGAGTAGATAAATAAGTAAGAAATAAAGAGTTAAAAGCTGTAATAATGATAAGAAAAATGAAAAGGCGCCAAAGGAAAAACTTAAAAACAATAAAATTTTTAAAGATAAAATGATATTTAAAACGAGAAAAATATACAAATGTAGAAGTGGGAATGTAGAAGAAAATGACAGTAATTATGTTGAAGTCAATCTCCTTTGGTTCAGACAACTATTAAAGTTGTGTAAAATGATTTAACTAATTGATTTCCACTATTCATACTGTTTTTATGATATTCACCTTTCTTTTTTTAACTTTAACAAGAAAAAGAATAAAAAAGATGATACAAAAGACATTCTAAATAAGGCAGTAATAAATTAATCTGATGAAATCAAAAAAAAACTCTTTCCAACCTTACTAATGTGTTAGCTGATACAGAACATTATCAACAAGTTGGGAGAATGATTGTCATAAAAATATTTTGATGAGGCTATAAAGATTTAACAGATGAGAAAGATAATTGGGTTTAGTATGAAAGTGGCATAGAAATCCAAATTTCTAAACATTAGAAATAACTAAGTAAGAATATATGGATGAAAGGAAAATTTGAAAAATGGAATCAGTAAATAGTTTCAAGTTCACATTGTAGACAATTGTTGCTAATTTGTTTTTTGGGGGTTTTTTTGTGGGAGAAATGATAATACATGAAAAAGTTAAAGTTATTATAAATCTTTATTCTTAAGAACAATCACTTATCTCATGTAGCAACCTATGAAAATGATTTTTTACAGTCCTATACAAAACAGAATACATTAGCCACTCCCCTGAGGAAATTATAACAAAGAAAATTGAACACAAAAGTAACATTAAAAGACCAAATAAATATAATTAACTTATTAAAGAAAAGAAAACTAAATATACTTCAAAAGTTGACTTTAAAAAGAAAGTATGGAATATAAAGTTTGATAATACATTTATGTTTCTGTGTTAATGCATACATTAATAAATTAAAATAAAGTAAATTATTATAGACTGGATAAAATTAAAATATACTTGTGTACATTTGGTTCAAGGCAAGGAAGAAATTTTAACTAATACATGTAAAAGAATGTATTTAATTGCCTTTCAAAATAATTTTCTAACTATTTTATTACTTTTTTATATTAGCTAAATTCTCATGTTAATAGTTCTGTTTTTTGTGGTGGTGGGGTTCTCAAGTGTCAGGTGTTTTTTTTTTGTTCTGTGAATTAGTTAAAATATTAAGAATTTCATTAATTCTTTTCTAATGATGTTATAATGGTGACATATTTTAGTCTGCATTTTGAAAAGCTTTCAAATTTTCCATTTCTGAATTTTTGCTTTTTTCAAGAATATTTCTTTTTGCAAACATAGTTGTAGTTACACTTTTGTGTATTTTTTTGCAGATGGCATTTTTTAAAATGGCTATTATCTATCATATTAAACAGAGTAGCCTGAAGAAGAAAACTACAAAAAATACAATGACGATTGCCTATGTGTCGAAACAGATCTTAATTATGATTTACATTTGTGTGTATTTATATTACATGTGAGCTAAAATTTGTATCATTTTTTTTATTAAAAAAGACAAAATGAAAGTCACTTAAATGACAGTTATTGTTTACATTTGAACTAATGTCCTCATATTTGTTATTATTACAACCTTTTGGCTGTTGTGTCCTCTAGCCTTCTTCAGGTGTTTGTTAATCTGGGTAACCTTCAGGGAAGTTGTTGAAGATTCTCTTATAGCCTAGCACAAGCTGGTTACTTCAGACTTCATGTTCTTCTGTCTTGTATTTTTACTTCATTCACCCTTCCAAATGGTGACTACCCTTTCCATACATGATCAGCCATGTCTAATTTTTATTGTCTCTAATTAAGTCTCTTCTAGTTTTCTCCTGCTTTACTTTTAGGGAGCACCTGGTTTCACCTTTAGATTCTTGGTCACAACTGCAAGGGATGGAATACACACAGCTTTTGGTCATGTTCTCCTGTGTATTAGGTTTGACTTGGTAGTGATTTCTCCCTAAGGTTCAGCTGTTTTGGAATTTTGTTTTTATATTGTATGGACAGCAGATCTTCATCCTTTCTGAGAGCCCCTTGATGTAAGGGAAACAGTGTGGCAGTTTTCTGATCCACTTCAACACTTCTATTTTTGTCTACAGAAGCTGATTTTATATTTACAACGTAGTTGTTATTTGGAAGGGTACAGTTGATTCATGTTAGTGTGTGTCTAGTTTGCTGCATGACCTTTTCATGGTGTTGTAGGTATTGGACAAACGCTTTCTTTACACTGTATAGATGGTAGGAAATTCAGACAAAAATGATAGTTACTTTCAATGAGCTTTTACTTCATGCATGATATCAGAATACATAATACATTTATATTTTTTTTTAAATTAGTGGTAATTTTTCTTATGGAAGTAGTTACTTTTTGAACATTCTGCATAATTAAGGATCTGATTAATGATTAAAGAACATTGTTTTAATTTATTTAATAAAGAAAATGATTAAAATGAAAAAAAAATTATAATTATGGTTTTGTTTCTTCTCTATTTTTCCTCAGATATAAGTTACTGTCCTCTGATATAACTTCTTAAGCATCCAATTTGTTTTCTTTGCACAGATGTATCATTCATCTACTCTCAGGCAAATTAAATGAAATTCAACAGCAACTTCTAATTCAATTAATGTTTGTTTTTTTTTTCATTTCCTTCTTCTTCTCAATTGTTGTTGTCATTTCCCTGATGGCTTGAATAAAGCTCAAACAAAAGTACAAATTACTGGACAAAAAATCTAAAGTTACTTTTATTTTATTTGATGATGATTAAACTTTATATTAGTGATTGCAAAGATGTTTTAGATTCCATCCAAGTTCTAGCTTGAGTAAACTTTGGACCATAAGTATGGAAAACAAAAATCTATTCAGCCATTTTTACAGTATTTACTATTGTCCTCATCTTTGTCGCCATATTTGTCACAACGTTTCGGCCGTTGTACGCTCTGGCCTTCTTCAGGTGGTTGGAATTTCGAACTGAACCCTTTATTTCGATCACTGGGGTAGACTGTTCTAGTTCCACAAGCCATGTTTGATGGATGTCAGTTATCAGTTATCTCCTGCTAATTTACCCTCTGAAAGTTCTCCACTGCCTTAACCGGGTATTGAACTCACACTCTTTGGTTCTGTTACTGGATCTAACCAACACCTTTATCCACTGTGCCATGTGTCCTTGAGGACATCTGGGTATGAATTTCTGGGTATTATAAACCTAATGTTTTTCAGCAATCATTTTTTTACCAGTACTCATATTGCAATTTTGCTGTTATCATTGCATATTTTTTTACCAGATCTCATATTGCAACTCTTTGTATTCATTGCTTTTCTCTGGCACTCCTTATTACTGGTTCCCATATTGTATTTATTTCTTTGCTTGGCTGACTCAGGAGATTTTTGTGGCCTAGCATATGTGCTGATTCCTTAAGTTTACGAATTTTCCAATGGTGTTCCCTGTCTATGATCTCAACATGATCCCACAGGGGATGGTGATCTCCCTTCTCTCTCCATATGTGGTCAGCCACGCCTGATTTTTCTACTTCCCCTCGCGTTACAGCTTTTTGGTGTTCTTGAAGCCTTACCTTGAGGGGGCGGCCTGTCTCTCCTTTATATTCCTTTCCGCAGCTGCACGGGATAGCGTACACACAGTCTTTAGTCATGTTCTCCTCTATGGGGGGTCTCACTCGACAGACCCAAAGAGTGTGAGTTCAATACCCGGTTAAGGCAGTGGAGAACTTTCAGAGGGTAAATTAGCAGGAGATAACTGATAACTGAAATCCATCAAACATGGCTCGTGGAACTAGAACAGTCTACCCCAGTGATCGAAATAAAGGGTTCAGTTCGAAATTCCAACCACCTGAAGAAGGCCGGAGCATACAACGGCCGAAACGTTGTGACAAATATGGCGATAAAGACGAGGACAATAGTCCGACTAATGTAAATACTGTACATAATACCTCATCTCAGAAATATAGACAGACTCAGCCATTTTTATATTTATTATATAAACACCATTTTATAAATAGATTATTTTCTTAATTGAATATTCAATATATTGAAATTAATATTGGCAACTATACTAAAGACAAAGTTATAAGTAAAACATATCAATTATCGATATAAAAAGATGTTTACAATATTGTTTTTAAACAAGCTTAATTATTTTTGTTGTGATATCGGCTTTAAATATACTGCATCATACATACATTTTAGAGATAAAGTTTTTGAATTTACTTTGTAATTCTTATAACATTATTCTCATGACTGAAGCACTATTTTGCTGGATACTCAGACGTAATAATTTAAAATTATTTTCTACTTTGGACATTTTTTCCTTCTTAATCTTTCATCTACTTTTTTTCAATTTTCTATTCCAACCATATGTTCAACATGCTCAATATTGGCTAAGGGAAACTCAACCCATTTCAGGAAGTGTTCTTGATATTCATAAAGCCAAACTATTCCTTGAGCTGATTTATACTAAAACTTCTATTCTAATTGTATATATTTCAATTTTGATGCTTCAGTGCAACTGTCCTCATAGCAAAATTGATTGAATTCTTTAGATTGAAAAAGCTTAATTGGTTAAACATATATTAAACACATGAAAAAATAGTTGCATTTTTCCATAATATAATATTAAATTTGATTTTCTGTCAGTAAATTAGATTCATAGAAGATTGCATTCATTGATAAAATTTTGCAGCTCCTCTGCACCAATTGGTCAATTTCATTGTTTAGAAAAAGAAGAAAGAAAATTTTTTTATTGTTTTCACTATCTTTCATTTGAATTCTCTTTTTCTCTTGTTTTAATTTGCTCATTTTTTCTTCTTGTCTTTTCTCATTTATATTTTATTTTTCTTCCATTCCTTCTCTCCTCTTTTTATTTTTCTGTTACATCTATTTCTGATTTACAGCTTTTGAATTCTTTCTCTTCTGCTTTCTTTGTTCGTGTTAATTTAATCTTCTTTTTACAGCACTTGATATATCTATGAAACATAGTCTGGTGTTTTGCTAGTTGAGCCTCATAAAGACCCCTTTTCATTAGAATAGAGCTTATTGTTCTTAATTACTTAACATCTCACCTTTTAATGACTGTTCTTTATACCTTGGTGATATTTTTATGAAACTTAATCTAACAGTTTACTTTTATGTCTCACTTTTCATCTTTCTACTTTGTATTTTTTTTATTTTATGTTTTAAAATTTGGGATACAGTTTGATTGAGATTTTGACAGCAATTTTGCTTTGTGTCAGAAATCAGAATTTAAATCAAGCTTAAGGCCAGTCTTTCATTGTAGGCTTGCTGCATTATTCATGAAGATAGTGATTGTTGCCTGAACAGAAAAATCATACACCTGCATCTCTAGAAGCAAACCCCAGAATAAACCTAATAGAAGACATCAACTGCCTGGAAGTTAATAATGGCAGTAGCGACTTTAGCAGCAGATAAATAAATCTGTCATTCTCTGCTGTTTACCATCTCTCTATCTTTTTCTTCCTCCCTGCAGTCACAACTCATTTTTTAATCTTTCAACTGACATTTTATCTTTTGCCCTCATCTTTCATCCTTTTCTCTTTTGATCTTACTCTTTCTTTTCTATGATTTACTTATTTCATCATGTAATCATTCTTCTTTCACTTTCCCTTTCATCACTTTGGAGTGTTGCTTAGTTTCTCTCTTTTCTCTTCTGTTTCTTCCTATATTTCATCTAATTTCACTTTCTTCTCTGCTTTTATTCTTACTCTCTCTTTGCTTCCTTCACTCTTTCAGCACTAACTCACACATCAGTCATTCATTAATTATTTATGACCTAATTGACAAACACTGAAAAGTGGTTGCTTCCTGAACCTAAGCAGTTTAATTATTCACACTATTTGAGCTTGGCCTCTGAACTTGGTTTCTTTGAAGTCACTATTATATGCTTGAGTTTCTGAATTCACTCAAGTTGATCTGATCTTGATCAGAAAGGAATCATTTTGAAATTATTCAGTACATTCTTAATTGTTAACAAGGAAGCAAGAGTTTCTAGGTTATTTCATTGAATAACTGAGGATATTCAACAAAGAAGAAAAACTCATTGGCAAAACTGATATTAGAACTTTGAAATGTGAAAACAAAGAAAATAGAAGAAATGAAAGTAAAAAGAGGAAGGAGAAAGTAATTTATTTTTTTGTGGATTATAATTATTTTATCTTTCATTTAAAACATCTCAAAACAATCAATATTTTGTTTTACTTAGATTAAACAATCTGGCACAAGACCATTTATAGTCCATTTCATTTAATCTCTTGCTAAAAATTAAGATGGTTATAGTTTGAAAAGTTATTCAATATCTATCATCTTTTCTATTGTTTGTTCCATAATATTTGAACTATTCAGCTGTCAACAACAGCAAAGTTTAAGATCATTTTGTGAGTCCATTGTAAAGTCATGACTACAGATATTTTTTAATACTGAATCCCTTTCAATGAGTGGGATGAATCATGATTTGAGAGATGTGAAAATACAAATATTCTGTGTCACTTCACTTTATTTGATTTTTCTCATAATTATATGAATTATTCTCTGTATGTATCTGTAGCCATATGACAATTGCATTTATCAACAATTAGCCAACTGCTAACTTTATCATCAAAGCAAAAAGAAATGAATTTATTTGTGTCTGTATAATGAAACCAAAAAAATTTAGTTTTCATGATCGTTAGTTGGTTAGCTAATTAAGAATTAATATTACTATTTTCATAG
This sequence comes from Acanthosepion esculentum, assembly GCA_964036315.1. Taxonomy (NCBI): domain Eukaryota; kingdom Metazoa; phylum Mollusca; class Cephalopoda; order Sepiida; family Sepiidae; genus Acanthosepion; species Acanthosepion esculentum. The sequence goes on along the minus strand of OZ038507.1, from coordinate 44,670,153 downwards.
ATTCATTTTCTACATAATTATTTGAAAAGAAAATCGGCCAGTTTTATAATTCTACAAAGTTCAGTTTTATTGTTCCAATATTAACACAAGTCATTCTGTTGTATATAGGCTTGTTTTAAAGTGAGTTGAATGCATACTTTATCTAAAACATTAACATATTAGATATATGTTCATGGAATATTAACTTTATGTACTCTACAGATCAACTTTAGCATAAGATAAGGTATATATGTTATGAATTATGATTTTCTGGCAAGCATTACTATTTAAAACCTGTATGGCTTGCCACATTATTTCAGTTAATAATATTATTGCATAATTGCAAAATTCACACTATGCCAATAATGATTACTTTCTGAAAAAGCCATGTGGCTTGCTGAAAATACAAGTAATGCACCTTCTCAGAAAAATTGATTTTCTTTCTTGGTGAAGGCAAAGAGAAAAAGGTTGCAGGTATGAAAAAACTTTTTTGAGTAAAAATGACAAAATGGTAAAAGAATTAGTTTTCTTTATTTATTTTTCACTAATTTTATGAAGTCTTGTTCTGTCTTTAGCAGTAGTAAAAAAAGAAAGAAAAAGATTTATATTTTTATATAATCTAGCATTAGTTTTAAGATTTTAATCTCTGGATCAATACTTTTTGAGTTTTCAAGTTAAAAGCATTTTCAATTTTTTTTTTGTCACCATAGAAAATAATAAAATCATGTCAAACTGCTTTGAATAAAAACTGTCTCATTTTAATTTTATAAATATCTGCATCATTTTTACTCTAAATTGATGAACTTGAAAATTTTTCAACGTCAAAATTTTTACTTTTTCATCTGCCATTTTAGTTGATTCCCATTACATTGGTAAAATGTCACAAAACAGACAGCTTAGTATACATTATCATAACCAAATTTATCTTTTGTAAACATAACGCAAGTTAATGATAAAATTACCCATAGGCATATCTTTGAATTTCTACCTTTCTCTCATGTGTGTTTGTTTGTTTGTTTGTTTGTTTTTTTGTGTGTGTGTGTGTGTGTGTGTGTGTGTGTGTGTGTATATATATATATATATATATATATATATATATATAAGTACATGCAATGATGAAATTAAATCCCAATAATATGCGAGCAAGTAATCAACACTTGATAAACAGACAAGAGTGGTGAGTGATTTTAATCACAATCACATTTTTGATTAGATATCAAAATCTGATAAAAGTGAACATTTATCAAATAAAATACATTACAAAATATTCAAGAATATACTGATTAACTTTGGCTTACATTATAAAAGAAGAGTGGAGGAATTGATTAAAAACAATTTATAAGTTGTATTAATTATACTTGCAGTTATGCAAATATAAAGTTGTTAGTTTACATTTTAGGCTGGCTTTCATTTTAACCATCATATTTCAGCATAAAATTTAAACAATTAGGAAAAACATTTTATGCATTAGTATGAATATTTTGAGAAAACTCATTGACTATGTATGAATAATAACAAAAAAAGAATCTGTATTAATTTGTAAACCATTAGGTATGTTTTGTGAGATGGATCCCTTAGAATAGAACTAAAAGTAACTTAGAAATACAAAAATCTTTCTATCATACTTACTTTTTTCACCAAAATATTATTGTGAATTGCATAGAACCATATGAATATTTTTTTAATCATAGAAGTGGGGAGCCAAAAGCAATAAACTTCAAACAAATAAGCTATAACTGTATCTTTATTGTAATTTGATCATTATAGCCTTCTGTCCCTTACAACTGAAAGGGGCATTATTACATACAGTCTGTCTGAAGTTATTATGCAGATCAAATAAACCTCAATAACTCAAAAAGTTCTAAATCAATATTTATCAAATTTTAACTTGTCCATGTCAACCCTTAGTAAAATATTCAACTAAATTTTCTGCAATTTTAATGGTTAGTTTTTGATATATTTGGAATTTACGAAAATGGACTGAGTGAAGTTATTATGCAGATTAAACTAATATTAGCTTAAGACGTCTGAAATCTAATAATTTTTTTCTTTTTGTCCAGAATATATGTTGAAAAAGGGAAAGATCTAACATTTGCTGAAAAACAGAAAATAACAAAATTATTGAGTGAGAGAATGTCCGCATTAGAGACATCAAAGAAGCTTTACAGAGATCATCAAACAATAAAGAAGGCTGTTGAAAATATGTTGAGAACTCGAAGTAAAGGAAAAGGCTTCAAGAACTGGCTTCCTCAAGAGGAATGTAAACTAAAGCAAGTTATAGTGAAACAACCTTTTTTGACCAATGCTCAGATCTTTGAAAAGGCTGGAATAGAGGGATTCAAGAAGGGCAAAAAATGTCAATTACTTTGTGAACTGGGACCTGCAAAAAAATCTCCTTGTCAACTTCCTCTCACTAAAGCAAATATTTTAAAGCATCCAAATTGGGCCAAGAAATATGTGAAAATTGACTTTTCTAAAGTAATTTTCATGGACGAATCTCGAGTGACATTTGATTGACCTGATGGATAGGACAAAAGATGGATTTTATCCAATTCAGATGTGCCTGTGGCTAAAAGTAGGCAGCAAGTGGAGCAGCAGTGTTATGATATGGGCTGGAATTGTCGACCAAACCATTATTGGACCATTCAAAGTGGATGAAGGAGTTAAAATGGACAGTGCTAACTATTGTGCTTTTATGAACAAGACTTTCTTTGCATAGTACAAGTCCCAGTCTTGCATTGTCAAGGTGAAGTGTGTATTTATTCACAACAGTGCTCCTTCTCATATATCTAAGCTTAACCGTGAATTCTTTGAGCATAAAAGATTTACAGGAGAGAAGATAATGGAATGGCCTTCAATCTGAATCCAATTGAAAATCTATGTCAATTGTGAAGATGAAATTATATGAAGGTGACAAACAATATAACAACAAAGCAGACCTATGGGAAGCAATTAAAACTACCATGTCAGAAATTGAACCTGCTGAAGTAAAAAAAAAATAAGAAAATCAATGGATAATAAATAGACTACTGGCCAATATTAAGAAGGTCACAATATTAAAATGTAAAGGATTCAAAGGCTTATCATATGTGTTTGTTATTATATTGATCAATTTTTTATATTTACCTTTTTATTCCAGTAAAATGTGGTTAATTTGTATTACCTAATAACTTCAGACAGCATTTTTTTTAGAATACATCAAATAACTTCAATAAAACATATTAATACTACCTAAAATTTTAACTCTGGCTTTGTTTTGACATCTAAATTGACTGTTTAAAATTTGACAATTTTTTTTCAAACCAAAATTGAATTATTGAAGTTTATATGATTTGCATTATAACTTCAGACAGGGTGTAGGTTTGACTATCTAATTGAAAATACTAACTATAAAATATCAACTTGACTCCCTCAACAATGTTTATTATTTTAACAAGCTGTTTAGAATTTTAATAACAACAAAAAATGTGAACCAACTTTCAATGTAATATTTATCATTTACCATTTTATAAATAAATAACTCTGAAAACATTTTTTTATTCAGAAATTTATAAAAATGTCTGCACAAGAAAATTTAAGTAAACATGTGATTTTTTTCAACATAATATGTTTTCTTCTCAGATTATTCTTGTTTTAATTTTTCAATATCTAGGATCAAGGATGACTAAAAAAATAGAAATTCAATACTAAAACACCAGCAATTATAGGTTAACCCCCTTTCTACTCCTTTTTGAAAAACATAATTTTGAAAAACTTTCTAAATCGTTGCTAATTTTTCTAAAATGTTGCATGAACTACGTCTAGAAAATCTGCAGATAGACTATCTATTGTCAACCAAGTGATGACTAATGAAGAAATCTTAAATGAGAGGTGGAAACTAAACATCTTGACTAAAGCAATTAGTGAATTGTATCCTTTGGAATGGTTGGTAAAACTGCTATATACTGTACCTATGAACACTAATGGTTATGTCCCAATCCTCATAAATATGTTGGACATTATTGTAAGTGGGGAGGGTGGGGTAAGTCTAAGTAGTCCACCACTAGCAGTGGTTTACCTACTTCACACCACTAGTGAGTATTGTATTTTGTTGATATTATAAAGATTACTATTTCATTTCCAACCACCGTTTTGATTATTCCTCATTCAGTAACCCTTCCTAGGTTACAACAAAACATTGGCAATCAATGTTTTACTAGGAACATATATAATTTCAAATGGTTGACCACCATACAGTGGTATCCAATACATACCTGGTAAAAATTAACAGGAATTTTGTAATTTTACACAAAAACATTTTCCACCCAATGAATAGGGATTGACATACTCAAATATTGAGTGTGGTTTTGCCTAAAATTTTAAATTTAAAGAATGTTTGGTTCAGAGGAAGAGATCCTCACAACCTATTTTAGTGAATTCATGCAGTGAGAGCAAATAAAAGAATGTACGGAAAATGCATGTTTTCAATAGTTATAATTATAGTTACTCATTGTAGGTTTTTTTGAAAATGTTCTTGTTCATAAGCATTTTTATAAAAAAAATTTTTTTCATAGATATTGCTTTATAAAATGGTGAATAATAAATATTTCACTAGTTGGTTCACATATTTTTATCATTTTTATAAATTTGTTATAACAAGCATAGGGAAGGAACAAAAAAGGATTAAAATTTCAACAATGTGTATTGATCAAATGTGAAGATATATACATAGTTGTGTGAAAAGGTGGCAAAAATTGTTAATACATGGTACTTTAGTTGCCATTGGTAAGGAAAGTAATTAGGTGTTGGGTTGGTTGGCCAAGGTTACAGTTGGTGTCAGGAGAGAGGCCTGGAGCAGATTAGTGAAACTGAGTAGGGGGGTATTGTTGGTAGGTTCAATGTATGCATTTCTTAATGGTTGAAATCAACACTGGTGAGGCATTTGGATGGGCCAACAATCACAGGCTTATAGGCACATCCATTTTTGTTTTTTTTTTTGTTATTTTTCATGTGACAATGTTCATGATTGGCTATTGTATTTTAGATTTTTATGGGGATTCATTTTGTGGATCAGATGTGATGTTTCAATCCCCTGTGCAGAAAACAACTTTTTATTTTGGGTTTTTCTTTTTTAGCTCACATCTGGCCAACAAGAGATCTAATTTCAATGGAATATAACTTTTTGAATAAAATTTTTTTAATATTTTTTTATAAAATGGTGAATGATAAATATTGCATTGTAATTGGTTCACATATTTTTATAATCTTGTAAATGTAAAATTATTCTTATTATTTTAATAAATAAATAATAATTAATAATAATTAATAAATAAATAGTGTTTAATATTTTTGTTGTCAATTCTCATGAAAAAAAGAGAAAAAATGTATGAATTCACTTTCATGTTTGAGTTTTATAAAAGATTCTAAAAATAGCTTTAAACATTGCTGAGGGAGTATACAGTAATAGTAGTTTTGACTCATTATTTTTTATGGGTATGTAAATTAAACTTTGCCAGTAAAATTATGTCAGTTCATATAATCATTTCAAAGCTATAATCCGTTTCATAGGTATTTTTGATTTTGATTTTCTATTTTTTTATAGCTCTTTCTATAATCTTAAGATTTGAATATTGTCAGAAATTGTTTTTCAATATATTTACTGTAAAAAATAGAGCAAAACAGCTGCATTCTTCTGAAGTAAATTTGCTGATGCAAAGCCATTATTTATATAAAAAATTGCCTATTTGAAAGGACTTTTAAGATTTGCAACAGTTTTTTCTCTTTCTCTTCTTCCATCTTTATACTCCATTTTTATTTTTTCTTTCCTTCCAAATTTTTGTTTTCTTTTTTTTCTTTCCATCTTTTTCTATCCCTGTGCCTTTTTGTTTCCTGTTCTTTCTCTTTATTTTTTGAAGGACATTGACAGAAAGAAAAAACCTGGACAACAGAAGTATTTCCACATTTCTGTTTATTCTCTTTGCACTCAATTAACCATTGATTGATTGATTCTAATTTTCCTCTTGTTTAATCCTCCTGATAAACTTTCACAAAAATAAGATTGCTTCTTTAATTTTACATTTATATTTCTGCTTCCATTCAATTGTTCATATATTTTTAGGTTTCAAACAGAACGATGCATTGTAATTTCTTTGAATGTTTGAATTAATTATTGATTCACTCTGATAACAACAATGCTTGTAAGTAATAAGGGTTGTAATTACAAATTGAAAATGAATACTGATTGATAAATCTGTAATAACTTTGGCTATATAGCTGGTCTTAAATGTTTTGTAGATATATTCATAGTAGCTGTCTTTGTGCATATCATCTGTTTTCTTGCTACAATTGAAGTCCTTGAAATGCTAACAGGAATTAGACATATTAGACATCTCTGAGATGGAATATTCGTACCACTTCTGTTAACTAATTCTCGTTATTTTCTCTTAGTTGCTGCTTTCAATTGATCTAACAGGATAGTACATTTTTTAATTGATCCTGAGATTCTATATAAGTAGTGATAGTAGAGGATAATTTGCTAGAAGAATAAAACATTTAAACATTGTTCAGTAGTTTATTCCTTAATTTACAAGTTACACATTCTGGCTATCTTCAACATCATATAAAATTTTCAAGTAATGTTTTCATTAGATCACTATTGACATTGACTGATCTGACAGAAGAGCAATGTTCAGCAAGAAATGTCCAATCATTCACATAAATGAAACAAATATAATATCTTGAAATTGCTGAAAGAGTAAAAAGTTTAGCTCTAATGCTGATAGGAAAGCTAAAATTTTGAATACTGACTTTCAAGGCAGGCATGTCTTCCAACTAGGAAAATTGGTACGAGGCCTCCACTCCTGAATAGGTATTATATTTGTGCATTGTTAAAATTTGAAATATCCACATATGAATATTTATTTATCTAGTCATACATATTGTAAAAATTGTCACTATAACCGAGAACACAAACCTGCACACATAAGGATGGATATTAGACATGAATGCTTTCTCAGCTGCTTATATGGAGGAAAATTTAAAAAATAATTCGGTATATAATTTTAAAATTAATAATAGCAAAAATATTCATATAACAACAGAAGTGCCAAGGTTTTCATGAATCATTGTTAACATTGTAAGGATATGCTTATGTCCCTTTAGTGGGTCACATGACAACTCATTAGTGATATCACTCCACAGCGTGACTAAAGCAGCAGCCAAATTCAGTTCATTTACAGGCTAACTATAAGGTTGCTATCTTTAGCCCGGGACCCCATGGCCCAGGCTGAGGCTAAATCTGCCTCACCTACAGCTTACAAATCCACAGTGCCAATTCCTTTTGGGAATCTTTCCCAGATATGAAACTTCAGCTCACAGTCCTCAATTTGGGAAAATCCAAACTCACTGTTTCCTGTTCATGGAATATGTCCTTGCCTGGAACTTAGATGAATCTAGTTCACTTGAATCTGGAGTCCTAAATGTGGCTTCTCCAGGCAGGTGCATCTACATATTATATGTAAGACCCTTCCTTTTTGTTTCTCCTTACACTCTGCTTTGCTGTATAGATAGATACATGTGATATATTATTCTCCTCATGGTGTGTGTGTGTGTGTCTTATTAATAATATAAAAGTCTCTCTGAGAACAAAGCATGTTTGTCATTCCTTTTCCTTTCAGCTATTCCATTCTGTCCGTGAAGAATGGAGTTACTATATCATGGATATAATAATGCCCATACCCCTCTTCCATTACAACATAGACACAAAATTTAAAAAGAAGAAAAGAAATCTTTTTTTTATTTTTATCATATCTCAGACGTATTTTGTATCATTAAATTTCCATATTAATGAAAAATAATCTTATTTGAGTCTCATTTTAATGTTTTATAGAGAACATGTCTTAATTTGTTGAGTCTTGCATCAAGGGATATTCTTGTAATCATACTTTCATTACTCTATTAAATGTATTGTATTGGATAAAAGAATTCTTATAACTTCTGATGCATTGTTAAATTTTTATGTATGAGTGAACATGGGACACTTTGAAAAAATTATCTATTTTATATCCAAAACTATCAATGTATGCTTGTGATACCTGAGATTCTGAATTCCTTGAAAAGTTCAATACCTGGTTACTGTAGTGATGAACAAAAACTTGGAGAGTTGAGTTAAAGGGAGATAACTGAGACATCTGGCAGAGGCATGGCACATGGACTAGAACACTCTACCTCGGTGGATGAAATAAAGGATTCAATTCGAAATTCCAATCACCTGAAGAAGGCTAGAGTGTACAAGGGTCGAAATGTTATGAATATGGCAACAAAGATGAGGACAACAATCTAAACAATGTAAATAATGTAAATTACAATACCTCATCTCAGAAATATAGACAGATATAGAATTTATTTACAGAATCTCTAAATAATTTTATAGATTATTATTTATTTACATGTTTTTCTAAATAAAATTCAGTTTTACAATAAAGTCCCTTGATGAGTGAATGTAATCTCTGAAAAACTCTGGTAGATATAAGATAAGTGAACATTGATTTTATTTAATACTATTAATGGTCTATCTTTTTATATTGAGAACTATAATTACAAAGACTTCTTACCTTAAAAATCTATTAAAAATAATTATCAGAAATAACCTGTTTTTTTTTTTCTTTCCAAACAATCATTAACTTTCATTTTATAAAGTTTATTTTATAAGATTGACAGCTGAAAATTATTGTGTCTGAAAACAAATAGAAAATTGAAAGAACAGACGTAGTTCTCATTTTGGTTATAGTTGTTGTACTTATTCTAATGAACAAGGCATAGATATTTTCTTCTGCAGTCAGTCCTATTACAAGTCTTTTACATCTTTCATTGACAGGATATTTATGGAGAAATGATTGAAAGTGATACTGTACAGTTGTTCTCTACTATTATTATCCAATAGGTGCAAAAAATTAAATTTCAAAAATATGTACTGGAATCATATATGGAAAATGTATATGAAAGAGATAATGAGAGTAATGATTCACAAGATTTTTCATTATAATCTAATTCCAATGTAGACCTCAATCACCAGAATAAGAATTGACTATTAAAGGAAAAAATAAATTATATGAATGAAATAAATAAATGAAAACTTTTGACCAAAAAGTAAGGAATCCTGCTTGAGCACTTTTTAGTCAGACTGCATTTTAGCATGGGCTCATCAGAGGCTGCCTGTTGGGTGACAAGCTGTCAAATGTAAAATAGAGGAATGGTAGGAGAGAGTTGGTAGTCAGAGCAAAATCATGGGCCATCTACTGGGATTATAGAAACAGGTGGAGTAAAGATGTTGTGAGAGTTCTTGCTGGCTGAAGGGAAGATCGATTCCTTTATCTGTCATGAGAGAAGACAAGTTGCAGTGAAGATGTCCCAAGTGAAAGGCATAAACACAGAACATAATGAAAACATGGTGATAATTTCACTTCTCATTTCTTTGATGAACATATACTGGATCTTTACCAGCACCCCCACCCCCCCTAGTGACACAAGCAGCAATCAAATGGCATTATAGTGGAAGGCTAGCTAGTCATTAAGGAACTGACTGAAGACTGCATTGTATGTTTACATATTATCTGCTGCACATATTGCTGTAATAATTGGAGAAGTAAAATTATTTGTTTTCTGATTTCTATTATTTAAATATATACATGCAACAAAGATGGAAGAAGACAAAAAGGAAGCAAAATGAAAGAAATATGGTATGCAAAAAAAACTTTAAAAAAAAAAAAACTTATTCAACCAATACATGAACAAACATCTTTTTTAATGCTGTATATTTTACTATGATCCACACAAGTGAATTCATATTTTCGAGGTAATAAAATGTATCAGTTCTGAGCACTTTTACCTTCTTTCCACCACAGTGGTGTGGCTAGCAGGGGGTGGAGGGGCGGTCTGCAGCAGGCTGGTGGCACTGTTGGTCAGTGGTGAGTTTTCAAGAAAGAAAAAAATCAACAGCATAATTTCAATGATTTTTACAACAAAAAAAAATAGTAATAAAGAAGATAGGGTTCAAATGAAGACAATTTGTCTTTGATATAGCTGGCTTTGAGCCAGCCAGCAATAATAAAAAAAAAAACTTGTCTCCAAAACGTGCTGTCAGCTGGTGGGGATAAGCCTCACTTACAAGCCATGAGCAAAAGGTGTGAAAAAAATTTGAACATTTTTAAAGGGTATGATGTGGGGTTGGGTTAAGTGAATTTAGTGAATCCATAGTTTTTCCCACCTATATGAAAAGTCCAGACTTTGGCATCAGTTCTTTGATTTTGATTTTTCATGTCTGTGAACTGTTAGTGAAAAAAATTAAATAAGTGAACCAATTGATTTTTTTTATCTTATTATAAGCCTAGCTTTAACTTTAATAGATATAAAATAGTTACTTTTCATAAATTGTAAAATAGATAAATAAATTGAAATAATTCCAATGCTTTAAGGATGTCACATGCATTCCAATATTTTCCAGAAATATCAAATGGAAATTTAAAAGAAAATTGAAAATGAATATATTTTTTTAAGTGCAGAAACTTTATTTAAAGTCCCAAAATGGGCATTTTTTCAGTTTTTCAATTTACAAGTTTTCACAGTAGTAAAACAATGCAATGTTTTATTTTTTTGTCTAGATAGTTGAAGTTTTAATAAGAAAAAAGTGATAACATTTATTTCAGTTTTTAAAAGTGAAATTAATTTTATCGGGCTTTTAATTCTTAGTCTACTATTACTATTTTGCCAATAATAAACTCAAATTATGTAAAACAAAATAATTTAAAAAGACTTGCAGTTTTTTACATTGTTAAAAGAAAAATGAACTGTGTTTCTGTTAACGTGTATATATATATATATATATATATATATATATAAAAACTTTAAGGGGTTAATGTGCATTGTAATATTGTATTCCTTCTGGAGATGGGTGGCAAGCTCCTATATACTCTCCCCCTTTCACTGGTTTCAAGAGGATTTCTCCTTATAGGAGATCTCAACCTACATCTTTCTTCTTCAGTCTCCACTGTTTCATTCTCTGATTCCTTAAATATCCCTTGAGCACTCATTGTCTCCTATGATCTTTTATCTTGTTCTTCTCTATCCTCATTTAACTCCTCAGTATCTTCAGTTTCTGAGTCTCCATGGTTTTGGCACAATCTTAGTTGGTCAGCATGTGCCAATAGCCCTCTACCATTCTTGGAAACTAATGCTGTATTCTGTCCCTTCTGCAGTACAAATCTTACTTTTTCTGGCCCCTCTTCCCCATTTCTCTTGTAGCATATCTTCTCATTCATTTAGTACGACATTGTTAATGGTGCTCTAATTTGTCTTCCCATTAACGCGGATGGACTTTGTAATCTTCCAGCATGAGATATTGTCCAATAACTTAATAACAATCTTGGTAGAAAATTTTTGATTCTTTCATGCTGTGGGGAGAACACTTTTAAAACCCATTTTTATGGTTTGCATCATTCGGTCTGCTATTCCATTTGATTGCGGATAAGGAGCGGTTTTATATGGTATGCATCTAATGTTTCTTAACCATGAACACAAGTTTTCATTGCAAAACTCTGGAGCATTATCTGTTACCAATGTCCTTGGTACACCATTCCTGGCAAAGACTATTCGTAAAATTTGTTTTGTGAACTGGGGCAGGAATTGGCTGGTTAACTTTAATGCCTCAAAAACAAAACTGCTCTCTATTAATCACCACAGAGATCTTTCCCTGCTTCCCATTAGAATGTCTGAAGCCCAACTTCTTGAGAGCTCCTCTTTGTGGTTGCTCAGTCTCACGCTGTCCGCTGACCTGAGATGGAGCAAATACATTAAGTCAATTGCTTCATCCACCACAAGGAAAGTTGGCTCCCTCTGCCGTGCCAGGAAATTTTTCTCCCCGGAATCGATCCTTCAAATCTACAAATCAACCATTCACCCTTGCATGGAGTATTGCTGCCATATATGGTCTGGAGCCCCTTCTGTTTGCCTCGGGGTTCTTGATAAGATCCAGAAACAGGTATGCAATGCAATTGATCTGTCATCTCGTCTGCCGTTGCTCTCTCACAGACACGTTGTCGCCTCACTCTGTCTTTTTTACAAATACTTTCACGGTAATTGCTCTGATGAGCTGCTTTCGCTGGTTCCCAGGCCTCATGAATTCAAGCGTCCTACGAGGCTGGCATCCTGCTCCCACCCTTTCACTGTTGAAACTGTTAAATGTAGATGTCTCTTCTACTCCAATAGCTTCATATCTTGCACCTCTCGCCTGTGGAATTCCCTTGCTTATTCCTGTTTCTCTGACAGCTATAATCTCCAACTATTCAAATGTAATGTCAATCAACATCTCCAGTTGCCTTGATCTATCCACTATCCTTCTCCACATCCTTTCCTCTAATACTCCTATCTGGTCTCGCTCCAAATCTTCTGTAACCCCTTGTGTGCTAGTGGCTTTCAGCCTTGCTTGGGGTGAAAAGCTTAAAAAAAACCCCCAAAACCCAGAAAACTGTATCAGATTTTCTATCCTGAACCCTAAAAACTTTGGGCCATGCTGAAAATGCATCCACCAATATCAGACATAAACCTATACCATTCACATGTGCATGGTCCATGTGAACCCTGGACCAGGGTTCAGTATCCTTTGTCCACGAATGTGTCTTGTTCTGTCAAAATTTTTTATCTCCGCACATTTAGGACATTTATTCACGTACATTTCCACGTCACGAGTGTGACCAGGCCACCAGGCTTCCAATTTTACATATTCCACATGCACGCTTTTGATTACCTGTCTTCTACAACTTTCTGGTGGTACCACCAGATCTCCATTGCAAACTATGCCATTCTCTATTGTCAAGTTATGTCTGATCTCTTTTTGTCTCATGTTCATAACTGCAATACTTGCATTTTGATTTTGTTTTTTTCTTAACAGCACATATTTCCATCATCTCTTCTTGTTTTTTTTATATTATATTTTTCAATCAACTCGTCCTGCTGTATAAATTCAAACACGCTTCCAAATTCATATTATTGGATTGCAACCTCTCCAAAGCTTTAAGTCTTTGCGTAATATCGTATAATCCTTCCACCAGTCGAAACTGAATCAATTCCTCCACTGTTGTCATTCCTTTTTGTCCAAGTTCATTAAAGTCACAATACCTACTAGTATCTCTTAGTCTACTGAGATATTTCCTAATAGGTTCTCCAGACTCTTGTCTTAATGCTAGAAATTTAGTTCTTTCCACAATAACCACTCTTTTTTTTGGTTGAATATACTTTAAAATTATGTCTTTAATGTCTTTAAATTTTCAATCTTCTCCGGGTAAGTCATTAAGGACACTTATTTAATGGCTTTTCACACCGCAGTGGCCATAAATAAATCCATGATTTGTTTCTGCTTTTGGTCATCCGCTATTTTCTTCATTTTGTCCATTGCCTCAAAGCACCTTAACCAGATAATAACCACTTCTGAGTTTTCCATATAGCTTTGTTCTGCGATGCTATTTTGTTATGAAGTCGATATACACACAGTAGTAGTAGTTGTGACAAGTGACACTCTCCTCAGGTTATCTCAAGGTCTGCCTATATAGTGGTATGGTTATGCTAATTAGTATTGGCCCAACCAATCCTACTACACTTCCAGGAACCTTTTAGGTTTAACTCCCTGAGTTGACCTATTGCTTCTCCTACACTTTTATTTCATAATTTATCACTGAGGAGTTATAAATACCACGTTAACAGAAATGCGAAAAAAAGTGGCATCACATGGGCATTAGATTCTGTGAAATGGATAAAAATATTAAAAATTGATAGGTGTACAAATAATTTCATTGTTGACTCTCTGTGTGTGTGTGTGTGTGTGTATATATATATATATATATATATATATAAACTTTAAGGGGTTAATGTGCATTGTAATATTGTATTCCTTCTGAAGATGGGTGGCAAGCTTGTGGGCTGCCCCAGGTGGCAAAAACACTAGCTACACCACTGTTCCACCAACATAACTTTCATTTTTAAAAACTATATTATCAGTAATAAACTCTTATCAAAAATTCTGTTAATGTAGGTTCCAAATAAAGGTATCAATCTTAATCCTCCACTGGTCCGATAATTTTAGTCAGTCTAATTTTAAATTTCCCAAATCTTCTAGTGAAGATAATTCTATATTATTCTGCATTTATTACAGGATTTTCTTCTTTAGTACCACTTTTTATTGACCAAAGGAAGTTTTTCTTATGGTGTAAAGTACAATATTGTTTACACAACATAAAGGCAAATTTCTGAAAAAGTAAATTATCTGTGTTGTTATAAGTTATTGTAAGAGTAGGGGTAAGTTAGCAAATGTATTAACTATTTATTAATTTAATCTTGATTAATATAACTACATTGATTTCACAAAAACAATCTTGGAATACATAGGTTAAACTCAGTTTACTGATAAATACTTCTTAACATCGTATTTAGGCGATAAATTCAGATGAAACTAACTTTTCTTATGGCAAGCCTGATGTAGTGAGAAGTCTCTAAATTTTTGTCTTAAAAAATACTTTGATTGATTAATCTATGATGCATACAATGAGAAGATATTCTCCTTTATGCGGCTGTCAAGAACTGCAATTATATTAGAGAGTGATAAAAAATAGAAAGAAAAATAAAAAATTATTGTCATGATAGTAGACATGTTTTTCATATCTGTAGGCCACTTTTATCTCATTTGTAATTCTGTATTTCTCTATAAATCATTAAATAAGAAACAGCTATTCAATAGACTTTAAGACAAGTACCAATGAAATTTTAGTATCTTATAAGTTTAAATAATAAAATTTAAAATGTTGTACACATACTGTTCATTAAAAAAAAAAAACAACCAAAAAGGCAAATTTATTTTCAGTTTTAAAAATATATTTCATCTGTGTAGAAAATCAAATATATACCTCATGCTGGATATATCTTTATTTTTAAATTTAACCTAATCTGATCATTCTGTTCTTACAATTGAAGTTGATTTCAGAATATATGTGACTCAAAATTTGATCGATATTTAATTTGGGATTGTCTATAGTTCCAACCAAAATTACATCCTCTTCACAAAAGTAAAAAAAAAGAAGCTAGTTAAAGAAAATTGGAAGATTTATGTAATGATAAAACACATTGTATGAATTTCCTTCTGATAATTCAGAATGTGTAGATAAAATATAAATCATAAATTGTTGGAATTCGGAAGCTTCCTTGAAAATAGATGCAATTTTTCAATATTAGTTTTCTCACTGATATAGTTTCCAGGCTTTCTGCTTATTTCTGCTTTTATACTTGTCAGAATTAAACCAATGTAGAAGCTTAAGAGGCAAAGATTGGCTGTTTGCCCTGTCCTATCTTCATCCACTGTCTTAGATTGTCTAAATTCTTTTTCTTATAGAAACAGACACAAACTCTAATCCTCACAGCAGTTATGCTCTTCCAAAAATAAGATTGTGGTTCTGAGAGCAAAATGTTTCTTTCAATCATTTCCTATTGACCTTTTTAATCTTATATTAACTAAGCAGTGGATGTTAATATACTGATGCAAACATTATCATATTCCTTTTTTTTTTCATTTGTTAGAAAAATGAAATTGAGATGAAGAAATATTTGTCTGAAAGAATTGTATTTATTGCAAATATTCTAAGCTGAAAAATATTCTTTCAAATCTTTTCTTTTATTTTCAAGCCAAAAATGTTAATTATGTTAAATATCTCTTAGGTTAAATTTAAAAATAAAGATATATCCTGCATGAGGTATATATTTTATTTTCTATACAGACAAAATATATTTTTAAAACTGAAAATAAATTTGCCTTTTTGGTTGATTTTGTTTAGTTTTTTTTGTTTTTTTAATGAAAATGTGTACAACATATGAAATGTGTACAACATATTTGTTTTAAATTTTCAATTTTATTATTTAAACTTATAGGATACTAAAATTTCATTGGTACTTGTCTTAAAGTCTATTGAATGGATGTTTCTTATTTATCAGTTAAAATATATATGCTGAACTTTTGGAGCTTACTCTACAAATCTGATCATCCATTCTTGCTTTGTTTTGAACACTTTAAATAATATACATGTGTCTGTGTATAAACTGAGTCAACAAACAATTTTAAAACATAAAGGAAAAAGATAATTTAGAAACCATACTTATTAGTATTAATAAACAAGAATTCTAGTTAATTTTGGTAATATTTTGATATCTATTTACATCATCCTCAGAACTTTGTGAATGTGAAGGACAAAATCACTTTGGGATTTACTTTTATTTTTTATGTATGTAAACATATGAGAGCATGCCTGAAATGTGTTAGCCTGAACCAAATGATTATAAACATCAGAATTTTTATTGAAAGTCTTCTTGTTGAAGCTGAAAACTTATCAGCACTTCCCCATATATGTAAAGTGACCTAATTGTTTATAAGTAGAATTTTTTGTATTTTCAAAATGCCAGTTTTGATGTATTTTGGTGTTAATGATTAAATTTATCCAGAATTTTATTTTTTTGTCAGTTTAAGTGAGACATTGATTATATACATAATCCAGATTGATTTATCTCCAACCTGCAAATTACATTTTTATAAAACTAATGAGGTATAAAATTTTTGAGTTGAGGAATTATCATTATTTATTTAAAATGGGCTTAATTCTTAGTTTTTCCTTGAGATTGTTTGAAACAGAGTCTATGAATTTTATTGCTTGGTTTAGGAATTGATCTCATAGCCACTAGGTAAACTGCATGCACTTTAAACCTTTGTGGTAGATCAAAAGAATGAATGAGCTAAGATAACACAATGGAGTGAGAACAGTCATTCAGAATAAAGAAGGGTTTGATTTGAAAAATGATTAAAACATTGACTAACAGCTAAGATGAGGAACCCAGTTAGAATAAATCAGAATAGTAATGAAGATTTCTTGTTTCACTGAAGAGTATTTTTATAATGGGCTTCTTATAATATGTGTAGATAAAGGAATGAATTTTTTAAATTTTAAATTGCATGAAAATATGTACTTAGACATATGAAAACTGCTTTATAATTCCTAAAATCTTGATATACTTTGAATATTGATGAAAAGTAACTTTGAACTGAGGAAAAAAATTATCTATTTTAATTTTGTCTGGAAATTTTTTAAGTGCTTTAAGGAAAAATGTATGTTAAACTGAAGTTGGAACATCTTGGCTGAATTTGTATTCATGTTTTTTTTAACTTTTCCATTTCTGTCTATCAGTGATGTTTAATTTTTTTATATAATTTTTACCCTCATTACAGTCAATAACTTTTGCTGAAATCATGCTTCTTTCATCGTTGTTTAAGACTGATGAAAAATGTATTTGTTAAAATGAAAATCAATATTAAGCTATAAAGAATTTTAAATATGTATAACTTCTAGTATGATTAATATAGCTTATTTAATTTGTTATTAATTTTTACTTGATTTCTCATTTTCTTCCTTTTTAAAAAAATTGCTAAAAGTCATTCAAATGAGTATATTTTTAATTTATTGCAATATCTCTGAAACAGGAGTTTATTTTAGTTCATTTGTATATCTATACACACCCATTTTAGGCCAGGGCCTTACTGTGTTTTTAAAATAATATTGTAAAATTTCCAATAAGTTTGATTATGACACTGATTAAATGTCATTAGGGAAACATTCAAAGAAGTACAAACCATTATAGTTATAAAGACTGGGAAGTTACAGTACATTTAAATTACAGTTTCACCTTTGCAACTAAAATGATGTTAAGTGCTCAGCATTGTGGCCTGGTCACTTAATTCAAAATAGTTGTACGATGTTGGTTACTTTTAAGACAATGTCAAGTGAACATAAATTGGAGGATGTATGATTGGATAATGAATATTTTCTGTTGAAGTTGTTTCACCAACTCAACTTTGGTATACTTGATTAAGATCCAAAAATGATCAGAAGTTGTAACAGCCCAGATTTAGCATTCTCACATGATTACAAAGAATCAACAAAGTTTGATGTTATCTAGAGTGGGAGTAAATGCCAATGATACTCATTGCATTTCTACTTTCTATTTCTATAACACCCCACCACCATTCTCTGTTTTTTTAATAATTTTCTTTGTCAATATCTGTTCCATAATTTAACATCTGTTTCAGATCCTATTAAAAACAACTCTGATAATATGTAATGGTATTTACTCATTCCCCTACTGGAGTGAGATGTGACACAAGGTCTTTTTAAAGTGGGGACCCGGATGTGTACACTCGGGCAAGGGACAAAATTCCCCCAGCCCCCGCAACCATCGGTTGCGTTGGCCTCGGTGCATGCACCGATCCCTCCCTTTTGTGCAATGGGAGGGCGCAGCCTCGGGCAGCTGTTCCCCCATAATTAATCAAAGTTTTAAGTAACCTTCTTTATCAATGACAGTACATTTTCATATAATTTCTCAGCTATTTAAATATTTTTCATTTTTATTTTT
This sequence comes from Acanthosepion esculentum, assembly GCA_964036315.1. NCBI lineage: Eukaryota > Metazoa > Mollusca > Cephalopoda > Sepiida > Sepiidae > Acanthosepion > Acanthosepion esculentum. The sequence continues at coordinate 44,651,706 of OZ038507.1, read as the reverse complement.
ATGAGGCATATTCTGTTACTGATCCATATTTGTTGTTGTTGTTGTTGTTGTTGTTTTTTTTGGATGGGTGAGAGGTATTTGTAGATCTTGCTTTGTTCATAATTTTATTTTATTATTTATTCTTTTGGTCAAATTGTTTTTCTTTTTTTTTTCATTTTGATTTCCTGAATTTCTTTTGAAAAAGAATGAAGGAAATCCATGTGATTAGTCATTCAGTTTTTCTTATTTTTTCTTTATTTCCTTCTTTTTTTCTTTTTATTGTCTATTAAGTTATCAGATTTGTTAATTTATGTTAGATTGTATCATTCTTTTATAGTAAAAAAAACAGATTTGTAATTCAGGAAATAATAAATTATGAAGAGCTGTTCAAATTGGCATTTGTAAAGTTTAATGCCATTGCTTATTGACTGAGAAATAAAAAGCAAATCATACAACTGAAAAAAATGTAATTATTAAATAACTTGAATTGTTCTGTTGAGAAATCACCTTTTGGTTAAACTTCAAAATTAGGGATATCAGTATAAAACTCATGTAATTTCAGCAATATTTTGGTTTAATTTAAAAGTCAACATAACTGAAAGGTTAGATGAATGTATTTCTGTCTTGCATGATCTTTTTGTTATAAAAATGTTTTAAAGATTGCATAAATATTGTTTAATGTTATTTTACAGGTTTTCTTACGAAATTCAGTATTTGAACCCTTGGAAGATCGGCGACAGTTATTCCTACGTGCCAAAGCCATTGTTGTACAAAAAATCTGGAGAGGATATGTATGTCGGAAAAGTAAGTCATATTTATCCTTTCTTTTCCAAGTGCTAGAAATTATTTTTTACGGTTGGTCATATTAATTTAGACCTCTCATTTCAATGAAAAATGATGAAATATATTCAAAGCTTTGTATTTCAACAGTTTCAATATTTTTCAGTTACTAAGTAGTTTTTTATAAAAAAAATAATTCACCAACCTCTCATTACCAGTCTCTCTCTCCCACTCACTTACAAAAGGAAAGAGTTATAAATAAAATAAAAAATCATCTTGTCTCAGTCAAGATTAGATGTCATTATCTGAATTGTTAAGTCAAGTTTTAAAAAAAAGCTCATGTCAATAGCATCTGCTGGTAGAAAAAGATCCAAAAGAAAATAGCACAATTATTCAGTGTCTAGATTTTCATAAAAAATGAATGATGCTTTTGAAAGGAAATAATATTATATAGTCTTTAGATAATTGACTTTCATTAATAATCTAAAATATATACAATTCTCTAGGTGGTTAAGGAAACTTGGACTGGGCATCAGTATTAGAACTTGTTTATGAAACCCTTTTTTTGAACATGTAAATAATTATGTGGAGCTCTGGGCTGTAGAATAAAGCATCTGAAAATGCAGTAAATTTAGTTCAATTTATTTCATTTTTATGTTAATGAGATTTTGGAATTGTTCCATGATTTCAAATTTGAATTGGAAACTGCAAAGTATGAAGTACAATATTGTTGATGTAAGTAAAACTGGATAATTATAATAAATTCACCTTGCTTTCAGATGTGTTTTTTTAAATTTCCTATATAAATGGTTTTATTGCTTTACACTACAATTCAATAATTATGTAAGTTATATTATGTTTGATAAGTCAGTTTTTTTATTCCTCTGTTATGATAAATTGTTATCAAATGATATAGTATTAAAGGACTGTTGAGTTGTTTCAGCATTTAAGTTAAGGTCATAAAACCAACTGATTCAAAGTTGATTAAGTTTCATTTATAATGATATCTATATGAGTAATATGGACTGGTCTATATTGTATCCCTGCAGTATATGTATCAGTGGAGATATATGCCAATGCATACATTTTCTCTCTCTCTCTATATATATATATATACATACATATGTATACATTTGATATATATATATATATATATATATATATATATATATATATATATATATATATATATATATAATGGTGCAGTATATATAATATTATAAAGAGGTAATCCTACAAAGAATTAATCAGTAAAGTTAATGTAATTAAATTGCTAACAAATTTAATAGACCATTAACTTACTAACCATTTGTTGAATGACACGATCCTTATGTTTAAAATTGTAAGAAGAATTTGATGTTCTGGTGCTGCTAGTATTTTTGAAAATCATCACATTTTCATCATCAGGCTTTAATATTTTTTCATTTCAAGACGAAAATTAATATTTTTAATATTAATATTTAATATTTGTTTCATTTTAAGATGGAAATAAATGTATTGTAGGCCAAAGGATGTTTTCTTTAAGGGTGTGTTATTTATTAACGGTTACATAATTTTGGAATGGGCAGTGTCGTAAAGATAGAGTTGCATTTTAAATATTTCAAGTGATGAAATTGTGATGATTTTCAAAAGTACTAGCAACACCAGAATATTAAATCCATCTTATAATTTTAAGCATAAGATTTGCATCATTCAATGAATGGTTAGTAAGTTAATGCTCTATTAAATTTGTTAGCAAAGAGATTTTGCCATTATTTACATTAACTTTACTGATAATTCACTGTATGGTTACTTCTTTATAATATATACCAATGCATACATTTTATATATATTACTTTCAGTCCATTCTGAAAAATTGGATAAGGATTTACCTTTAATAAATTTCAGAAAAGGCTATATGAATCTCTTGCTTTTGAGACATTCTGTAAATAAGATGAAGATTTACCTTAAATTCAATACAGAAAAGCTAGGAGAATATATTAATAACTTTTGACATAAACTAAGAATTATAAAGAAATGATAGAGAATAAATATTAACATCTAAAAGTCACTATTTTCTTTATTTTCTTTCATCATGAGAAACACCAGCTTAGCTGAAAAAGTATGAATAACCTATTATTTAAGCACACACACACACACACACACACTTCTTTTTCAGATCTGATGAAACCTAGAGAGGCAAAACATGTAATCAAATCTAATTTCAATGAAACGGTCTTCCATTTGTTAAATTTCTACAAAACTTTGTTGAGATTCTATATCCTATTTTTTACACACACATGAATGCCAATGGATACATTTTATATATTTATATAATAAATGCAAAAATGTCTGTGTGTGTCACACTTTTGTAATCAAAGGGACACAACTCTCTAACTTTTAAATATCTCATTTCCTCCTTCAAAATAGAGATATTTCACTCTCAAACGTTTATGGAGTTTCAGTCTCAAGTATCCAAGACTTGATTAACCATGTTTATCCAAACATTAAACACTATTGCATGGATTCAAACTGGCTTTGTGAGATCACCATATTAGCTCCCAAGAATCAAACTGTGGAGAGCATCAACTGGAAACTTCTCCAAGAAATTCCAAAAGAAAGCATGTAGTACTTTTCCATTTACACTGTGGTTGAACAAGAGCAGACAGTGACAGTTCCTGAACTCATTGAATCCTCCTGGAATGCCATCACACAAGCTGAAACTAAAATGTGCCAGTTATGCTAGTGAGAAATCTAGATCCATCAAATTTTGTAATGGAACAAGGTTAATTGTCAAGAAGATGCTCCTTCATATTTTGAAAGCAGGTATCCTTACTGGTTCAGGAAAAGAGGAAAGAGTTTTAATTCCAAGAATCCCCTTAATTCTTCCAAATCTTCCTTTTGAGTTCAAATAAGTCCCAAGTCCAATCATTGAGAGTAACTGGACTTCATCTGATGGAACCCTGCTTTTCTATTTTGCTTTTTCAAGGGTTGGGAATGGAAACAAGCTATTTGTATTGACCCTGAATGGGAAAGCCAAAAATATTGTTTATCATGCAGCTTTGTCATTGTTAAGCTGAGATGCTGCATATATATATATATATATATATATATATATATACACACACACACACACACACACATATATACACACATACACGAATACAGGGTTGGTACAGATGGAATAAAATTCCAAAAACCAAAACCACTATTTTTTAAAAGAGTGCTCAATGCAAAGTAGAGCG
>OZ038507.1:44610223-44637723 GCA_964036315.1 Acanthosepion esculentum | reverse complement strand
GTATACATTTTTAGTTTCATTTCAACATGTTAGTCGCCTCTCACGTGAAATCATTCGAACAACGGCATGTTAAGCGCTCAGACGTATTTAGATATATACATACACATACAAAAAATCAAACCACACATAGGCAAATGCACTATACTTACACATACACATCGATACACATAGGCACATACATCTACATTCAATATGATCTAGACGGTCAGATGTCGAAGCTATTCGTGGCTTAATATGTTATTAAACGAATTTAAACTTGTAAAATAGCTAAACCGGTCAAATATACATAGATAAAATTTAAACAAATAACTATATATAAATATATATATACATATATACATATATATATATATATATATATATACACATATATACATATATATATATATATATATATATACACATATATACATATATACATATATATATATATATATACATTTTTGAAAACATATAGTTTTCGACACATTTACAGACAAAAGTAAATAACCACCTCCACATATAATTGAACACTCGCACATCCGCATATAAATTAATACATGCACCCGCATACACACATATAAGCATAATAGGTACGCATATACAGACCTACGTACATAAACATACACATAGATAAGCACATATAAATATATTGACCCATACGTCGACGCAGAAAAGTAAATAAGGCAAGTGAAGAAATACATATAAAGATGCAACTATATACAAGCACACACATACATACATACACATCTAGATGTACATACATAAGCACGCATGCATATATGCATATAAACTAAATATATACATAGACATTTACAAATACAGGTGTATACATGAAAAATTAAACAAATGTAAATTAAAACGACATGAGTATAAAAATGCATATACACATCCGCTAGTACATATATATACACACATACATACGCAACTCCACATAGATATATACACATATATATCTACAGACATACATATACATACATACATACACACATACAAACGTACATATTCACAAATATATATACGCATATATACATATATATACATATATATACATATATATATATATATATATATATATATACATACACACACATACACATATACGCACACAACCATACATATACAAACACATATACATATATACATAAACATATAGACACATGCATAAAAAAGGAAAAAGAAATAAGCATTCTCTGGATTCTGCTGAAGCTTCTGATCTTGTTGGATTATTTCTTTTGTATAATTTAAGTGCATTTGATTGCCTAGATTCTGATAGTGTAGGATTATATGGGGACGACGGGTTATTAGTAGTTAGGAATTCCACTAAAATTAAAGTAGATCGTATTAGAAAAATGATACATAAGGTATTTAAGGATCTAGGTCTCAGAGTAATAGTTTCCACTAATGTTAAACAAGTAGACTTCCTAGACGTCACCCTAGACCTCACTAGCAACACATACCAACCATATGTAAAAGTTAATTCCAATCAAATATATATATATATATATATATATATATATATATATATATATATATATACAATATATATATATATATTGTAGATTTATATATATATATATATATTATATAGATTTATATATTATGTGATAAAAATAGTTCAGTTATTTATGTTTAACATGATTCTCATTAACTAACTGAACATTTGATTTTGAATTTAAAAATTGTTATAGAAATTAGATTTTAACTAATTTCAACTCTTTTTTTCACTAGGGTTTACATATGTCAATTTAATAAGAACAGGATAAACTTAAATAACCAATTTGATTATTGATCATAAAGGATTCCTAAATCATTACACATTTTTATATTAATGTTCATCCAATACAAGGCCCAAGAGCCACTCGAGGTAGAGGTGTACTGTATGGTGTTGTATGAACATAAAGAAGAAAAGAAATTTAGTTTAGGAGTTGTAGGAAAGATAATGGTTAACTCTAGACTTGAAGATTATAGTGATTGGTAAAAACATCCTGCCTGGAATATCTGTCTGTATTTCTGAGATGCATTATGTGTATTATTTACATTATTCAGACTCATCTTTGTCGCCATATTTCTAACAACGTTTCGGCCGCTGTACGCTCCGGCCTTCTTCAGGTGGTTGGAATTTCGAACTGAACCCTTTATTTCGCTCACTGTTCCATTGGATGTCAGTTATCAGTTATCTCCTGTTAATTTTTCCCTCTGAAAGTTCTCTACTGCCTTAACTGGGTATCACATTCTTTGGGTCCTGTCACTGAATCTAACCAACGCCTTTATCCACTGTGCCATGTGTCCTGTGTATGAATTTCTGGGTATTATAAACCTAATGTCTTCAGCAACCATTTTTACCAGTGCTCATATTGCAATTTTTTTGCTGTTATCCTTCCATGTTTTTTCCAGAGCTCATATTGCAACTCTGTTGTTATTATCGCTTTTCTCTGGCACTCCTTGTTACTGGTCCCCATATTGTATTCATTTCTATGCTTGGTCAGCTCAGGAGATTTTTGTGGCCTAGCATATGTGCTTTCCTTAAGTTTACGAATTTTCCAATGGTGTTCCTTATCTATGATCTCAACCTGATCCCACAGAGGGCGGTGATCTCCCTTCTCTCTCCATATATGGTCAGTCTCACATTAAGGGTGTGGCCTGTCTCTCCTTTATATTTCTTTCCGCAGCTGCACGGGATAGCGTACACACAATCTTTAGTCATGTTCTCCTCTATGGGGGGGTCTTACTCGGCAGAGATATCTGTGAAGTGTTGTCAAGCTTTTGAAGGTTGTCCTGATGTTATATGGACCGCAGATCCTTTGTATTTTCTCTGATAACCCCTTCACATAAGGCAGGCAGACTGTTTTCTGAGTGTTGTCCTCCTCCTCCTCATCTTGTACCTGCCTATCCCAGTTTTTGGGGGCTGCTGCCATGTACCCAGGGTAGTTGTTACATTGTAGGGTATTATTTATACTGACCAATTCTTTATCTAATGTCTCTGGTTCACCACTTATGACTTTTGCTCGGTGTTGTAAGCAGCAGACAATCCCTTTCTTTATGCTGTATGGATGGTGGGAGTTGAAATTGAGTTACTGTCTGGTGAATGTCGGCTCACGGTATACGGATGTCTTGAACCCATGCTCTGTTCAAGATATTAGAACATCCAGGAATGGGAGTGTGTTGTTACTCTCTTTCTCCATTGTGAACTGTGTCAAAGGTCTTATTGAGTTCACATGGTCCAGTAGAACCTGAACATCTTCCTGGTGTGGCCAGAGTATGAAGGTGTCATCTACGTACCTTAACCATATAGTTGGCTTTAGAGATTCTAATTGCCATTTCCTCAAAGTATTCCATGTATATATTCGCCATTGCTGGTGATAATGGCGAGCCCATTGCTAAGCCCTCATCCTGTCGATATATGTGTGATCCCATTCCGAAGTGTGTTGTTTGTGTACAGAAAGTCAACATCTCCATCAGATTATCTATTGGAACACTGGCCATTCTTCTAGGGATGAGTCAGAGGCCAATCTGTCTCTGACTACTGAGAGTGCCTCCTCTGTGAGTACCTTGGTGAACAAACTCACCACGTCCAAGCTCACCATCTGGTTGGATAGGATGGGAGCATCTTTGATTATTTCCACGAAGTGGGCTGAGTTTTGGATATATGAAGGAGCCTTTCTGATCAATGGGTCAATTATATCCACAAGGAAGTGACTCAGAGGGTGGCACACAGAGCCTTGGCAACTAACAACCAGCCTGAGCAGAATACCGTCTTTGTGAATCTTAGGGAGACTGTATATGTGAGGTAGATGGTGTAACGCTGCGATAACTATACGTCTTAGGTACGAAGTGATCCTTGTTCTTGACAGTTTGCATTCCGTTTTCATAGTAGGATCCTTTTTTACCTTGTTGTACCTACCGTTGCTGATGAGGTCTTCCAGCTTTCTTGTATAATCTGATTTGTCCATCACTACAGTTGCATTGCCTTTGTCAGCCGGTAGTATGATGATGTTTTCGTTCCTCTGTAGGGATCCAATCGCCAGCCTCTCCAGTTTTGTTATGTTAGACCTGGGCAGCTTGGCCCTCTCCAAAGTCTGCCTCACCTTCCATCTCAGTTCATCTGCCTGAGCCTGAGGGATGTTCAAGGCCACCTCCTCGACTCTGGTAATGATGTCCAAATATGGCATTCGCCTGATGGTTGTGGCGAAGTTGAGACCCTTATTCAATACTGACTCCTCAGAGACACTCAGCCGATACTGGCTGATGTTGACTACTGCTTTCACTGGTGGGTGATGGACCTTGTGCGTCACCTTCTGATCTTTCAATCTATTTAATTTTTGCACTTGGCATTGAATTCATGTCTGAAGGATTTATCCAAGTCATTTTGGATCCTTCTCTGGTCTTCTTCATTAGTAATTCTGTTGAAGAAATCCTGGAGTCTCTGGGAGATATGAGCTTGTAGTCTCTGTTTTATCCAATGATTGTACTGGATTCTCTCTTGGACAAGGGTGTGTTCCGCTTTCTCTGCGACCAGACGGGCTCTCCTTGAATTGACGGGAAGTCTTGGTGCCAAGCCGAAAGGGATGAGTTGCATGTCTCTGCATCAGTGTAGGAATGTCAGATGGTTGTAACATGAGGCGTGGCTGACCACATATGGAGAGAGAAGGGAGATCACCGCCCTCTGTGGGATCAGGTTGAGATCATAGACAAGGAACACCATTAGTAAATTCGTAAACTTAAGGAATCAGCACATATGCTAGGCCACATAACAGCAAAAAAATTGCAATATGAGCACTGGTAAAAATTGTCGCTGAAGACATTAGGTTTATAATACCCAGAAATTCATACACAGGACACATGGCACAGTGGATAAAGGCGTTGGTTAGATCCAGTGACAGGACCCAAAGAGTGTGAGTTCAATACCCGGTTAAGGCAGTGAACAGAGGGAAAAATTAACAGGAGATAACTGATAACTGACATCCATTAAAACATGGCATGTGGAACTAGAACAGTCTACCCCAGTGAGCAAAATAAAGGGTTCAGGTCGACATTCCAACCACCTGAAGAAGGTCGGAGTGTACAACGGCCGAAACAATTCATTTTTGTGTGTACATGGCATAAAGGTCAGAGCTGGTGGAACTAAAGAATGTATCTCTTCCCATAGAAACAGTGATAGAGTAGGGAAAGTTTTGTGCCATTATGTCTGTGGGAAAGGGGTTGTAGGGTGGAAAATGTAATTACCCACATTGCAACAGGGATGTGTGCTCACCCACATAGATTCTTCTGAATTCTATCAAGACAAGCAAGTGAGGACTGGGTAGCTCCACTGTTAATATGGCAGCAATACTCTATTTTTGGTTTGATTAGACTCTTTGAAAGCTATAGTATAGCAGGGGGTGAGGGAGTCAGATACTGGTGCAGTAAAATGATTCAACCTTTTTTCCAGCATCTTTAGCAGTAGATCATATGTATGAGTTCCACTTGTGGTCTGGAGGGAGACATTTAAGGCAAGGAACCTCTTTGAGAGAACCCCCATCTATTATGACAGGTGAAAGTTCAAGAGCCTTTGATATATCTATGGCAATGGTCCTTAAAATGAATTTATTGACTAGTGCCACACTGAGTAATGACAGTTAAGACATGAGCTTTGGATCTAGCAGAGTGAAATCCATAATGGTTATTACGCAGAAAGTTTTTCCTGTTGAGGTATTCAACACCATTTGTTGATTCAAAGAGTTTGCTGATGACACTAAGGAGGCTAATGGGTTGATATTGCAACAGGGATGAGTGCTCACCCACATTCTTAAAACAGTTCACAGTTGACACCTTTCATAGACTTGGGAAGCATCCCTTCTTCAGAAAGCAGTTAAACAGTTTTTCTAAGATTAGAAAGAACTCTGGGTTGCTATTCTTAAGAACAAACACTGGTATTTTATCCAGACCAGTGGCCTTCTTAGAGTCCAGGCTTTTGATAAATCTGGAAACGGCTTGTGACATGATAGAGATCTTTCAAATTTTGTGATCTGTGAGAAGAGGGAAGTGAGGTAGGAGTGGTCCTTACCAGCTAATGTAAAATTAGATGCAGGTTTCTTTGCAAAAAGTTTTGTCTTCAGGGCCATTTATGATAGCTGGCACTGATGCTTTGTTTCTATTGAGAATTTTATTTGAGATTTTCTAAAACTTACAGGAACCAAGTCTTCAACCTTGTCTTGTACTGATTGTATATAACTACTTTATTTTCTAAAACTCTCTTGCAATGATTGTGGGCAGTTTGTAATGCAACAAGAGTTTCAATACACCCTTCTCTGTGATAGTAGTAATGGTTATTATAGACTATAGCTGCAGCAAATTCTGGCATGAACCAAAACTGGTTATTTTGTTTCTTCTAGTATTTGGGGGGGGGGGGATATTTATCCATCCCTGAAAAGATCCGTTTAGAGATGAGGGAGACTGTTCTGGAAGTTCTATTTTTGAAGAAAGCTGAAAGTAGAGAACTTCCTCAATGTAAGATCTGAAGATGTCCCAAACAGCTTTGTCATATCAAAAGAGGGGATGCTTTTGGTTTGGCATCAATTTCAACATTGATCGGTGAGTGGCCAGAAGAGTCAAAGGGGTGCAAGATGTGAGAAAGAGGAGGTTTGCATGATGTCCCATTGTGTTAGGAACATAAGCAGGCTTATCAGCTAGCTGGGTAAGATTATAAAGAAGCCATGACAGTATCTGCCTTCTTCATCAATTCTGATTGAGTGGACAAACAACTTCTTATGGTGAATATTGAAGTCACCGCAAATATAAATGCTAGCTGAGGTCTGATCAGAGAGGAGCTCATCAATCTTCTCAGTTATTTTTTCAAACATTATAATCCTGTGGATGATAGTGAAAATGAAAGACATACTCAGTAAATTATATTCACTTTTTACTAAAACAGTATCATTAGTACACAAGTGCATTGATTGCGTTGTTTAATTTTAAGTTTCTTTTATGGTCATATATTATTTTCTTTAAATCTCAAGATGTTTTGCAGATGTATTTTGGGGATTCTATTAACATATTTTGTAGATGTCTGCTTTTGATGGAAAGATTAACTCACTGTTTTGCATTAATTAAATTTTTAACTATTTTTAAATGATTGTCATTTCATTTTGAGATTAGCTAAATTTCTTTCATGTTCATTAGTTTGGAGTAATAGAATGTACCTAGTTTTTTGTGTTGTTTATTTTCTTTTTCTCATTTTGTGGATTTTTTATGCTTTTCTTTTGACATTTTATATGAAATGTCTAGGATAGTGGAGGATCTTAAATGTATTTTCTATGTATTTTTCTTCTTTCCAGCAGATTTTCAATGCTGCAAATTTTAAGTGTTTTTATTTTTTAAAAAAGTGTTTTTATTATCAATAAAATATAATAATTTATTTAAAATTTATTTTTAAAAGTTTGAAAAATTTAATAGATATTTTATTTGAAAGATCTCTTTTTAAATATAGCATTTCAATACATTCTTTGTGCTATATTTTGATAAAAAGTGGATCACCAGCAACTGTGAATGAAATGTGTGCCAAATATTTGGGCAAAAACTGTTACTATTCACAATTTCCTTTTGATTAAATCTGGGCAAAAAGATGATCAAAACATTCAAAATCAAGTAATCTTAAAACTCATCTCACATTTTGTGTAAACTCAAATTGATTGGTTGATAAATCCTTTGTGTGCCTAAAAACTAGCTACAAAACATATGCACAAACTTCTGGAGCCTCTCTTTTTCCTTTAAATTTTGACTTGAATTTGGTTTGATTATGTTTATGAGATTTTGTAATTTAGTTTTATGCTGATATATTAGTAAGGAGTCATCTATGTAGTGAAATTATTTAGGATCTTTGGGTAACATTTTCTGAAATGGGCTAGATTTTAAGATTTCTGAAATGAGGCATGATTAATATAAAACTGATTTTTTAAAATTTCATTTTATCCTTTTCTTACTAAATGAATACTGAAATAATGGGGAATGCATAGGCCATTAAAAATATTGAAATTTAATTTCTATAATGATGCAGTTAAAGTAAAAATCAAGTATTCAAACACTTAATGTGGATCATATTTTATCTTGCTGATGTATATTTTGTTCTGTTGATAAGAGATATTTTGATATGTTGAAAATAAGAAGTAAAGATAAAGTTTTCCAAATTGTCTTATATATTTGCTATTCTGTTAGATTTTCACCAAACTTGACACATGTTTGTGTTTATAAACTTTGTGAACTCAGATTGAAATAACTGAGAAATAGTTGTGTTGTCATGATAATTGTCGCAAGGTTGGACCAGACTCTTAATATGAATATTAGTCATAATGCCTATATTTGTTCAACCTGTGTGTTGGGAGGTTAAGTTTTAAATTCAGCTCAATTTCTAAATTTCACAGACGAGGACTAAAACCACAGATGTAGTAACTGTTATAGTATGGTGCATATTTAAGAGAAAGAAAGAACAAAAAGAAAAAAGGTAAATGTCTACATAAACATGTGTAGAAGAAATAATGGGACATAAAATTAATTTGGAACCAATTTAAATTATTCAAAAAATGATATTATAGAAGTATAAAATTTGTTAGCTAGTCTGGCAGTGGTTGAAACATACTGCTGTCATGTCCTATTCATGATTCATTATAGATATATTGAAACCTGTAAGTGAAAGCAATATAAAACCAATTGATTCAAAGTAACATAAGCATCTCATACACAGGCAATATCAGTAAAATTATCAGCACAGATTCCTATTTAAAATTTTTAGATACCAGAGAATCAACAAATTCTCATTAAAAAGATAAATGAAGAAATAACACACAAGAGTATATTTCATATGAATTGTGCATCTATATATATACTCAAAATTATTTACACCTATATCTTACAGATGGGAAATGAATGATACATGATGTGATTTAAATTTTCTTCCTCATATTAGAGAGTTCCTCACTTCTTTTAAAATGAATGTAAACAAAGTACAACTGTGAATACCATGCATTGGAGTTAAATAGAACATTTGCAATGTTCAACATTTCTCATCAGAAACATTTAAGAAATTCGAGAACAATCCAAGGATTGCTACTAAAGGCATTTTGACCAGTTTGAACAACTCTGGAAATATTACAGCAGACTCTGGTAAACTTTACATAAATCTGGCCTCCATGAAAACTCCAAAACTAGGTACAAAAAATCTCTAACTTCTGTTAAGTATTATCTGGACAAGTATTCAAGCTTTTGATCATCAATTCTTTGGTTAAATGAAACAAAAATTGAGGGATATTACTTTTGTTTGTGAAAAAAAAGGTGAATCTTTTAACTCAAAGATCACTTTTCCAACGGTCATGCATGGTGCTAGCAGAATTATACTACGGGAATGTTTTTCTGTAGGACTTGTAACCTGTTTAAAATTGATGCAATTGTAGTGACTACTCCGGTACATCACGCCCACAAAATACTTAATAATTATTGGCTAGAAAATAAGTACTGTTTACTACAGGACAATTTATCCATCACAGTAGCCACACCAAATTTTTTGCCATTGACTTTGCCAAACTTGGTTTAGTAAAAAATCAGTGATTGGTTGATTTTTGACCAATCGTATAATTTAAACATTCCTTTCGATATTTCTCCCGCTCCTCTCTGGAGTCTACTCAAAAAGTATAAATACCACAAAAATAAAACAATAGAACAGTAGTAGAACAAATAATTCAACAGAGCTCAACTACGTACGTGTACCTACATTCTTCTACTCATACACACACAGACACAAAACTACAAATGCACTATGCTGTGAACTGTTTGTCCAAAAGCCAAGTAACAAACTCAAAATTCTATTATCCTTTTGTACAAGCTTTTTCATACTTGAACTCAGTTATCATTTATCACTGAACTCTGAACATTTAAACAAGAAAGTTCTTTAATACATATTTTCAATCTTGCATCAGTACAAGGGAAACTACTTCCTTTTTCTTAATTTTATTTCATCAAGCACGATTGTTGTACTCGTCTATTTTCAATACATTTTGTTGTTGATTACTACACAATCTCTTGTTATTTCTTCCTTGTGTTTTTTGCAAATTTAAATGTGATGTGCTAACCAAAAACGCAACCTTCACCAAAGCCTTCTTAACAATTCTAAACCAAATCTAATTAGCACACCACACAATCATGAACAGTATATATGACAACTTGCAAATAATACTTCAATGAAATATAGTTATTCTTTATATTCCTCATGGATTTTTTCTTTCACTATTTCTTAATATTTCAATTTGGGCTAGAAAACTCATGGTTAGCATTGCTTGTTTCCACAATTTCTACATAATATCTTTGTCTATAGAGAAATAGAAAATCTCTACAATCATTTTTACAATAATCCTAAAATTTGCTTGACATGTTGCACTGATTTATGACAAAGATTCTTTATCATTTCATATAATAATCTCAGAGATTAATGTAAGCAATTATATAATTAATATAACTGTCATATTTTTGTAATAAATCTGGGGATTATTATTGTACTTATGTTGTCTATGAGTATTTGTTATAAAACATTTTGTTGTAACTTCTGACAATTTAACATCATGCTTATTTAAAAATTAAATCTTAATTTGAAATTAAATAAACAAGCAAAAGCAATTATTTATACACAAAAATGTATAAAATACTACATTTTCATTTTATTCTTTTTACAGGAAATAATATTTAGTGAAATGATTCAGTAATTGCAATTTTACAAAAATTAACTTGTTTTAAAACTTTTCTTGTAAATATTGTTACTTTGTCATCAGCAGTCTTCATCAACAGTGAATGGTTTTTGTATTTACTTTTGAAGCCTTTTGCAACATTGTAATTCTCAGCAATTAGATTTCTGTCAGGTTTGTGCAGCACTTTATTTTCATTTGATTATGATTCTTTTTGTCTAATGTAACTTTTCTTTGCTTTTTATCTTTTAGGGTATCACCAACAGCGGAAAGCTGTTATTGTTTTGCAGACCAATTATAGATGCATCCGTGACCGTGTTAGGTTTGTCAAGAAAAAGAAAGCTGTTATTCGATTGCAGGTGAGCTTTTAAATTTATTTTTTTTTTAAATTCACACCTTTGCTTTCCAAACTACTTGATGGCGACACTTTTAAAAAGATCAGTAAATGTCTGTTGCTTAATAAGTTGGTAATAAAACTAAGGTTTTGAGTGTATATACTTTTGTAAGTTTCTAATGTTAATTTATTTAATATTCCAGCGTTTTTTGACATCATCCTTGAAGGATATTTTGCTTTGTTCTGTGATCAAATATTAATTGCAGTAATTAATAGATATAGACAGTATATACATAGACATCAATACTTTATAGTGACTGTCAGTTTCACACCTCAAACAATCACCAGACTATGTGTCTGATGATTGCTATAGGCATGAAACTGACAATCACCAGTCATAGTTGATTTCTATATCAACACTATCTATATAAAAAAATGTTTAAAGAATCTGGTGTTGCAAAGAGAAAAGATGTAGAATATTAAGAACATTGGCTAAAAAATGAAAGCAATCAAACTGCCAACTTTAAGTAAACATCAGAAAGTGAAATATCTAAATTGCATGAAGAAGTTCATGAAAAGTGATTTCTCAACAGGAATGTTTTTGTGATGAATGGATACTTTGGATGGACCTGAACACTGTGTGAGAATTTGGGCCTTTATGGAAATAGTCAACCAATATGACTTAGAAAACAACAGGTGGAGAGAAGTAATGTTTTGAGCTAGTATTATAGGAAATAAAAATATAGGTCTTGTTAAAGTTGATGTTGGCATCAAGATAAATGCAGAGAACTATTGTAAGTTCTTTGAAAAGATTTTTTAAAGATGGTACAGCTCATAATCAAGAAGTTTTAAATTAGAAAGTATATTGATGGATCACAATCATAATTGATATATTGATATATTGATGGATCACAATATAATGAATGCGAATGTCAGTGTATCACTGTGTCAACTTTTACAACTTTACTCCTAGAGGCTGTAGCCCAACATATCATACCATTTTGGAATCAAGCTGACTCTGTGAGGCAAATTAAACATTCCAGGCTGGATAATGACCTGCATTCCCAAAATTTTGAATTCTCAACTTTTCATTACTGATAGAGAGCCTTTTAAGCTAGTATTTCATATTTTTCAAAATTGACTATTGTCACATTGCAAAAAAAGAAAACAAATGTTTCAAAGACACTAAATTGCTTCCAGTTTGTCTAGATATTAATCCTATAGAAAATTTGTGATTCATCATTAAGAGATATACATGATAATAAAAACTGATATTCAAGCAAAGATCTCTGGGAAACAATGAAAATTACAGCAAGTAATGTTAAATTTGAAACAATAGAAAAGCTACTAAAATCAGTGGTTCTAAGAATGGTGAAGGTTATAGAATAAGGTTTCCTATTTATTTTATTTCATGTAAAAAATAAATTAATAATTTATTCAGGTACCTGAAGCATTTGTTCATCAAATATATTTCTATGGCCTAGATTGTTGTAATTTAGTTATAAATAAAAATTTATACTGCACTTAGTTTGTATAATAAAATCTCACCAAAGAAGTCAATATCAGTATTCTTAAAAATCATAGATATTATAAGCTGAAACTCATATATTACTTACACAAATATATCATGAAAGTTTTAACTATATTGCCTGGTCAACTCTAATTTTCCAATCATAAAAACATTAACTTGCTTATGCAAGTTAATTTAAAATCTGACATAGTGTTGGTCTAATGTGCAATAATTGCTATAGTTAGCACATTAAAGTTGTCCAGATTTATTGTTTTTAATTTTTCAATTGATATTAGGCAATGTAGATATTTTTTTTTCTAGGGAATATTTACCATATGTAGGTACAATAAATTTTCATTCTAATGATGAAAAAACATTTATTTTACTCAATAGGGCACTTAATTACGTGGTGAATATTAATCACTATAGATCAAATATTTACAGTAAAATATTCAGTTTAAAAATTCAGCTGTGTCATCTTCAGATATGTCTAAAGTAGACATGTTTTATTAGAAACACTCTCACAATTACATTTACATACAACTTAACATTAAAGTACATATAATTTGTTCAAAAATTAAAATTACTATTCCTTTATGCTAAAATAACTTTTAAACAATGAAGGCATATACATATACAGTGACATAATTTCTTCAATAAAATCATTGAAATCAGGCAAACTTTAGAATTGGGAATTTTTCAGATTTTAAAATCCTTGATTATAAATAAGTTTTTAATAGTCTGATCATAAGTTTTGAATCAATAGTGTACTGATATATAACAAAATTTACAAGTATTAAGTTATGTATTTTCGAAAATCATGCAATATTCATTACTTTAATAATTAAAGTTTAATTTATGCATATCGCATATTTCATCTTATGCAACATGTGTGAAAGATGATGAAATAGGGGAAATAACTCTGATTCAAAAATAAATGAATGAAAAATACATTTTTCTTAAATTATGTATTTTGTTGTTGTTATTATTATTATCTCTTTGTCAGTCACTATTCTCTTATTGGAAATTAAATGAATAGATATATTAATCGTGGGAATATTTGTGCATTATTTACTAATTTCAATGAAGACACTTCTAAATAAAAATCATGTTACTTTGTTAATACAAGATTTTCTGTAAAGGGAGACAAATCTGAGACACTTGTTTTGAAAAAGTTGATTACTGCTTTTGGATGTTTCACAGTTTAAAAAGATATTTAAAAATCATACACAACAACAAAGGAAATGATTTTTCTTAGATTTTTTTAATTAAAAAATTGCATTATTTTAACAAAAATTATGAAAATATTTCTTCAAATAAGCTACAATTTAGAAAATGCAGAGAAATATGAAAATTTAAATACAGAAAAATGAATAAATGACTTTAATTTATAATTATAGTTATTAATTTTTCAAGATATTATTTGAAAGTCTACTAAAGTGGAAACACTCAGTTCTTAGTAAATGACTGAAATGGTTGAAAATACTTGAATAAAAGAAAAATGAAAACAAGAACTTTAGACTGTTTATCTATAATTTTGATTTGAATATACAATATCTTATTTAAGAATTAGGAAGATACAATAAAGAAATCAAACAGACAGACCTTGTTGGTTGAATTTAAGAAAACACTTTTGAAAATTTATCCTGGATGCAGCATATACCTTTACTGATTATTCATTTTATCATTAAATAAAATTTTAGGTTTTGGTTAATGAAAGTTTACAGGTTGATTGTTATACTTATTGACAATAATTTATATGAATCTATTATTGTACTCTTTGTGCTTGTGTTGACTCAGATGTGTGTGCACACACACACGTAATTACAAAATATATTTTTACTATTAAAATATCTATCTGTGATTCTATCATTTTGATTTCATCTACATGGGATTTTTTTGTCTCTCTCACCCACAATCTTTCTTTCTCTCTATATCTGGATGCACATGAATGATCATGTGAACTCTAGTTTCTCTTGTTCAATATTTACTCTAAAATGCAAGTACAAACCTTAACACATTTGATAGCAACATTAGTCTTTTAACAAGCCATATTGAATATAGGAAAAGTATATGGTTTTTTAAAACTTGGTTGTACTAAGTAAATATCTAAATATACAATTTCTTTCATCTACTGATATTTTTTCTTTATTCTTCTAATTGTCTCAGTCACACTATAACATATTAGATGTATGCAAAAGTTTCCAGTGTTTTTTTATTTAAAAAATAATGGCTTCCTACAGTGTATTCTGTTTCTAGTTTAAAAAAAAGAGTGCTGAGTATTTTTGCACATATTTAATATATTAGCTTTATTTTACTTTTGTTTAAATATTCACCATCTGAATTCATTATTTGACATTATCATATTCTTACTGATACAAACTTTCTTTATTAGCTATCATATTTTGTACTTTATTTTACTTGTTCACACTTTATTTCTTTAAATACAATTGTTTTACATACCTAGATTTAACATTTATTTTTCTCTATAACATATCACATTACATTATTTCTCTCATATTTTTAATTATTTTTTTTTGCATTTGGAGTAAAAAGTCTGTTTTTTATTTGCTCTTGTCTACAATACATAGGTAAATTATTTGCTTAAAGTCTCTTTGTCCCTCTCTATTATATGCACACGGTTAATAGTTTTTAAAAATGCTGTAATTTAATATTAATTTTCACCTTTTCACTCATAATGTAAATTAACTCCAAAATGCTTGTATTTGTTCTCAAATTCTGCTTTTTACATTTTTAGCTTATAGGATAAATTAATCAGTGCATCAATTAATTCATTGATATAATCATTACATATTTAATCTATCCTTTAAAAATTGTTTCAAAATACATTTAAACCATATTAGTTTGGAATGGTTGTCACAATTTTCCAATGAAATAAAATATGATTCTGGATTACTAATGTCAGGCCAATTGTAACATGGAATTTTTTTTATTAAAATAGGGTCTTTATAAACCTAATTTTTAGCAGCATTTTGAGAAGTTAAAATAGATTTATGGAAGATACTTAGGAAAATACGTATTGAAATCAGTATGTAAAAACTATCAGGATATATATAATTTAAATACCATATTTCTGACTCTCTTATATATATTGTATACTGCGTGTTTTTCTCTTGCAAACACAGATACTCACTTTTTCTGTAATGAACAAATATAATGCTTTCTTTCTTTTATAGCTGTTGTCAGAAGAACCTCTCAATCTCAACACAATAAAGATGTCTAGGGATAGTAAAGAAAATGAAATACATATGAGAAACAATTGTAGAAAGAGATAGAAATGAAAAATATTACAGCAGCAAAGAAAAAATAGAAATTAGAGGGAGAGATACAGAAATAGTAAGAAAGATAGAAAGAGAATGGGAAAGGGAGAAATAAGAATTGAGAGAGAACAAGAGGAGCAGTAAAAGAAATTGAGATAGAGAAAATAAAAAAGTTTAATAGGGAGGAGCACAGAGGCAAAAAAAGGAGAAGTAAATGTGAAGGAAAGAGGCAGTAAAGCAAGGACTGGAGATGTAGAGTCAAGGTGAAGTAGATTGAAGAAACTTGCATTTTGTTACGAATCAATCTATTGATCTGTCTGTTGAAAAGTGAACAAGAAAAATTGCAAGTTCTTGAATGTCAGAACTTTCTTCTATCCTACAACCTTCCTGCTCCCCAATGGTGCAACATTCGTCTTCTCCTCACTTTAATGCTCCTTCCCTATTTTCCGATAAGACCCTCTTTTCCACCTTTTTCACTGAATAGAAATGTGCAATTTGCTTCAGCCTATTGAGTGATTTTCTAAAAGAAATGCAAAAACCTTTTTAAAAGGATTAACTTACAGATTTTCCTTTGATGAAAATGACCACAAAGTTCCTTTTTACACACACACACACACACACACACACACACACATTTTTTTTTTCAAAAATTACTTCAAACAAACATATATATATATATATATATATATATATATATATATATATATATATGTTTGAAAAGTAATTTTGGGAGACAGTAAGAAACTATAAAAATCTGATAAGCATTTAATGCAAGAGCATAATAATAATTATTATCAATGTGAAAAACTCAGTAGGAAACTAATTTTTATTTCTTGTTGAAATTTTTATACCTTAAGACATAAAACTGCCAGTCACCATGTCAGTTATATGCCAAACATGATACATGCTTAGGCGATCATGTATCTTTCAATACATGACTGACGCGGCAGATTTTTTCCCGCAGTAGGTTGCCATTTCTTTCTACAGTAGTCCAGTTGCCATCCAAGGCTATAGAACTCGGTCTGTCCTGCTATTTACCCATAGCTTGGGGGGTGGGGTGGAAGAAGATGATTCATACCTTTCCCAAAGGTATTAACACATAAGTGAATGTAATGAATTCGACTGGAATTCGAACGTGGCTCTCCGATTCCTCAATCCAAGCTGTTATCCATTACTCCACCATGCCAGTCACTATGCAGTGTTGATTTATGTGCCCACACTATATGTTTTTATATATATAGAGAGAAAGGAGGAGACAGATTAATAATAAGCCAGTTTTAGTACAAATGTATGGTACTCCTTGTGATTAACAGTCATTTGCAATGTGTTTTGAAACTGATGCGCAATTACTCTGTGTGTGTATATATATATATATATATATATATATATATATATATATATATTGCATTTGTTTATCATTTAACACAGTATTATCATCAGATCCTATCAATTAGACTATTTTTTGTTATTTACTTGACCACTGAACTTTATACAAGGTAAAAATACATGTTAAAGAACAAAGAAAAATATAGACTCCCCAAATTTAGTTGAAACATTTTAGTGTACTATGTGGTTGGGTATATTTTATAGCTGATTTATGGTTATGTTGTAAACATGTCTGTATTGTGTATGCACATGTCTGTATTGTGTATGTATATGTACAAGGGTTGCTCCAAAAGTAAGATTTTCTATTTTAATATGTTGGCTCACAACATCACATGTAAATGTTGGAACAATGGCTATTGAGTTTGAACCTTCTTGTTTATAACCCATATTTCTTTACCTTGTTACAGATAACAGCTGAGTAGCTGTCTAGCAAAATGCCATCTGACATAAAAGTGTATACAAAGCACAAGGTGTTCAATTGAATTTGTCTATAGAGAAAAATCTTGCATCTATGCCTATTGAATTTCTATTTCAATTTAGTATATAAGCCCCTCCCCTACTTTTATTAAATTTACTGAATAGCATAAAAACAAATGTGAGATAAAGGAAAACATATCTACAAACTAAGAGAAAAATATCAACCCTTCAAAATTATAAAGTATAATGTCTTGTATATACAATTGTGGACAGAATTATTCACCCCACCCTGCTTCCGTAATTACAAATAAAGCTGTAATACCTCAAATTTCCATGGAAACTTCATGTGCATGTTTTCACAAATGATGAAATAAGGGATTTGAAAGTATGTGCAGTGATGACCACAGCAAAAGTTTTATTTTAATGTCAACCAATAATACCAAAAAATGCCAAAAAAACATTTAACATAGGACAAAATTATTGGCCCACTTGCCTCAATAATCAAGTGTGTAACTTTTATTCTGGATTATTGCTTTTAATCATTTTTGATAGTTCCTTACAAGATCACTACACACACTGATAGGTATTTTGCTCTATTCTTCCTTGGTAATAGCTTCTAGTTCCTTCAAATTGTAAGAACTTCTTTCTCTTAGTTTTTTCTTTAAATATGCCCATAAATTTCCAATGGACTTTGTGCTGGGTATGCCAATACCTTAACTTTGCTGTCATCTAAATATTTTGTAACAATTTGTGCCATATGTTTTGGGTAATTGTCATGTTGGAACGTCCAGTGATGCCCCAAAGACAGCTTTCATGCACTTTGTTTTACATTATTTCTAAGAATAGCCAAACACTGTTCTTTACCCATGATACTCTATACTGTCTCCTGGTCCAGAAACAGCAAAACATCCCCAGAGTAAATTGCTCCCACCACCATGCTTAATTTTAGGGATGATATTTTTTGCTTCATTTATCTTCATTCAGAGCTTCTTGTCATCTTTGGCATGGTTGCAGAATGTATGTGACACTCACATATTGTCTTCTTCATTAGCTTTTAGAATGTTATAGAATCAGCTCAATACTATTTCATTTTCAAAGGGTTTTTGCATTAAATGTCAAATTAAGAAAATAAACATTACAATTGCCATAGAGCAATATTATTTCATTATTTCCATAAGTGGAGGTGAATAATTTTGGACTGCACCAATTTTTAGAAAAATCTATAACTATGAATATAATGGATCAAAACTTGTAAAAATTTAATGAATTATTCAAAACTAAATAGAGAATCAACTATTTATGCTAAATTCAGTAAGTACTTGCAAATATTCAGATTTTCTTAGAAAATATGCAAATATTCAGTGGCAGAGTGAATAATTCTGTCCACAACTGTAAATATTTGTTTTTAGCAAAAACAATATTCTTAACTTATTTGGGAATTGATTTTTTAATTAACTTTTTTTATTCTCACACAAGAATTTGATGTATTTATATAACACATGAAATAACACAAATGTCTTGGAGTAAACATGTTTGAATATTGCAAAGATAATACTTACATCAAATGTATAAATTATATAATTGCAAAACGAACATATATTTTACTAAACTTCAGTGTTTATTTAATATTTAAATTCCGTGTGTCTGTTCTTCAATTTAATTTGTAGGATATCAGTTTCATTATCATTTTTAGATAATGAAATTTAAATTTATTTTTTAAAGATCAAAATGTCAATATTTTCTCAAATTATATAGTTAAACATAAAATTTTGTTTTAGTAAGTAATAAAGTTAATTGTTGAAGCAAAAATTGGTGTAATGATAACTGACCAGGAAAACAAAATTATCAAATTGAATTTAAATAATGGCCATGATTAGTTTCCATTTATAATAGTCAAATAAACAAGGCTGTAGAGTACAATGGGTGATATATTGTAATAGCCAATATGAGTCTGAATGGATCATTATATAATAATAATTTGTTTCAAAAATCCAGATATCAATATTGGAGGTAGCGTATTTGCAGAGTATTTGCAGATAGGGATCAACATTGTCAGATTCATGCATCAAGCAATTTTTACACATTTAATATTAAATTATCCTATTTTATCAGTGGGATTTAGTGAAATTTATATTGGCAATCTGAAATCTTATATATGAAGTGGTGTTGAAAAAAAATTCTCAGCCTGACAAAGGAACTCTTCTTAAAAAAATGATTTTTGATCATTTGGTTAGATTTGTGGGTCAAGCTGAGAACTTTTCAGCATTCTCCTCTGTGCGTATGTGTGTATATATATATATATATATATATATATATATATATATATATATATAGGATTAATGTGATTTTGTCACTTAACTGATTGATGTTATCTTTATCATCCTGACTCCAGAGTTTCATAGGTAGACATATCCATCCACTCTTCAGGAGATATCAACAATTTATTGCTTATATATATTTTTTTATTTTTCCTTTTAATATGCATTTAATATTGGTGTAAATTTTTTAATGTATTTTTCATGTTCATGTGCACATTTGTGCACAGGCAGCCAAGCGTCCATCTTTGCAGATGTGTGTTTACGCAGGCTGTCATGATCATTTGTCCCTTTTGCCCTTCTTTTTTCTATATTTCTATGAAGTAGAAGCAATATTTTTTTATCATATTACTTAATTGGGTATTTATAATAGCAATATTTTAAAGTTTCTCACTTAGGATCAAATAACTATAAAATGATGTGTTATATATTTTTTAATCATACATATTAACAGCCTGCTAATTTCTAGGCAGAATTCTCAATTGAATCATCATAATTCCCTTTCTTTACCAATTGTTAAATAGGCTATTTCTTTTTTGAATCAATGTATATAAAATACTATTCTTCAGCCAAGGTGCTCAAAAGGGGCAATCCACATCTTTCCAGAAATAGAATGAACAAATATATTGCTACACTTGTTGGGGGAGTGGGGTTAAGACACCATATAGATGACAGGTAAAATGAGACGGTAATATGACAATAAGTAGCAGGAGAAGCTAGGGAGGATTGGAAAGCCCTCTATTTAGTAGCAGGAAGACTTAAATGGTTATAGAAAGGAAAACGTTAAGAGTCAGACAGGTTAGAAGGAAGTTGAATCTTGAGGAAACAATAGAAGAGGTCCATATGACAATGGAGAAAAGCCAAAGGAAGAGAGAAATTAATTTTGTTTATCATATACAGGGTGCTATGGATATATTGTCATTTAAATTACACAAAAAGGAAAATAACATGGACATCTCATTTTAACAAATGCTTTTTACCAAAATTACACAAAAATATCTTGAAATACTAAAGAGTAAATTTATTCAATAAAATCACCATTGGGTTCAACCACAGCCTCCAGACGATTTTGGAATCACCTGCAAACTCTTCTGGATAGTGTACTTGTTTAAGTTGGTGAATGTTTCCATAATCCGCTCACTTGACCTAGGGCAGCACTACCTCCTTAAAGCACTTTATGTAGACTTTTGATCATTCTGATAAGAAAAGAACACCCAAGTTTGTTGGTGTGGTCCTCAGACTCAACATCTCCATGTTGATTCTGAGGCCCTCACTAACAAATTTGGGTGTTCTTTTCTTATCAGAATGATCAAAGTGAGTTTTCCAAGCTGCTGTACCTTTGTAATCACCATTAGACTCATCTAACTCTTTCCAAATCCTCTGCACTGTCCTCAGATTGACACCTAAACACTCTGAAATGTTTGTATTGGTGCTTCCAGCATGAATTTCCAAATTTCTGGCAGAGTGAATTGCAACATAGTGCTCTTTTTCTCACAGATGTGAAATTAAAAATACAGAATGGTAACAATTTACCCATTGCACCCTGTATATGGACTATAAACTACCAACTAGACAATAGTATTGGCACATATATTTTCCTTTCTATAAATGTAAAATTAATCTTATCTATTTTCTGTTTAAAAGAGAATCATTTTCTGTAACTTTTGGTTTAATTAATACTTTTGTATTCATCTTGCTTTTCTTGGGTTTTATTATCCCTCCTTCACACTTTATCCCAGCCCAAGAGTTAATATTTGTCTCTGCAACTAGGTTTATCAATTATATAGGTTTGTCAGGATGTGTGGGTGGAGATGGTAGTGTAACAGTATCATTCTGTGATGGGGAAAACTTTTGATTTTATTTTTATATTATTAACATTATAAAAATGGCCTTTTCTACCCTTTTTCCACAGATTTAGTGTAGATATTGTCTTTTATTGTAGATATTCTTTTCGCTACTGATGATTTAGTAAATATATGTATGAAATAATTGTGACATTCTTGAGGCTGGTTCATTTTTCAGAACTTCCTATATCTGAATAATTGCTTAGAGAGTTGAAGAAACAGATTTTTTAAAGCTAGGGTTGGTTAGAATAATAATACCTGATATTCAATATGAGGCACAAAACTTAGTGGATTAAAACATATGTGGTTTCTTGGGTGTTATGATTTCAGTCCTTTCATTTGATGGCATTGATAAGTTACATATGAACATGTGATACAAAGGTGAAAAAGCTGGTGAATATTATATGAAATATTCTCTAATGTGAAATAAGAACAATCTACCTACATAGATTGAATGGAAGGTTTGGTTTGAAAATTCTGAGATTACTGCTTATGATGACACACGCTTGAAGAAGGCCAAAAGATTACAATGTCTGAAATGTTGTGAGTATAACAATGAAGATGAACATGCAGTATGGCATATAATTATAATGATAACTCATCTATCATTGCTTACATTTTTGGTCACTTAAAGTTGATAAGAAAAAAATACTCTAAAAATGGTTTATGAAAATTCATTTGAAAAATTGCTAAATAAAAACACATTTTTTCATCTATTTTCCTTTAAGATGATTACTCTGAAAGTTGAAAATGTCATTTAAATCTTCTTAAAATACATTGCTCAACAGATATTTAAAAGGCAGTTGTCCTTCAAAACTGAAAAAAATAACATATTTTGAAGAGTATTAAATTCCTTCTGTCTCTCTCTACATATCTAGCTGTACACACACTGCTATCAATGTGCATATAGTGTAACAATTATTGTCATGATAAGTGAAATCACTAAGTCAAATTCAAATTCCACTTGATTCTCTTTTGTTCACTTTGTACTAAAAGCATTAATTCATCATACTATTGGTTAAATAGAAGGTGGTTGGGTCAAACTTGTCTCTCTCTTGTATTGAGTGACAGCCTGTCTATGAGAAGGAAAACTCTAAATTCAAATTTGAGGAGGGCATTTTGTGGTACTCTGTGATTTATTTCCCTATTATCAGTTATTCCATAATGTGTGGCTGGTTCTACACAAGCCTTCACCCTACTATAATAGAATCATCTGTGTGGGTGGTATGGTGGTTCTGGTTCTAAATCAACAGGATCGTCTATCATATAGACTACTAGATCAATGTCTTTGGATAATACTTGAAGTCATCTGTTAAAGCAGATCTTTATCAAAGTAGCAGAGATTTATCCAAAAGACACAATCAACTCAACATGAACATCTGAAGCAAATAGTAAATAAATCTAAGGAGGGAATTTGGGATGGCCATAAACTTTGACCAGAAAATTTAGTTCATACTTGGCAATCTGCTGATCATGAGAAAAGCTTATTTTCTTCACCAAGTTATTACATGAGATTAGAAATAGCCACAGCATGTCAACAAATTGAAATTTTATCTGCTCCTGCTACATATTTACCTGATCTAGAACCATTGGCTTTCATTGGTTGGTTATTTTCTTAGTGCTAGCACACTCAGAAATAAGAAACATGCCCATTTGTGTCTTAAAGCTTTCTTTTCATCAAACATTAAAATTTTATTGACTAGAAATGAAAATATTTCCTTTAGATTGGGTTGTGTAATTGTTAAAGACAGTGATTTGTTAATAAAATTTAACTTAAATTACATTTGCATATATTGAAATTGTTATTATAGTTTCCAAAGAATCTAATATATCAATTCAATAGTTGGTTAATGGGTAATAACTCTTATTTCAGTGAAAAAAACTAAAACAATCACATTAAAAAACAATCAAAAAATTTTATGGCTGATATTATACTTCACTATCTTAATCATGCTGAAGAAAAATGTCATTAGAGTTCTTAGTACTTTATAAGATCCCAAATATTTAAAAACACACAAATTGAAGAATAAAAAAATTTAAAATAGTAAGGTATTAACATTACTATTTTAAAAACTGATAAAATCAGCTAAACTTTGTGTTTCAGAGCTACTTTCATTCTGTTACAAACTGGAAATCTTTATCTTGTAAATAAAAACTAAAGCTATATATTAATGCTGAAATTCAATTTTGAGGCTACAGTTTATCAAACAAGTTCAAATCAGTTGAACTTGTTTGATAAACTGTAGCCTCAAAATTCACATAAAACTTTAGTCTATATACTTATATATATAAATAATTACAGATCCATACAGCTATTTTATGAGATCCATGCAAATCCTAAGATTGTAGTTTCAGTTTTGGCTCTTCTCCAGTTCTTGTCTTCTACAGTTGGGCTTTCCTCCAAGTATGGATGCATTTTTCCATTAGAGAGATGTGCTTGAAATTAGAGAAAGTAGGATTTCTAAGGATTAGATTACTGGCAAAGTTTTGGCAACCATTCATATTTGTTCATGCATGCCTTATAAAAAACACAATGCGCATAAATTTGTTTTTCATTGGAACACATGCATGTATGGTTTTTATTCATTTTTATCTTTTGAAATAGACTTTTGTTCATTTTTTTGTGAAATATATATATATATGAGTGTATAATAAGATCCCAGCACCTTCTTTTTTGTAAACTGGTAAGTGAATTTTATAACAAATGATGGAAAATTACTTTTACAGTTAAGCAACAGTCCCTTTATTATGCAGGTTTCATTGAAGATGACTGGCAAAGCACTGTGATTAAGCTTTTTATTATATTTCTCTTTTGGATATAGTGTGTAAGAACTTTATAAATGATCTTTGGATCCAAGCATTTTCAGACAATCTATTAGCCATTTAGGAAGATTTTTGTTTAAGGTTCTTTTTTTAGCAATAAAAATTTTTTAATTCCTGAACACAATCAGCACATTTTGCTATCACACACACACACACACACACACACACACACACACACACACATACACACCTTTTATAGTATTTCTAACTTTTTCTATATGTCATGTCCCTTCATGACATTGGTGATTATGACTCTCCACAATTTCCTCTAAAACTTTGTCATTGCTTACATGTTTGGTCCATAATATTCTCAGCATCCTCCTGTAGAACCACATTTTTGTTGCTTCACGTATCTTCTTCATTTGTGAGGAGATTGTCCAGCATTCATATAGGAGGGCTGATATTACATAGCAATTCAGTACTGTTATCTTTGTTTCTAACAAAATTTTCCTGTTTCTTAATACTTTGCTTAGTTTTTGGGAGGCACCAATGTACCTTTGGATTTCAGTATCACATTTTTCATCCTTTGGTAAAACACTTCCCAGATATTTAAATTGTATTTGTTTGATTTTGCTATCTCCAAATTGTAATGTGCTGTTCCTTTTGATCCATGCATTCTGTCATCTTGCAGTTGATGTTTAGTCCTTTCTTCTAACTTTCCTTCACTACCTTCTGTAGGAGTTCTTGTAGTTTCCTTTCTGTGTCTGCTATCAATGCTGTTATCTGCATATCTTATGTCATTAAGATTATGGCTACCCATAATGAATAATGCTAGGACTTTTAATTCACTCAGAATCACATCTCTGTATTTCACTTAAAAAGATTTGAGACATTTCATTTAGCATGAAAGAAAAATATAGTGCTTTGCAATTATTCCCAGAATAAAAACCGCATCAGGAAAATAAATTGTACAATTTATTTTGCTTCTTTTTTTGGTACATAACCTTTTATGGTATATACAGAAATTTTTAAGGTGTACAAATGAAACAGTATTGAGTATTTTAATTAAATTTGCATGCACTATAGAATGTGACAGAAATCAAATATTTTTATATTTTATAGAAAAGAACTATGCTTCCATTTCTTTGAGACTAACCATAAAATATCATTCATCTCTCACTCTTTCCTTTACTCTTTCATATGCAATTTGCAGTTATATACACTCTTGCTTCTTACTTATATCACCTATGTAGTAGATAAATATATAATAGAACATTGTACATTTATCAGGTTCATCATTGAAGGTGATAATCATATATAAAAATAGATACTCACTGATAACATTTGGCAACAATAAAACATTTTGTCTTTTACCCAGACAGATGATTATGTACTTGACTAAATTGATTCAGAATTGTCCTTTCAGATAAGTGCATAGCATATTTGTGTTCAAGATACTATATTCAGAGTATATTAGTATTGTATACAGTATATTTATGTTCAATACAGTCTACTGGTAAATAGTTCATTTCTGTTCAAGGAAAATTGGTGAGAAATAACAGAATACATATAAAATGCTTTATTTCTGATTTCTTCAGAAATATTACAGAAATTTGCCTTGCATTTTTGTTCTTTTTAATGCATTTTGACCAATCCATTCTTTGGCCTTCCCAGATATTTGTTATATTTTTTAAATTTGCTTGGTAATTTTTTCTTCTTTTTTAATTGAAACATATCAGCTTAAGGGAATTATGCAAGAAATAAATAAAAGTACCAAGTAAATTATTAGAAGACAGAAGAATGTACTTGTTTAAAAAAATTGTTAAATTGAAAAATTTACATTTTCAAGAAAGGTTAAAACCATTATAGTGTGTATGCGCGCGTGTGTGTGTGTGTGTGTGTGTGTGTAGATATATATATATATATATATATATATATATATATATAAAGAAGAAGAATAATGAAAGTTTCGATGTACCTATGGGAGCTTTCGATTCTGCCCAAATTGCAGATGTAGTGGGCATATACATTCTAGACACCTTGAGTAGAGTAGTTAGCCTTAACCAAGTCGGAATTTATAGAGATGACGGTCTAATCTTTGTCCCTAATAGCAATGGCCCCTTGACTTCCAGCTTACATAAGAAGATAGTTAGAGCCTTCAAATACCTAGGCCTTAAGATTGAAATATCTTCCAACCTGAAAATAGTCAACTTTTTGGATATTACACTCAACCTATCTAATGATACCTTTAAACCCTTCCATAAAGTTGATCAGACACCCCTATACATCAACGTCCACTCTAACCACCCTAAATATGTGACAGATCAATCCCCAAAACTGTGAATACAAGAATAAATAGGCTATCTTCTAGCCAAAAAATCTTTGAAGATAATAAATTTATATACAACCAGGCCCTCAAAAATAGTGGTTTTAGACAAGAATTAAACTTTAATGGAGAACTAGTAAATCAGAATAATAATAGAACTAAAAAAAGAAAGAGGAAAGTAATATGGTTTAACCCACTGTACTGCAGGCTCTCCAACATTGATATAGGAAGTTTCTTTCTAAGATTAATAGATAAACACTTTCTTAGTAAACATCCACTACATAAAATTTTCAATAGGAAGACACTGAAAATTAGTTATTCATGTGTTAGAAATATGGAGAAAATTATATCTTCCAATAATTGTAGAATACTTAGAAACTACCATAGTAATGAAACTCAATCTAGTAACCCTACCTGCAATTGTAGGAATAAAGACCTTTGTCCAATTGGGGGTAAATGTATGTATGAAAATGTAGTGTACGAGGCAACAATCTTCCCCGAGGAAAATATAAATCAGAAAAAAAGATATATAGGTATATCCGTAGGTGATTGGAAGCAGTGTCTTTACAACCATAGATGGTCTTTTAGATATAGATACCCCAAAAATCAAACTTCCTTATCCAAACACTACTGGGATTT